>JAWQUT010000218.1:253554-269771 GCA_033807755.1 Ellobium chinense
CTCTCTCTCTCTCTCTCTCTCTCTCTCTCTCTCTCTCTCTCTCTCTCTCTCTCTCTCTCTCTCTTTCTCTCTGACTCTGCCTCTTTCACTTCCCATCTCTTCCTTATCAAGGCTTTGCTGTCCGTCCAACTGTTTCTTTGCCAAACATTGCTACAGCACCCACTGTAACCCATTCACTTACCGACAGAACTCACAAAGCCCAATAATATTTTTTTTTGTTGTCCCGTAACATAAATAATTTATCATAACCAAAACGATGATTCATAATTCGAATATTCCATTTTTCACATTAATATCGACTTCGTCGGAGGATCTGTGCCCAAAGGGGAGTAACTAGGTTTTCAAATTAAGAGTAAGGCATTGGATGAGTTGTCTCCCTAATGTGAGGCATATGATTTTGATTTTACTAGCACCAATTATTCTTCCTTCTTTTCCGCCTCAAAAACAAACTGATTTATTCTACAAATTCTATTGAGATTTGAGAATATTTTTTTCCCATGGAGGTTAAAGAACTTCTTTTGCCCGATCTTATAAAGGAAAGAAAAAGAAAATGTAATGTCCAGACCGAGATCTGTCTGATGGTACCGTTTGCGTTTGGTCCTCGTGACCGGACAAAAAAAAAAGTGTCCCGCTTATACCCTATAAAGGTAAAATACTGAGGATTTATCTGAAACTGATTTAATTGTAGAAACGATTATAACTCTGCCTGAACGAATGCCCTTTGAATGTAGACGCTTAATGATATAAAAATGAGAAAATGAAAATACGACTTTATTTACCCAGTAGAGAAATTGTCTTACAATGTCATACAGTGTTATACATCTCATTCATAATACATACACATATTACAATATACATCACACATGTAAATACATAATGTTACAAATGAAACACACAACAAAGTCTTTGCTGGTCGCCAACGGTGCAGCGCCCTGGTCCCCCCAGCTCTAAAGCCAGGCACTGTACTCATTTACACCTAAGTCGAGTGGGGAAATGGAGGTGAAATGTCTTTCCCAAAGACACTGCAACGTAAACCGCCAGCTCGCGAGTCAAACACATAAACCTTAGATTTAAAAATCTTCAGTTTCTGAGTCTGAGTCCCACTCACAAACCGCACGGTCACGCCGCCTGAGATAATGGATATGCTGATATGAGATGGAATTCTTTTTCCTCCAGACAGCCAGTGCCAGGGAAAGGTAAATAAATGGACGTTTGTCCATCCGTCTAATCGACCTCTTATTCACAATGTCATTGTAAAATGGAAAACATTTGAGAAAAAAAATAAGGATATGGCGACCCATAGCCAAGCTATGGGCGAAGGGAAGCAACTGCTAAAAACAGGAAAAGTGCAAAGCTTGCGACAGAAATTTAAAGGTTCTTTCCCTTCAATCGGATTCCGGTCCGTACTCTCTGACTAAGCACAATAAAAAATCTGACAATTTATGAGGAAACACCGCAGGAATGCCGGGATTTTCACCCTGGGCACGCCGCCACTATTCGTGCTGCATGCCTTTCTGTACCCTTCTCACTCTTGTCTTTCACAAAATGTTGTTTCAAAGAGAGCGAGTGACGAAGCAACAGGACATAGGGTGGACTTCAAAGTTCTTAATAGTGCCATGATTTCCACCAACCACGCTCGGATAAAGAAATGAGACGGAGGAAAATAACCTTGCAGGTTGTATGAAATTCTGGATGACCAAATTATGAGAAATATTCAGTTAAACAGAGTGTTTGTCTGAGTAAGCTTGAGTGTTAGAGGCCAAGCAACACACCTCGAGCAAATTAGACGACAAAGACCGAAGCGCTCATTGCTCGACAGAGTCTTGCAGGCAGTGCTTCGTTCTGAACCTCTGCTGGAATCAGCCCATCAAAGAAAAACACTGACGAGAACTCCCCTTGTTATAATATGAAGATGAAAACACACAATAAGTGTTAAGGGATGTAACACAAAACAAGAATGAAAGCAACGGCTAGAAGAAGTAGTAGAAATTGACATTTAATCAGGAGGAAATCATACAATTTCAAGTTCGCTTAAAGACATCAATAGATATTCAAACACTACAGTTATAGAGATAGAACAGCGTGTTTTTGACCTTTTTAGTTTGGACAGTGACATCTTGTCCTTTACAAATAGTTTGTCATCAAATGTAAATGAAGATTGAAATTTAATAAGGACAAAATCTCATTTATATTAAACACTTTAAATAAAGGATGAAGACACACATAATATGCATCTCCAGCTTACACAAGATCTTGGCCAAATATTGGGCCAACGTTGGATTATGCCGGCATTTGTATTGAGCCAAGCTTGGCAGCCAATATCGGACCGAGATTGGAAGTGAAAATCGGCGCCTCATGGCTCCAGGTATGAAGGTGCCAAGTTTTTGTTCAGTTTTCTTTGTAAGCATTTACAACCCTCACTGATTTATCCTTGGGTGCCGTTCCAAAATACTCACCAGACCTGTTTAGTTCAGCTCTTCCTCCAAATTTTGACACGCAGAAACATGTCACTGATCCAGTTAGATTTGAGAATTTTGGCAATGATTGAGAGAACCCAAGAATTTAGGCATTTTCACACAGTAAACAGGATAATTTTCCGCACCTAGCAACAACTACTCAGTCAACATTACAGTGGCAAAACCCCCAA
Source organism: Ellobium chinense (assembly GCA_033807755.1). Taxonomy (NCBI): domain Eukaryota; kingdom Metazoa; phylum Mollusca; class Gastropoda; order Ellobiida; family Ellobiidae; genus Ellobium; species Ellobium chinense. The sequence continues at coordinate 256,202 of JAWQUT010000218.1, forward strand.
TATTCTGAGTCCACAAAAGTAGCTGCATCTATCTAAGCCTTTAAAATTGAAAAAAATTAACCCTTCTCCCCCTCCCGGGGCCAATTTTCTGATTTTAAAGGGACTATTTAAAATTGCACATTTTTATGCCAGGTACAATTAGCATCTTCATATCTCCAAGATGACCTGCCAAGATGGAGCCCAACATATTGTCAACGTAGGTCGATGTCGGCCCAATATTGGGTCAAGATCTTGTGTTAGCTGGGTAAACACTTTCGATATGGCAACAAAACACGGATTCATCGCCTTATGAAGGCACCATGATAACTTTTAGAAATGTTGAGGGGGGAAAGGGCTATGTTTATTAAGCAATTTATATAAAAGATGAGCTGTGCACATGTCTCTACACGCGATTTTGAATATTTTAATTACCAAGTCCTATTCCCGGCATGATAACATTGTGGGTGATTTGGGAAAGCACTTCATTGGCATTTTTTTAACCCACAGCTCTCAAAATGGGTATCTGACTATAGATTGTGAAAGATATTGCCAGAAAGCTAGTAATCATCACCTGTATATAGCAGCGGCGCCTCTTCAGGGAGTTGAGAATATTCTTGAGCGACCAAGCTGCCGAGGTATTAATAAAAATAATAATATGAAGTCATTTGAGCGGGCATTGCTGTGGTATGAATCTTGTAACAATAACAAGAACAATAGCGATAACTTTATTAGCTCAGATATATGTACATAGTATATATATATATGAGCAAACAATACAGATAAAGCATAGCAATAAAAATACGACGAGCATAACATACAGAGTCACAAAACACACACACACACACACACACACACACTTTAATACTTACTTCTAAACCTGCCCATATCCCTATGGGAAGGTCTAGGCAAGAGTGCTCTGGAATGTTGCTAACCAAATTTGCCGGAGTTCCAGGTTCAGCGAGACTCAAAGCACAAAGTAGTGCTGTGTGCAAAAGTGCAATTATGTAGGAAAGAAGGAGACTCAGATCTCTTTGTTCCTGTCCTGAAGCACGAGCGAGATGACATTAAAATAATGAGGTTTACTTTATTTTGTATGTGTACATATGTATATATGTGTATGTGTGTGTGTGTGTGTGTGTGTGTGTGTGTGTGTGTGTGTGTGTGTGTGTGTGATATTCAAATTTGTCAGTAACTCAAAATGTTCATATATCTTTCTTCAAACTCTGTTCCATTCAGCAGTCAACGGAGTAAGTATCAACATAACCCAAGCACATATAATATATTTTAGGACACTGTTTAATAGGGTTTATTGAACAGATGCTCTTCGTGACTGGCAGGTTGGTAAATGTTGAGGGCACAACCAGGAGATCATGGTCACAATGGTCAGATAATCAAGTTTATTTCTGCAATTATCTGGAGAAAGAAAATTGGTTCTTTGGCAGCCTGCAGTTTCGTATTTTCAGAGCCCCATGTAATATCTTCTTTAGGGTATCTTTATGCCTCTCACACACGGCTCAGAAAGCAACAACTGTGTATATATTTAGGAAGCAAATCAGCGTATGATACTTGTGGGATTTATATGGTAATTCAGAAACAAATGGATTTACCTCGTTTGGTCAAGCTCCTAAGATCAAACTTCAGCATGACGTCGTCCAAACCATGTATTCAGTTATGAATTGTTAGGAGGATAAAATATGCATAAATAGAAACACACAAAAGGACGTTGCGTAGTATACCCATGCGCTTATAGCCAAACACCAATAAATGGTACCGGCATTTTCAAATATAAAAAAAAAACCAAACAACAACAACTTTCTCCCCTTAAAAACCAGCATGAAACTAGAGTGCCATTTCCAACGTTTTACGTGATTAAAATTCATAGAAAGGAAATTTGTTGCAAATAAAAACAGTCAACATTTGCCCAAAAATGTTATCAGGAAATAAATATATATTTTTAAAGAAAAAATTAAAAGTGATAGAAGGTCAAAACTACGCTGACTTTTGAGAGCTTATGCATTAACGCTGGTATCTCTTACCATCGAAAAAAAAATCATTATTTTGTGCATTGGTGCTTCAGTAATCTTTTATACGCAGAGTTAATGTAAATTTTACGATGGTAAGAGATCCCATCTTGAATGCACCAACTCCCATTTAGAACAATGAATTCATTAAAACGGCGGATGCCTCACACTTTTTAAGCAGTGGCAAAACAAGATCTTTATAATTTACTCTCCTTTCCCACCGTGTCCGTTTAGAACTCTTCGTTTCCCGTCCAGAAATTGATCACAACTCTAACAGATAGAACAACACCTACTGTTCTATTGTCGATTTCAGAAAGAGCCGTGCGGCTCACGGGATAAAGTTTTTTGTCAGCTAAAACAACTTTGGCAATTTAGATATAATTTAAATATAGATGCCAAAACAAGATAGTGGGGGAAAAAATTAGACTAAAGAATGTGCAATTGCAACAGCTATGAGTATAAGTATTTTTCTTTATGTATTTCAGTAAACATATCCATTGTAATCACTGTAACTAAGATACATTGCCCCTGTGGATGAATAAACGTATCTTATCTTATCTTATCTTATCTTATCTTATCTTATCTTACAATCCTGAAGAAAAATAGTGAGATTGTACACATACAAATATTCATTACGATGTGTGTAGTATTTATGAGAACAAAGCGTTTTACTCCCCTCTCTCACCCCCCACACAGGGCCGTCTTACCCGCAGGGCACTATGGGCAGTAGCCCATGGCCCCGGGCTCTGGGGAGCCCCGGGTGTGATTTTTTTCAGACACATGGTAGGCCTATAGACTTAACCTTTTACTTTGTATCAAGAAGGTAAAGGGCCCCGTGGGGCCTGAGTGCCCAGGGCCCCCGAAATACTTAAGACGGCCCTGCCCCCACAAACCCCACCCCCTCCCGAATGGCTTAATTTATCTTGTTAAAAGTGTCAGGGCAAAGAGATGCCGTGATGATCTAGATCTGAGTCAACAGAATTTAAAACTTTAAACGTAGGCCCAGATGTTTAAAAAAATTGCGTAACATGTCTAAAACAATTTCTGGACGGGAAACGAAGAGTTCTAAACGAACATGGTGGGAAAGGAGAGTAAAACAAACGCTGTCGATGCTATGACAGCAAGATCAGGGCTGACAACGAGTAAATGAAGTGACTTATGGACTGAGAAGGAGCTATGTATGCCTAATACTTCGATCTCGCAACAATATTCAGATCGCAGAATTCGTGGATTATTCAAAGCTGTGAATATGTGCACTATGATAAAACTGAATACCATTGTCTCGCTGTTAAGAAAACATACTGACTTTAACATTCTGAGAGTACAGGAGGGAAATAGAGAATGATTTGGTAAAGAAAACGAGTGAATCTGGTATTATGTACAAAGTAACAATAAACGTTAATAAATACATTCGCAAAACGAGTGCTTTATAATTTCTTGTTAATTACAACCTGAAACATAAGTGGTCCATGTGGTGTCAGAGTGGAGGGGCATATTGTCTCTGATGTTGCTCAGCTCAAAGAGCTTGCAGATGTGAGTAGTGTTGCTCCATTCAAACACAGTGCAATATATACTTCTGTCCGCTAGGCATAATAAAGCACACCGGGGTAACGACAAGACATTGGCGTGAGACTGAATTTGTGGCACAGTGCCGATGACTAAGGCTACACTGTAAAATGTTTCCATTTTCCTGGAGACTATTCCACCGGGTAGATCCACAAGGACTTCTAGTTCGCATATAGCTAAATATGAATGTTTTGGTTTCACTACCCTGACATACCGCCCCGTCTTCGGTCGGTCGCAATATAATGTCTCCGTGGCACCATCTCCGACTGGTTCTTTGCGATAAGTGCATACCTCACCAACCAAGGAAGGAAAACTTTGCATGCGCTTGGGATTGGCCATAGATACTTCCACCGTAAAGTCTTGGAGTCGCCAACCACTGCCACCCCCAATGTTGGTCAGATTTACTGCCCGTACCTCATACACTCCGAATAGGTCAACCAGTAACCAGTTATGTTGCGTGGCATTGGTGTTGGTGCAGTTAATTGTTGTGTTTTTGTTGCCATCAACGGCACTAAAAGATCTCTCTCCCTCCTTTTTATATGAATTCTGGACTACTGGCTTAAAAAGCGCCACATTAGTGAGGACCGCCCAAATGCAGTTTATTGTAAGCAGAAAAACGAGAACTAGTACAGATTCGGACATGCTCTCTCGTGCCCTTAAGATTAGCTCAAACGGAAGTGAAGCAAACCATTAAGGTGGCTAGAGATGTAGCTCTTAATCTGAGCATATCAAGCTTTTGGATGATGTCAAATGATTGCATTTACTTCTACTGGTAACTGATTTACTGCTTCTGATACAATGATGGGTTTGATCATAAAAGTATAGAATACCGGATAGCTAATTTGAGAGTTAGAGGCCTAAAGAGTAATTCTACCAACACACCATTGAAATGTTGCAAAGTTCAAAGCTGTTCGAGATAAAACGTAAACCAAGATCTTTCATCTTAGTTTGGAGTGCATCCACACTCTTAGTTTGATTTTTACACCATGGTCAGAATTTGAAGTATTGCATTTATTTGTGTGCTGCTCCAGTCATTAGCTTATGTGGCTGACAGTGGCCATAATTAAATTTCTTCAGTGTTTGTTGTAAATTATGTAAATTTTCACACAGATCACATCCGATTTAGTTAAGATATTTGAATATGTGTACAAACAAGTTTAGATTAAACAATTTACCCATCCAGATGTCTTGATACCAGTTGCGCGTCTCTGTATCTTTCACTAGCATTTTGCACTTTGTATAGTCATCTGTCTGTGCAGTCATCGAATTGAGAATCAGACTAATGTGTTAAATAACATGGCCATGGAGATAGCTTTAGTTCACCATGACTGTTTTCTCCATAATCTAATAGTCATACTTGGGTCGTATTTCACTATCATTCACTAGCCTTGGGCGCATTCTATATGCTCCTTCTGTACAGTCATCCAACGGAAAATCAATTTAGCGTACTACACACACAACACAGCCACTGAGCTAGCTTCTAATCGTAGTATTTTCTTCATACTCTGATATCCTGTGCTTTTCAATTGCCTTTGGCTTGTTGTATCTGTGCAGTCAGCGAACTGTGAATCAATCTATAACTAAGTCAAAAAGTATGGCCATGGAGCTGGTTTTAGTTCAATATAACCGTAGTATTTTCTCCGTTATTTGATGGTGATACTAATGTTGTATCTTTATATCATTCATTAGCTTTAGACTCGTTGTATATCCTCTTCTCTGTACGGTCATCGAAATGAGAAGCAGTTCAGTCACTGAGCTAGCTTTAGTGCGCTACACAATAGAGCTATTGAGCTAGGTTTAGTTCACCATCAGCGTAGAATTTCCTCTATTCTCTGATACTCGTGGAGCCCATCTCTTGATCTTTCACTAGCAATGTTTATTCACCAGACTGTGCAGTCACCGAATTGAGCATCAGACTAATGTAACGCACATTATAACCACTGAGTGCCACTGAGCTAGCTTTAGTTAACCATAAACATAGCACTTTATCTGTGAGCGGATTCCCAAGGTGTTTATCTATACCTTTCACTAGCCTTGCACATGATATAATTATCTGTCTGTGGAATCATTGAATTGAAAATCAGTCTAGACCTAGTGCGCATAGCCACAGAAATAACTTTAATGCAGCATAGATTTTTAATATTTCCGTGTTTTCATCTACTTTCAAGTTTTCTGAAATAATTAAGTAGAGATCACTTTGGTAAGCAGACTATCACAATGAATAAATCTTTATCGCTGTTACCGCATTGCAAAATGTCATCTGTATTTATTTCAGAACGTCATTGTACTACATCCTTGTGGGCACAGATTATACGACTGAGCGTTTCTGAACATCCCACAGTTTGGATATGACTACCAACTACATCGATATATATTCAATCGATATTTTGAGTTGAATGAGAGGGTTCCGCGCGTCTTTTGAACCATTGATAATCCAAATAATAATATAATTAAAATCTGATCTTTTTTTTTTTTTATATATGGCACTGATCTATGGCTGATAAAAGCCTATCCTTTGCCAACAATTCCTAGGTTTCTTAAAACATCACCCAGAGACAATACCTGGTGCTTTTCGATTTTGCAAAAATGAATTTTGTTTCGTGCTCCAATGATTTTTTTTTAACACAAAGCTACCATTCACTCATGCTATTCCACAGCTGCTTTAATGATCGTTTAAAAGAATAAATCTTTATTATTGATTGGGAGAATCCACCTTTTCTAATGTCAATGTTCTATGGAAATGTGATTTGAATCTACAAGAGACGTGAGGGCCACATGAAAAGAGATCAGAAGACTTCGGCTTTTACTAGAGGCAGGCATCCCACTGGAAACTGAAAAGATCACGAGACATGACTCAATGGATTTGCAGTTCTAAAAGACAAAATGTTCCATGGACAGGAGCATGGGAAATTTGATTGAAAATGTTTCATTCGAAGATTCTAAGGTGACTTGCAAAGGAAAGATGGATACATGCACAATGAGTACTCGTATGGAGTATCAGTGTTACAATCAGTAATCTTATGGAGTATCAGTGTTCTGCCTAAACGTGTAGTCTTTGATGTAATGAAAGGTTATTGGCACCTATTGTTTTTTCTTCTTTCGGCCCTATTAACATTTTGCGTTATTGTGCAAATACCACTGTGATTTCAGAAAATTTCTCCCATGGAGGTTAAAGTACTTCTTTTAATCGATCTTTTAAGGGGAAGAAAAAAGTGTCTGTTTATGTTTGATTCAACGCCCAACTTTTTCACAAATCTCTTTCAGAAAAAGTCACCTGGAATTCTGATTCTGGAGGAAAACGTTGCAATTGTGCATACATTAATATTTCCAATAGTTTAGTAAGCTGATAATAACATAAACACCCTATACCAATATATTGCCTACCTATGCAACGAAGATCTGGACCCCAGCATTTATCCTTTCTCGTGTGGACTATTGTTATTATCTACTGGCTAGTCTGCCAAATGAAAAATAAAACAGGCTGCGCAGAATCCAATACAATGCTTCTCTGCTGGTTTTTAGGAAAGCAAAGATGACATCACATCAAGGTTTAAGAAACTCGATTGGTTTACTAGTAAAAGCTCGAACTGACCATAAATTGGCCTCTTCTTACTTTCGTGCATTACATATTTCTCTTTAACCGTATTCTACAGAGTTATAATAACTATTCACTTCATCAGGAAAGCTCTGATCTGAAAGTCCAAGTCTTTTAGTTCGTTCAGGTACTGAAAACATGTGGGGAAAGTGCCTTCATATTTATGTTCCACGCCATCTAATGGAATACTCTCCCAGAAGAAATGTAAACAAGCAACAGTTTACAAATCTTTCAATCCAATCTAAAATCAGATCTCTTTCAGAAACGTTAAAAAAAAACAACTGAGATTAACTATCGTGGCACTGCAGATTAATGCTGCTGAGTATTGTGTCCTCGTGTTTGTGATTTCCTGTGTGAGACAACGACAATGATTTTTTTTCTTTTTTTGTAAAGCGCCAAGAGTCCACAAAGCGAAGATTCGGCTCAAATAAATGATCTTGTTAGTTATTTCTATATTTAGTAATGCTACCATAGAAATGATTGTTACCTTCAATATTCTCGTACTTTTTATAATATTAGAATACAATACAGAGTTAAACATAATTGACAATTTCTCTTTACTATAAAAATACACAAACAACACTTATTCAACCGGCTGGGCGGCATTCTCTGTAAAAGTATCTGATAGTTCTGATTGAAAACAGAGATTGCTTTTTTCGAATTTCAAATTATCAAAAGTTTCTACAATGATACATCCTCATGGATAAAATTTTAAAAGTTCAGATGTTAAAAGTAATTAGCTTGATAACTAAATGTTAGATTTTTAGAGAGGCAAATCACTCATTTTGTACAACACAATTATATAACATCCCCCTTTTTTGGGAGGCCTGCCAGCCAGTGTCAGGGTGTAGAAATATGTAAAATGACCCGTGATCTAACCTCCATGGAAGAAATTTCCCGAAATCAACACAGTGGTTTTTGTAGAATAACACAAAATATTAAAAGGGCCAAAAGAAGAAAAAAAACAATAAGTTCCAAAGACTTAAACTGGGCAACATGGACGAAATAACATTCTTTTCGCAAATAAAGTCATGATATAGTCATGTTTCTTTGTGACACAGTGTTATTATGCAGAAAATTTTGGAACTAAATGAAAAGAAAAGATTTTTTGGCGTTGTGTTTAACATGAGAAATTACCACGCCATATTTTGTCAGTTCTGATCCGAGACGTAAAGCATCCAGGTTGCATCAGTGTAGATAGACAGGGGCTCATCTATTTCACTTATCTCATACAGATTACACATGTGTGTCGTGCTGCTCCATTCAAAGACGGTGCAATACTCATCTCTGTCCATTATGCATAAAGTAGCACACTGAAGTAACCTTGAGATGTTCTTGTAAGATTGGAAACTGGGCCCGGACAATCTGTGGTAGGTTTTATAATGAAACGTCTCCATGTTTCGTGGCATCTTTCCACCGGGTAGATTCACCAACACTTCTACTTCACATAAAGTCAGATATGGGTTTCTATATGTCACTATTCTTACATACCGTCCGCTGATAGGTCGGTCGCAGTTGAGTGTCTCCGTAGCGCCTTCTGCGATTTGGTTTTTGCGATAAAGACACACCTCACCAGCTACTCTAGGGAACCCGCCCAGACGTTTGGGATTAGTCATGGAAACTTCTATGGTAAAATTTTGGAGTCGTTCACTGCAGCAGTCCGCTCTGTTAGTCAGATTGACTGCTTGAACGTCATACACTCCTAACAGGTCAACTATCCACCAATTGTAAAGGCTGTAATGTGTGTGTGAGCAAGCAGAATTTTCGTAAATATATGGATTCTTGTCGCCGTCAACAGCTTTAGAAGCACTGAATTTCTCGTCATTCACATAGTTTGAGTCCTGAGTTGCTGGCTTTGCAAGTGCCACATTAATGAGTTCACAATTACCAAAGATGAAGTTCAAAAGAAATGTGAACATCAGCAAAGCTTTGGACATAATTATTTATAAACTCTGTGGTGAAGCGTGGTGACAGATGGAGGGAGAGGATCCTTCCTTCTGAGAGGGAGGCTGTCTAATCTTTGCCGTTCCAGAGCTTCCACCTGTTAATGTTCCTGTCTTATCTGATATATTATATGTGGATGCTTGTCACAATTCTATTAGGTAGTTTCAAACTTGCAACGTTAGTGAGTAGCTTTCCGCAGGTAAACTAATGAAATGCTGCAATGACCTACTAAGATGAAGATAATTGAGAGTTGTCGCATTAATGATGGGATCTTTTACCATCGTCAGAATAAGATTTTGGCATTAGTGTTGAATGCACCCTTAGCAGTGATGAACTCGCCAAATTAATATAATTCGTACAATATTAATGGATCCCATCGTTAATGCGTAAGATCTCAAATGTGCAACGCCAAGATCTTTCAGCTCGCCAATCAGGTGACGATCTGGCATGTGTATTTTGATGTGAATCCACGCATGTTGCCCTAAAATACGCTGTAACTAGAAGTTTCCCAGTCTTGTTTGAATTCCACATCCTCAGTAACACAGAAAATTCTCTTTTGCCCACACACTGGCCATATGTCCCATCATATAACAATGTAATGAGATTCCCTCTAAACGTTAAATGTTCAGAGCACTTCACCTAAATGCTTTGGACTTTCTGCATACAACTTTGGAGGAGGAAAAGGTTAACCGAAAATTACTCGGTTGGGTTTAGAGGTCAGGAATCACATTCTCGACAGACTGCACATGTCTGCACATTCTAAGAAAGCGTAATGTCAAGCCTTGAAACTTTTGCAGATAATGTATTATTGATGATTCACTATAATAATATGTCTCTTCATCAGCAATATCGTAATGCTCATTGCACATTCGCCTAAGTTATATTTTTGAGTTCTTGAGACATTTAGCGCTCGCTCTCAAGAAAGCACAACAATAAGGCAGTTATGGTTTAGTTTGCAAAACTGGGATAAAGAATGAGTTAAAACTCTACATCTATTTTACTATGAAAAAGAAGCTAAATGGAAGATCAATATAATATAAACAACTCAAAATCATCAACGATGACTTGGGCCAATATAGAATGACGATATACTATCTATTAAAAGTTGCCCTGTCTCTGGTCAAGAAGTTCACTAGAACCAGTTAATGTGCTAAGGCATAATTTGCATTTGTCCTAATATGCCATTACATGACACAGATTAACGGAATGGGCTGGTTAGTTTTTAGAATAACGAATAAAGGATACCTTAGTGCATTTACAGGGTTTTATTTTATGTATGCTGCTTTTTAATACATTAATTGGAAGCCAACGCAGGAAGGCAACTCAAAACAATGCTAAACAAAACGCAGTTATTTCAAGCGACAGAGTTAGCGGAGTCGAATTCCTTTTGCTTTCTCTTGATACTACACAATTACACAAGAAAATAAACCACTGCTCCTAGACTATTTTTTGAAATGAAGATATTTCTTTAAGATCCACACAGACTTTGACAAGCGACGCCATAACCGTATAAGTGACCTTCAGTGGTCTATGAAATTTGTCATCACTGTCACCAGGGTCGCAATGCGTCACCGTTTGTTCGGTACACACGAAAACGCTGGCCTATATAAAATCTATAATATTATTATAGTTCTAGTTTAGAAAATGACTTTGCCCCTGAAGCAGCTGTTCTAAGCCAGAGTGAACTGTACTCTGCGACAGGGCGTATATGCAAACAGTGTGCTACTTCATTTAATCCTCCTCATGTGTGTTACCATTAAAAACCTGTAGGTACAGAAGCACAGTTTATCTTTGTTCAGGAGATAGACTATATCTAATAACCAGTAGATCAATTTTGCACATTTCTTCTTTCATCATAACTGAAAATGTATATTTATGAATTCATAATTATTCATTAGCTAAGTCGACTTACAATAAATTATTGGGGAAAAACTGGCATTTTTTAAAACCATAATTACTCTGAGTTTCTTTCTTTCAAATGTATTATACGAATATTATGCTTTCAAACATACCAGGTTTATAATATCTTCGAGATCGGTATATAAAAGCTCACGTTTCATCTTACACAGATCGTCTTTTGAGTTAAATTAGGCGTCGGATCTTCTGTGTACAAATGACATCAGACTGATTAGATATTTATATAAAATCATAATATGTCATCACGTTAACACATAAAAATTATAGTGAAAGTACTTAAGGGGAGGCTCTACACTTACGGATGCTGAATGCAAGTAACATGATGATAGCTTATCACCATAACTGCAATGGAGTTTCTATGGACAGCTGCACACCAAAGGGCTGCATTGTACATTTTCCTCCTTTATGGGTGATTCACCTAAGGATAATGTCATCTGCGATAGCACCAGTTGTTTGACACCTGATTTCACCCATGACAATTGGATACTTTTATACAAGGTCCTAATGCGGGCTTTTCTGAATTTTCTGCCATTAAGCAAACTTACCCTAGTCTGAAATTTCATATATAAACTCCAGTGCTCTCATGGTGATACGTTGCACATCATGTTTTCTGCATTACAAGCTCTGGGAAAGTGTAGCATCTCTTCTTAACAAAGCAGCCTAAGCTCTAATAGACCACTCTCCCAACATGTTTTTGTTTAAAATGTGGATAAAATGCCGTGAATAATTTCCTCTTGCTTTTTTTCTTCCCATGAATATTGAAAATAATAATTGAGAACACTCTGAAAGGAATCCATAGACACATAACCAAGATGACACCATCTTGCAAAATCGGTAGCGGCAGAAGGTCTAGCTATGTTACACAGTTATAATGCGACAGTCTCTCGGCTCATAAACTCATCGGCTCATAAACTCATCAGCAAAGGCAGCTATAGTTTTCTGTTGACTGTGTGAGCTGAATGACTCCGTAACTTGCTGAATCACTGCAAGCTTTAACAGAACTCTTTAATATTCTGTCATTTTCTGCAAAAAAACAAAACAAAACAAAAAAAAAACATACCTACCTTTCCAGGTCAATTAAATATTATACAAGTGTGTGGATGAATGTTTTTGAAGTTCTTACGGAAACAATGCTTGTTTGAAAATTGGAGCTACACCACTTGCATTTCAAGTCTTGTTTCGTGCATTTATTGTTTGTTTAGCAGGCTTTAAGAAATTGCCTTTCACAAAGTTAGCACGTTAAATTACGTGTTTTCATATTAAGCCAGCATAGAAAACGACATTCATGCATTCTGGAAAGAATGACAACTGTATTATTATAACAATGAATTATGGATGAAAACACCACAACAAAAGTACAGGCCAGATGAAATGAAACCCATTAGATATGACAATGTTCATCTTCTAATATCGCCCTGAAATCATATAGATTACATGAGAACGCTAAACTGTAATGGGCTATTATTTGTTGAAATGAAGGATAAAGTTGACAGCCTGCGGGAAATATCTGATAAAGAGTTTCCTAAGTCATTCATAAACATGAAGTCATTGTGTGTATGTCTCTACTGTCTGTGCCCTGTTCAAATATTATATGTATGATCTGGGTCGTGGCTAGAGCTTTCATTTTTAAAAGTAGCATTTGTGCACTTCAAGATCTTTAATATCAAAAGGAGGTAGGGGAGGGTGGAGCGTATAGTTGGCGCACGCGGCGAGTTTGTACAGTCAACGTATCTCGCATACTAATATTTTCAGGAACTTAATATTTTACAGGATCACTGTCGGAGCTGATCTCTTCAGCTTGTGTAAAAATGATCATAGTGATGCATAATGCAACAGCTGAGAGCCAAAAAATACCATTATCTATTCCATCATTCGCACATTCCTCCTTTTCTCTTTTCTCTCACTCATTACACCTACTGTATTCACGTATCACCGTTTTTGACCTGTGACCTCAGGCTCCATTGATAGTGATCATTTATTTTTTCTAGTAATATGTGAGTGACGTCAGAGTAAGAAGATCATTTATATGTAAAAACCTATATTCAGATGTCTTTCCACGCATGAATTACCTCTGTGTGATTTATCAGCCGTTGGTGCAGTCTGGGTCGTTACGTCTACGAAGAGATTCTGACGTGAACCTAAGAAAGGGTCCAGTGTTCTACGTAGAGCTGCGGTAAACTCAGCTCTAATGAATGTCTCTAATAGATTATACATATTATTATGTCTCACTCTAATACATCTTTTATGTCCCGTGTAGGCTCAAAAATGATTTCCAATTGCTTTTCATCAACATGAATATTAACAATGATAACCTGAAAACAAAATCTTAAATGAAGAAATAGACTAATAACGCCACAATGTCCTAGACAGTTTAATATCACAGTCCATTAGCCATGTACAGCATGTAAAACAGTTCTAATCTGATAATCTTTTGTCTCATGTGGAAGAAAGAGTACTTCACTCTCTCGTGACACCAAACAGCTCATAAATACATTAGCACAGGCATCGATCCCGTTTTCTGTCGACATTATGAGATTAATGACTGTGG
>JAWQUT010000218.1:269969-300862 GCA_033807755.1 Ellobium chinense
CCCCCTTCCTCCTTTACTCTACGGTCCTGGGCCGCAGCTCCGGTCCTTCATGATTCGAGAATATTGCGGTAGTGACTGACCTCCTTTTGGGATCAGTTTATTTTTGCCCCTCTCACCCCGCCCGCTAATATTAAGACTGTCTAGCGGCCGAGGTGTATGTATGTAGTAGATCATAGCTCGACCGTCTAGTGTTTTTGAGTAGACGCAGTTTAGCCTTCTCGAAAGTTCGAATGGGGCCGCGATTGGCATGTTTTGATTTTAATCAGCCTAGTAGATGCTGCACGTACCTTGTAGACTAGCGCGTTTTGTTTTTGCGCATCATATAATGATGACGTCACTTATTCCAGAATTTCTATTCAAGTTAGTATAAAAGACACGGAGAGTAGAGTTGAGAGGAGAGTTGAGAGTTGATTGTTATGGTCTGTACATGGTGAATTGATTGCTGGCTACGCCTTGCTACCAGTAAAGAAGTATTCTGTTTCCTGCATAGCAGACTTGGTTTGTGTATCGGCGTAGTAATATCAGTGGCGTTTATAAGGCGAAGCTATTCTATTGATTGCCTCTCCACTACACGTCTATACTGATCGACACTTGCTCGCTACAAGAGAAAATAACTGCTTTTCGCAATGTTGACTGTCTGTCGAGTTAGATGAGAAAATGACATTTCTCCAAATGCCACTAATGGATAATGGAAACGCAGGCACTCTTGAAGAGTGAATTATGAATGATTCAAGTACATGAGAAGTACAGGCTAGATGAAGTGAGATACAGGGTGTTACCAGACGTATCAACAACAACAACAGCAAAACTCTCTTAAGTTTGTTGTGAATAAAGTGTTAAGATAATCGTATAGAATTAACGCATAGTTCAGCTAATCAATACTACAGATCCCCCGAAGCTTTCACTCAATTCTACCATGTCTGCACAACATGTTGCACAATGAACTTTGAGATGCATGCTAAAAAAAACCAAACACACTGCGATGGAAAGTGTATTTTTCAGTTAACCGTCAAACACAATAAGAAACAGCCCTTACCACGGCTGGTGAAAGTGTTGAAGGCTTCATGGAATGATTGTAAAACTGGCCTCTCTTCTCGTCCTATACTCTCAATCATACACAATCGCACTTTTACTGGAACGATTTCCAAACTGTCCTATATCAACACACATCATTCCCTGAGGAATTTAGTTATTTAGTAATATGAATTTAGTTATGATAGTAAACTTCTAAAAACAAATATCTATTTAAGTTGGTAAGTGGCTTTTTTCTTATTATGTTCTTATCATCATCATAGGTGATGTATTGCTTACTTGTGTGTTGTTATGTATGTGACTACTATAATAGGTGGATCTTTATCATCTGTATCGTGTGCTGTCCCATTGTACTCTGTTGTTTGCCCACTTACAAAGTTGTGGCCTGGGTTACAGTTGAACAAGTTTGTTAACCTTGTTAAATTTGAATCACTTAATTCCATGCAATTTGTAATCCCCTTTTACCATATTGTCAAGTATGTGGGCTGATTACGCAAAATTTCAAAGTGTGGTATATACTTTCATTGCATCCTCGTTGTGCTTATTGTTCCATCATACACAGCGTTGGAGTCTACCATGTATTCGCTCCATTTTTATGCTGTAAGGTGTGAAATATGTTTACTAATTATTGATGAAGTTATTGGCGTGATGGAAGATTTTATGAAACACTGTACATCTAAAATGAAAAACATTTATTTAAGACATAATTAACTTCATACTGGAAAACAAACTAAAAGATGGGACTAAAATTTAGTGGGCCTGTATTTAGCTGAGTTTGCCAGTCTTCGACGACGTTTGTGTCTATATCAGAACAGCAGAAGCTAAGTTTTATGCATAGTCCTGATGCTGGTAGAATTTTTGTGTCTTTCAGAGGTTAAGAAAGACACCCCACATGTTGGAGAGACACGAGAAACCCGTCAGTGCCCGGAAAATTTTGCAGGATGGGCAATCTCTCTCTTGTAGAAATATATACGTCTTCAGTGAGTTAATTAATGGGGATGGTATTGAAGAGACGAAAGTGGCATTAATGGGGATGTAAACACCATTGCATATATTCATAGGACTACAAGAAATGAAGACAGAAGCAACAGCCAAGGCATGCAGAGAGAGAGAAAAATTGGAAATTTAATAGGAAAGGAACTATAACATACAAATCAAACACACTTTATAATACATGTAAGCAAAGCACAAAGAAATTTCATTCAACTAGTCATACTGGTTGTGTCCGTAAAACATGACCTGAGATACCAGACTCTGAAGATGAATAGGACCATATGGTATCATATTTGTTTTGTAGTGAAAATCTTGAGTAAAATCATTTCTACACACACACACACACACACACACACACACACACACACACACACACACACACACAGACAAAACCCATTGATATTATGGACAAATAGTCAGAAATTGTGGATGGCTTTGTGAGCTGTTGTCTATTAAATGAATATTAAATCTTGTAAAATTCGTGTTGGATCACAATCTGCACAAAAATTGTATTTCCATTGCATTGGTTGACCCGCTATCATTTCCAGCAAATATATAATAGTCAATATATGTCCAAAAATGTTATCCGGAAACAATTTTTTTTCTAAAAAGCACGAAAATCTTAGCACGTCATAATTACGCTAACTTTTAAGAACTTATGTATTAACGATCGGATTAACGATCGGTTCCCTTACATCATAAAAATTACATTCGTGGATTGGTGCTAAATGCATCCACAGTGACGTTCAAAATGCAGAGTTACTGTAAATTTTACGATGGTACAGACCATATCTTTAAAGCAGGAGCTCTCATTTTAGAATAATGAATTTATCATAACCACGAATGCTTCACATTTTTCAAGCAGTGGCAAAAAAACAACTTTATCATTAAGTGTCCCTTCACACCGTGTTCTTTTAGAACTCTTTGTTTCTTGTCCAGAATTCTATCGTCACTGTAACAGTTAGAACAATACGTACTGGTCTTTTCTTGGTTTCAAAACGAGAGCAGTGCAGCTCGCGGTATAGAGTTTTTGGACAATAACAACAACTGTTACAACATAACTACATAATGCCAAATTAATAGAGCGATAGAAAAATTCAGGTTAAAGAATATTCCTGGGTGCCTGCGCAAAGCCCTTATCTCTCTCATATACCATGTGTCGCAAAAAACCCCCAAAACAACCGATACCCACCGAAAACGTAATAACTCCCACAATTTTTTATGAAATCACATGAAACTTTACAATATGTTTAAATGTCCAATGAAACCCAATCGTAAAAAGTTTGAATAAAATGTATTGAAAATTGTTGCCTTTATGACGTTTTCCAAAAATGATCTCAAGTAAAAAAAATGACGCAAATTTGTGAAACGTCAGAAAATCAGCACAAACCCCCACAGAAAAATATCGAGGGGATTCAAATCTGGGCTGTGGAGAGGACCTTTCCACTGGTGTTCGTCGGATGATCAGTCTGTTATCGAGTCTTCCTTGCAGCCATTGAAATGTCCTGTGAACCGAATGGGGCGTGGCCCCATCATATTGAAACAACTGCCTGTGACGCTGAAATGCTCTCCTTTGGCCCCCACAGAAAAAAAGTCGAGAGGGATTCACGTGTAGGTTATGTTTCAAAATGACATAAAATGCTTCATCTGGTGCCCATTTTAATGAAATTTTGATAACTGGTAGATCTTTAGAGATATTTTAAGTGTACAAAATTTTAAGTCATTTTTAAAAGTTTTATAGGATATAGACTATTAGGAGTTGGTGGGTATTGTTTGTTTTTTTTTCTTCGACTTCCTGTAATTCAATGATATTATAATACAGTCTTGGCGAATGTAGTTACAACAGTTACAACCATTTTAAAAAAAAATGGTGGAATTGTACTTACAAAACTTCGAAAAGATGTGTGTGGCAGAAACATATGAGAACAATGAGTTGGACGTTTCACTATCCGCCCCACCCGCCAGACAGCTATCTATATAATATAATATGTGTTAAAAGTTTCTGGGCCAAAAGATGCCGTGATGATCTAGATTGGAGTCAACAGAATTTAAAACTTTAAATGTAGGCCCAGAAGTAACATTTTGGGTATCATGTCTGAAACATTTAATTTCCTTCTTTGTCGGTGCTATGACATCAAAATCAGGGCTAACAGCGAGTGAAAGAAGCGACTTTCGAACTGAGGAGGAGCTACCTTTGCCTAATACGTCGATTACACAACAATATTTAGATCATGTGAAAGAGGCCAGTGAACTATGTAGCTTGTCCACCGCAGAGTTCGTGGGTTATTCAAAGCTGTGTATACTTGCACCATGATAAAACTGGGTACTATTGTCGCTGGTAAAAAAAACATACTGACTTTAACATTTTGGGAGCGTAGAAGAGAAACAGAGAATGGTTTGAAAAAGACAAAATGTGTATCAAGTATTACATACAAAGTGATAATAAGTTAAATGTTCATAAAAATATTCGCAGAACGAGTGCTTTATGATTTTTCTTAATTATACTCTGAAATATAAGTTGTCCAGGTGGTGTCATAGTAGAAGGTAACATTGTCTCTGATGTCGCTCAACTCGGAGAGCTTGCAGGTGTGAGAAGTGTTGCTCCATTCAAACACAGTGCAATATACGCGTATATTTCTGTCCGCTAGACATAATGAAGCACACCGGGGTAACGACAAGACATTGGCTTGAAACTGGAATCGGGACACAGACAAGTTGACTCTGGCTGTACTGTAAAATGTTTCCAATTCTCTTAAGATTGTTCCACCGGGTAGATCCACCAGGACCTCTAGTTCGCATATAGCCGAAGATGAATATTTCGGTTTTACTATCCTGACATACCGACCCTTCTTTGGTCGGTCGCAATATAGTGTCTCTGTGGCACCATCTCAGATTGATTCTTTGCGGTAAATGCATAACTCACCAACCAAGGAAGGAAAACTTGGAACGCGCTTGGGATTGGCCATAGATACTTCTACCGTAAAGTCTTGGAGTCGCCAACCACTGCCACCCCCTATGTTGGTCAGATTTACTGCTCGTACCTCATACACTCCGAATAGGTCAACTAGTAACCAGTTATTTTGCGGGAAATGACTGCTGGCGCAACCAATAGTTGTGCTTTTTCTGCCATCAACGGCATTGAACGAATTCCCATCCTTACCGTTATTTGCATTCTGAACTACTGGCTTAAAAAGTGCCACATTTGTGAAGCCCGCCCAAATGCACCTTATTGTAAGTAGAAAAACGAAGACTAGTAAAGGTTTGGCCATGCTTTCTCTTGCACAGCAGATTCGCTAAAGCGGAGATGAAGCAAACCATCAAAGTAACTCCTGGGTTAACGATATGATATCCAGTGATTGCATGTGCTTCTACTGCCAGCTGATTTACTGTAACTGATACGATGATGGGTTTCATCATAAAAGTATAGAATACCGGATGGCTAACTTGAGAGTTACAGCGCTGAAGAGTAATTCTGCGAACACATCATTGAAATGTTGCAAAGTTCAAAGGCTGTCAAAATAAAACGTAAATCAACATCCTTCAACTTACTTTGATGTACATCCGCATCCTAATTTGATCACACTGAATTTTGCTACTCGTTTCCTAATTCATGATTGTGACAGCCGACGATTATTGGTACAATTGCAAGCCATGGTCAGAGTTTCAAGTCTTGCCATTATTTTGTATGATGATCCTGTGAGTAGCTTATGTGGCTGACAGTGGCCATAATTTCTTTAATATCTGTTGTAAAATGGTACAAAGTTCCACACAGATGATGTTAGATTTAGTAAATATGTTTGTCCCTAGGGGTACAAGCAAGCTTAGATTTAAACAATTTATTTGTCCAGATGTCCTAATAGTATTGGCGCATCTCTGTATTTATCACTAGCCTTTGTTGCTTTGTACATTCACCTGTCTGTGCAGTCATCGAATTGAGAATTGTCTACTCTGTTAATCATTATGGCCTACTAGCTATAGTTCACATAACTGTAACACTTTCTTCGTGTTCTGGTAGTAATGATAGTGATACTCATGGTATATTCCTGCATCTTTCACTTGCCTTCGGCGAGTTGTATAGTCCCCTGTCTGTAGAGTCATCGCATTGGGAATACATTTAGTATGCTACACAACACAGCCATGGAGCTAGTTTTAGTTTATCATAATCGTAGCACTTTCCATAATTTTATATTCGTTGCATTGCTCCGTGTCTTGCACTAGCCTTAGGCGTGTTGTATTTGTCGGTGGAATCAGCCAACTGAGAATCAGTCTAGTGTGTTACAGAACATGGCCATGGAGCTAACCACAACTGTAGCATTTGCTCTTAATTTGATACTCATAGAGCGCATCTCTCTATCTTTGCCTAGCCTTGCTTAATTGCCAGTCTGCAGTCACCGAATTGAGAATCAAACTAATGTGTCATACATCATAACTTATACTCAAGACGAGGGATAGCTGTATCCTTTATTAGCCTTGCACATGCTGTATCTGTCAGTGCAGTCACTGAACTGAAAATCAGTCTAGTGTGCTACACAACATAGCCATAGAGCTAATTTTAATGCAGAATCGATTTTTTTTTCATATATACATGTTATCATCTACCTCAGACTTGTCTGAAATAATTAAGTAAAGATAAACTTTGATTATCAGACCGGCACAAGGATTGATGGGTTCTTACCACCTTTTAAAAATTTAATGTCAGTCAGCCGCGAAGATACGATTTGAATCTACAAGAGACATGAGAGCCAGATAGACAGATCAGAAGACTAAGCTGTACAGGAAGGAAGCATCTCACTGGAAACTGAAACAATCACAAGATAAGACAAGAGAGGAGCATTTAAAAATTGGCTGAGGAATTTTCATTTGAAGATTCCAGAGTCGCTTTTAAAGTAAAGAGGGATAACAACACACTAAGTACTCGCATGGAGCATCAGTGTTCTGCTTAGAATTGTGGTCTTTGCTGTAATGACAGCTCTTCGTGTAAGATGATGTGAAACCCAATAAAAATGTTCTCCAGACCAAGTTTTTTTTTTCAGACCGTCTGTTTTGATAATCCCTTTAACAATGTACATGGGGAAATTATGAGAATGTACTGATTACATTTAAAAGAAACCATTTCAAACGTTTAAGTCGGTAATGAGACATGTCACAGGAGCTGGAAAAACTTCTTTCTGTGAAATAGAGATCGCATGCTTGAAGAGAACATGATTATACCATCACGATTTCAGCTTGACATACAAGATTGCTTGCAAACGTTGCTAATGTGGACAAATATTTCCAGATATGTATGCAAGATATCATAAAGATTTTAAGTGGCAAAATAATCTCTTAGAATAATTAGGACGGTCTGGGCGAAGATCTTTTAAAAAAATATAGTATACTGCTATTTCCCAAATGTATTATGTAGGAGTAAATAATAAACAAATAACAAAATACAAATATATTGTCTTTCATGCAACAATATGGAGATAAACTTTAAAAAAAAATAAATTATATCATCTACAATGAGTGCCATCATTAATGTGCAAACACTAAAACTTAAAGTAATTTGGATAAGTTGTTTTAGTCTTTTAGTTCAATGGGTAGAGATGGACATTGCATTTGTGCATTTTTTGATATTTCCAATAGTTTAGTCAGCTGATAATATCCACAAATACGCAACACTATAATATTAACAGTAATTGCATATCCACTCAACTAAACTCTTCAGTTTATCCTCTCTCGTGTAGACTGTTGTAATTATCTACTGGCTGATCTATTAAATGAAAACATAAGAAGCCGCAAAGTGTCCAAAACAATGCTGCTATGCTGAGTTTGAGAAATGCAAAAACCTCTGCGTGTAAGGAATTTTCTTTGGTTTACTGTAAGAGCTCGAAGTGATCATGAATTGGCCACTTACTGCTTTCTTGGATTACATACTTCTCTCCCATCATACCTTATTCAGCTCCTATAACTATACAATCCATCAGGAAAGCCTAGATCTGAAATCCAAGTCTTTTAGTTCATCCAGGTATTAAAAGAATTTAGAGGAACTGCCTTCATATATTCTACGCCATCCCTATAGAACACTTCCAGAAGAAATGAAAGTGAGCAATATCTTACAACGCTTTCAATCCAGTCTAAAATATTCAGAAATATTATAGGTGACAGAGATTATCTACCACCACGTTTTCCAGAGGGCAGACTATCCAAATGCAGCTGAATATTGTGTCCATGTGTTTGTCAGTTGCTGTGTGAGATGGAGAGAATAAATCTTTTTTATAAAGCACCTCGAGACCATAGTAAAGGGAATCGACACTATGTATAATTATTATTGTTGTTGTTGTTGTTGTCATTCTTGTTGTTGTTGTTGTTTTAGCTGCTGTTGTTGTTGTTGTTATGGTTAATTTTGTTGCTCTTGTTGTTATTGTTGTTATTGTTGTTGTTGTTGTTGTTGTTGTTGTTGTTGTTGTTGTTGTTGTTGTTATTGTTCTTGTGATGATCATAGAAATGGCTGTCACATTGGATATTGCAGCAAAGAGTTCATACATTTCATAATATGAGAATATTATAAAACATTTAACCTATTTGACGAATTTCTCTTTACAAACAACACTCAACCGCTTAACCAGCATAACTGCAAAATATCTGATAGTTCAGATTAAAACCAGAGAATGCTTTTCTCGAAATTTCAAATTAAGAAGCATCTTTCTTATAATTATATCCTTATGATCACAATCTTAAATCTTCAGGTGTTACAAGTAGGTAGCTTGATAACTAATTGTAAGATTTCTGATTTGTTTAAACATCATTACTGTAATTAGTTTACTGAGATTAATAAGATCCCAATGGATCTTTTGTAACAGTTGCTAATTTGAGATAAAACTATTCAAAAACTGAGAGCGACATTATATTCTCTCAGGGCATACCAAAAGGACTTTAAAAGTGTTGCAAGGTCATTTTCTGATGCAAACGGTACTGAATTACAATTGAGTAGGGGTATAGATCTAACACAGTAACTGAATTTCGTTTGACGATAGTTTACAATAAGAAAATGTCTATGAAATAAAATGGAAAGCTAAAGGAGCATGCGTAATGTGTATAATATATCTTGTTTTCCCAGATCTGAGGTGATCATGTCAAAAAGATTAAAATTTCGATAATGGTTTTACATGACGTGGTAAAACAATTCCAATTTATAGCACATTCTTCATCACCAATGCTATTACTTCAAGATTAAACAACAACAACAACAACAAAAAAAGACAAAAAACAAAAAGCTGAATCAGACTTAATAAATAGACTCAGGTGACGTTAAAAGAGAGAAAGACCGTTTGACAGAGAGAGAGAGAGAGAGAGAGAGAGAGAGAGAGAGAGAGAAAGAGAAAGAGAGAGAGTAAGAGAGAGAGTAACCTGTGGCCTCCATCAAAAAATTTTTTTGTTATCTGGAAAAATATAATGATTTACATGAAAGTTTTAAATAAAATCCTCTTAAAAAACAAAATTAATCGCAGCGTCTAAACTGCGCAACATAAATGAAATACTATTCTTTTTGCTAATAAAGTAGCCATATAATTTGTTTTTATCACAGTGGGATTATGCCCAAAATGTAACGTCTAAATGAAAAAAAAAGACTGATCGGTGTTGTTTCAGCATGAGAAATTACTACGTGGTGACTGAGAAATTCAAGTTTTCTCAGTTATGATCCGAGACGAAAGTCATCCAGGTCGCATCAGTGTAGACCGTCATAGGCTCATCTATTTCACTCATCTCAAACAGATTACACATGTGTGCCGTGATGCTCCATTCAAAGACGGTGCAATACTTATCCTTGTTCATTGTGCACAAAGCAGCGCACTGAAGTAAGGTGGAGACGTTCTTGTAAGATTGGAAACTGGACCCGGACGATCTGTCGTTGGTTAGACTATGAAACGTCTCCATGTGTCGTGACCGCTTTCCACCGGGTAGATCTACCAACACTTCCAGTTCACATAAAGTCAGATATGAGTATCCATATTTCACTATTCTGACATACCGTCCGCTGATAGGTCGGTCACAACTGAGTGTCTCAGTTGAGCCGTTTGCGATTTGGTTTTTGCGATAAAGACACACCTCACCAACTACTGAAGGGAACCCTTCCAGAGGTTTGGGATTAGTCATGGAAACTTCTATGGTAAAATTTTGGAGTCGTTCACCACAGCAGTCCCCTCTGTTAGTCAGACTGACCGCTTGAACGTCATACACTCCTAACAGGTCAACCATCCACCATTTGTAAAGGGTGTCATTTGTGTGTGAGCAAGAAGATGCTGGGTCAAAAAAGTTTGTGGTCTTGTCGCCGTCAACGGCTTTAGAAGCTATGTACACCACATTTTTCTCCGTATAAGTTGTGTCCTGAGTTACTGGCTTTGAAAGGGCCACATTAATAAGTTCACCACTACTAAAGATGAGTGTCAGGAGAAATGTCAGCATCAGCAAAGCTTTGGACATGTTTTTATACTATGAGGTGAAGCTTGGTGGTAGAGGGAGGGTACGTAGCCGTCCTTCTCAGACTGAGGCTGTCTGGTCTTTGCCGTTCCGGTGCCTCCAGGTATAAAGAAGCCAGTAGCATCTGGCATACAAATACTTTTAAATAGTCCCTATGAAATCAGAAAACTAGCCATAGGGAGAGGGGTAAGGGGTTGGGTTTGAATTTCAACGGTTTAGATAGGTGCAAATATACCTGTAGACTCAGAATAAGTGAGGTTTAGCCACTAAAGTATATATTTTGTGGTTGTTGCTAAATGGGTAAGGTTACTCTGTTTACTGAGTATAAAAGGCCTAAAATATCAGGTAGCCTTCTTTACTGCCTAAGTTCTCAAAATCTAATTGGTTTAGGGGCATATTTCTCTGTATCAAAAATCTGGATGAGGAGCTAAACATGTTTGGAAAGAACTTTGACGGCAAAATCACCTTGGGTGCACTGGAGTCGTACGCACAGGGCTGCATAGTGCATTTTTCTCCCTTAAAGAAAAAGTCATCTGCCATAGCCCTAGGTGTTTGGCACCATGTCACTTCGATACCTTTATGTGGGGTCCTATGTGGACTTCTCTGAATTTTCAGCCATTGGGCACATTTACTAAGAACGAACTACACACTTTGTGGTAAATATAATTACTTTATTTCTAAAAGAGAAAAGTCCACTATTAAACACCAGTCTGCAATTTCTTATATAACCTCCCATTGCACATGGAAAAGTGTACTACCTCTTCTCAACAATGCCGCCTAAGCTGTAATGGGTCACTCTCTTAACACTGGTTGACTACGCTATGTGAACATTGGGGTAAATAATTTCTTCGTGCTTTTTTTCTTATCCACAAAAAGATAGAAAATAATTACTGAAAATAACCCTCTTAAATGAATTCAGAACGTAACCAAGATACTAATAGCCTACGAATTCTGTAGCCACAGAAGTCCTGGCTATTCTACGTAATTAAAAAGCAACTGTTTCTCACCGCATACATGAACAAACGAATCGACGCAGTTTCCTGTTGACAGTGTGAGCGGACTGACGATGTGACTTTTCTGAATCATTCCGAGTTTGGCAGAACTTTTCAATATTCTGTCGTTTTTTTGTGGTTTTTTTTTTTGAAGGAAAAAAAAGGAAGAGAAAAGTGCATGCCTCTACACAGGTCAATGAAATATTTGTTCTCAAACAAATTACTGGATGAATGTTTCTGAAATTCACACAAAAACAATGCTTGATATAATTTGATATCTGAAATAGGAGTTATACAATTCGCTTTTAGTTTTGTTTCGTGCATTTGCCTTTTGTTTATTACGTTTAAAAATATTGCTTTTAACAATGCAGCATGTCAGTATGTTATATTAATTGTTTTGAAAATACGGCATTATAGAATACGACTTGCATGCATCCTGAAAAGAATGACAAACAATTTAACTATGAATAATGGTTGATAATGCCACAGCAGAGGCACAAGCCATATTAATTGAAATCCATTAGCGATAACAATGGTCATCATATGGAATCACCCTGGAAACCATATAGATTACGTGATAATGGTAAACAGAAATGGGTCATTATTTATTGAATGAAGGCAAATTTTGCAGTGGTTTGAGACATGGATGTGTTTGATAAGGAGCTTTCTTTTAAAGACCATTAAACTATTCACAAACAGATAGTTATTTTGTGTGTGAGTATAATGACTGTGCATTGATCAAAGGTATGTATAGGTAATTTGCCACATAACCATTTTGAATGCCCATGTCATGGAATAATTGTCACGGAGTAACAACTCTTGTTTAGCCTACTGAGCTTAGCCCAATACTTAGACTGTAGACTGAATTTGAAATGTATTATTAGTCCACTAAGTAATAAAGGCGCTTCAAGGAGTGTTACTCCCTCCCTATTTAAGGTACTACTTTAGTGAGAGCTTGCAGTTCTGCAGACCGATTGGGATAGTGTTAGTCATAACCCTTGGGACAGTAGTCGCCCAATCGCAGGTATAACAAGTATCCAGAAAGTGTAGTAAAAGATGTACAAGTGATAGAGCGAAGGCAATTCAGTATTAATTGAAAATTGCTATGTAACTAATATATGTAACTATGTAACTAACAACTAATAAGTTAATTCATTACTAAATATCATTACTAAATCGCAGTTAAAGATTCTGTTTTTTGTGATAAATGCGTACTGGTAATAATGTAATTGTGTTAGTTAAGCCTCGGCATTTTAAATCAAAGTCTAATATTAATGTGTACTTTATACAGCTTAAAGTCTGTAGAGCTGGTTGAAGCTTATTTTAAGTTGAATAGGATCTTAATCATGTTGTATTTCTGAAACAGGACTCCCACGCCAGTTACTATAGTGATGTGAATCACTGCCAGTCTATCATATTGACGAGACTCACCGCCAGTTATTATAGTGATGTGAATCACTGCTAGTGCCAGTCTATCATATCGACGAGACTCACCGCCAGTTATTATAGTGATGTGAATCACCGCCAGTGCCAGTTTATCATATTCACAAGACTCACCGCCAGTTATTATAGTGATGTGAATCACTGCTAGTGCCAGTCTATCATATTGACGAGACTCACCGCCAGTTATTAAAGTGATAAGATAAGATAAGATAAGATGAGATGAGATGAGATGAGATGAGATGAGATGAGATAAGATAAGATAAGATAAGATAAGATAAGATAAGATAAGATAAGATAAGGTAAGATAAGATAAGTTAAGATAAGATAAACCTTTATTATCCAAATTTGGAAATTTGTTTTCACAGCATTTATAACAATACAGTGAAAAATACAAACAGATTAATAATGTTCACTCGTACATACACATCCCTGCACCTATACCCACCCCAGCACACCACGCTTTGCGTACAAGCATACCACATTAATAAACACTGCTAAGGCGCATGGCTGATGGCAAAAAAGATCGCCTGTATCGCTCTCTGTAAGTTTTTAAAAATAGTATCCGTTTACTTCTTTGAGATCGGATTATCTGATGGAATAGGGGGTGGTAGCAGTCATTCAAAATTGATTTGAACTTTTGCTTGCAGGAATGAGTGTATAGTTCTTCAAAGTCGATGTATTCCATGTTGGTTAAAGAGCAAGCTTTTTTGAGAATGGAGTTGTTAATTTTGTTCTTGTCTTGCTCCTTTGCATTTCCTCCCCATGCTGTTATGCAAAATAAGATGACACTCAGTATAGTTGACTTGTAGAACATGTGAATGAGTGTTCTATCAATATTAAAATATCTAAGTTTCCTTAAGAAATACATTCATTTGTTTGCCTTCGCGTGAAGTGAGGTGGTATGGATATGCCAATCGAGCCTAGAGTCAATGTGGATTCCAAGATATTTGTAACACTCAACTCTTTCGACATTTTCATTATAGATATTAAGCAATGGTAGTGGAGTTGCATTTGTTCTAAAATCAATAACCATTTTCTTCGTTTTCTTTACATTTAATACTAAGTAGTGATCTTCACACCACTGGGTAAACCACTGAAATGTATTTAGAGAAACAAAAACAAGCTGTGTTGTCGCCACTGAGCGGCATCAGGAAAAAAAAAATCACTGCCAGTGACAGTCTATCATATTGACGAGACTCACCGTCAGTTATTATAGTGATGTGAATCACTGCCAGTGCCAGTCTATCATATTGTCGAAACTCACCGTCAGTTATTATAGTGATGTGAATCACTGCCAGTGCCAGTCTATCATATTGACCAAACTCACCGTCAGTTATTATAGTGATGTGAATCACTGCCAGTGCCAGTCTATCATATTCACCGTCAGTTATTATAGTGATGTGAATCACTGCCAGTGCCAGTCTATCATATTGTTGAAACTTACCGCCAGTTATTATAGCGACGTGAGTTATCCCACAGGCTGTTACTCATTTCCAGTGGATATTATGAACGTTTTCCATCCCTTGTGGCATCTCACCATGTCCCAGACCATGACCTAGTGAACCAGGACTTACTATATTAACGTCATTATGACAGTATCCCGATATTCCTGATACACCGCGTTGATGAACCAGGAGAGCGATCTAGCCAGTACCACCTTATCAATGCACAGAGCCGCCTTTCCAGCGGAACACCCCTCAGACCACAGGGGCACCACAACTACTACTACTACTACTACTAGGTGCGGATTATGTTACATTTGGGACCAAATCAAAATTCGAATGACATTTTTCGAAAGAGATTTGTGAAAAATTTTGCGAGTTGACCCCCCCCCNNNCCCCCTTTTTTTCTTCCCGTTGAAAAATCGGGATAAAAAAGCACTTTAAAGTAGGACACGTACATCAAAAATAATTTTCCATTTTTCAATCCTTTTTCTCTTTAAAAATTCTGTATGGTGCCCACCTAGTCAATTTTGCGAAGAAAAAGACATCGTTCTGTTACCGTGCGCGTATGTAATATGGCGCAATAAGGAGAGCTAGAGTTACCGGGTTTGGCAATTGCGTCCAGAATTATTCCCCTTCCCTGATCAGCAGAAGCTTGTGGCAAAAACGCTGACGTCACTTACGTTCCAGCAGCTACAGACACCTCTACCTGAAAAAATATTATTCAGCTTTTAATTGAGGTTCTGGTATTCCAAATTCAAAGGTAAAGTTTGATAGTGTAAGCCAGAAAAAGTATTCTGTATTTTTATTGCCTCGGCATGATTTTGTTTGGCATATCTATTGTTCACAGAGGAATTAAAACATTCATACCAACATGCTATCACCCGTCCGCAGAGCACTGGCTAGACAGCTTGGTCATGTGGCTAAAACGTTTGAAGTAAGCTTATGGCCGCCACGCGCGCAGTGGTTGTAATAATTCGGACTTTGGATAATGAACCCTGTAGGTTGTCTGGGGCCAACAGAAGCGTTATATCACCATGACATACACTTGACAGACTGTTTTATTGGAATAATAGGGTATCGTATGATTTAACATGTTCTGTAGGACGGTGCAGTCTTCTTTTAACCTCCATAGAAGAAATTTCCCGAAATCACAGTGAATTAGTAGAATAACACAAAATGTTAATAGGGCCAAAAGGAAAAAAAAAACCAATAGGTTCCAAAGACCTAGAAAGACAGATAGATAGATAGATAGATAGATAGATAGATAGATAGATAGATAGATAGATAGATAGATAGAAGAGCGAGAGAGAGAGAGAGAGAGAGAGAGAGAGAGAGAGAATATATATAAGAAAATGAACAACAATGAATTTTCCCCCGTGCGGCTTCTTCAGTAATCTTCAGGAGACTAACATTAACAACTAACTAAACAGACAAGGTTGTGAACCGAACAAACCTCACCCACTCTCAAGTAATACAAAACCAATTCACAAATCGTATACAAAAATAGAAGTCTGGTATATATATACTCGTACATATACTTTTTTTTAAACTTTATAGTAGTGATAACAAAATTTACTTTTACTATAATTTATTCACTCTCTTATGAGAGATATTTCAATTCTTCGGTCTAGCTTGTTCTTCGATACACGATATAATCTCAGAAAAAATACTCATAATATAAAAGAGAAGTTTTTTATTCTGTTATAGTTTTCTTTTCGAAGATGCTAAGAAAAAAAAAAGACGGCACCGTGTTTATTATTTTCAAGATTCGTTGTTCACTCAATGTCACTCACTGTTTGAAATGCCAGTAATAGAATATATCTAAAAGAGAAATGTAGCTGAGCAATTTGTGACATTGGCTAGTTAAGGTTACAGGCCTGTAATTGTACTTTCACTTTTGGGTCCTAGGCCTGTAATTATACTTTCACTTTTGGGTCCTAGGCCTGTAATTGTACTTTCTGTTTTGGGTCCTAGGCCTGTAATTGTACTTTCACTTTTGGGTCCTTAGGGGTTTTATTTCATCTCCCCTTTTCCCCCTTTTGGCATGCCCTGCTTCCAGTAATAAGGGCTCCAGGGGGGAAATTTTGATATCATGGGAAACTGTGTTCATTTTACTTTATTTTGCCAGGCACTATTTAGCCCTGGGCTGGAACTGCCAGGTCAAGGGTGTGCTCAGGCGGAAGAGGAGGGGTTTGGCGTTGACCAGTGAAAAACGTAGGCTCTGTTTACAAATAGCAACCAAGCTCAACATTTCAATGGGCTTGCCAGGGTTGAGTAAGTCTTAAAATTTGGGCCACATAATGAGCTTCAATCTGGTATGGGTCTGGATGAAAGCTAAAACTTTGGGTTCAGAGGGCAGCTCAAAATGTTAATATAGCCCATAGAGGGAAAATGGGTCCAATCCCATTACAGGTCTGTAACCTAGTAGCCATACGTTTATGGCCTTGCACTTAAGCCAAGCGCATCTGTAGTATTCCTCATCTCGACATTAGTTAAAGGTGGATTACTTGGCCCCATTCTATTGAAAATGCTTACATACTGATATTGTACGACAGGCAATCTTTATAAGGAAATCTTTCTTGTTTGAATCATAGCTATATTTATCATGAATGTGGAATTCAGTTTAAGTGAATGAAACAAGTCAAGTTGCTGGGTTTGTGTTAGATCGCAGTGCGTGTCATTGAAACAACAAATATATTTCTTCCCCTCAGCCAGGGGCTGAACTGAACCGAACTGAACTGAACTCAACTGTGCTTTATTTCCAGACTGCAGTATATACAATAATGTGGAATGTAAATGAAACGGCAATGCAGAATCGGTTAGGAGGGAGAAAGGAAAGAGAAAATTAAGAACGAAAACAAAGAAAAAGAAAAGGGTGACTGGGCACAGTAAGGGCGCGGAGCCCCTGGGCACGAAGAGTCGCAGAGCCCCCTGATTCATAGTCTGAAGTTATGTCATTGCAGCAAGTAGAACGTTGAAAATGTTCATTCATACATTCCTTCCTCACCTTCAAACCCCCCTCTTCCAAATTTTCTTCTCTCACCCTCCCTCCCTCTCTCTCTCTCTCTCTCTCTCTCTCTCTCTCTCTCTCTCTCTTTCTCTTTTTCTCTCTCTCTCTTTCTCTCTCTCTCTCTCTCTCTTTCTCTCTTTCTCTTTCTCTCTCATTCCTCCCCTTTTTCCTTTCCTAAATTGTGTCCTCTTTCGTCGTGAGGCCTCGAAATAAATCATGCCTTTGTCTAAATCCTCTACAGTGCCCAACCATATTTAGATTGGATGTTAAAAATCCAACATCCAAATTTTCTCTACCCCCTTCCCCCCTACATGAGGGATTTGCACAGTCTGTCGCAGATCATGATACATCAGAGAATACTTTTAAAATGCAGTACTCTCGTGCTGCCAGCAAGATGAAATCCTCTGTTGTGAAAAGAAAAACCACTTCAAGCTTTTGATATAATATTTTTACAGTATTCAGTACATAGCAAACCCTCCGCCCAGTGGTCAACAAAATACGGTTTTTTTTTCTCAACTGATAAATAGAAAGCAATGGTCTACTATATCAGCGAAATAAGGCCAAAAAGTAGAAACAAGCAATCATAGATAGTAATAGGACTCACTAATAATTGTAGCGTGACGTTATAAAGAGAATTCTTTATTATCTAGATCTAGATCAAGATACTGTATACATCTGCTCAAAAATGCTGCACAAAATGGTAACAAAATATGTAATATCTGGTATCAGATCAGTTCGACCCATATGTTCAATGGGCTGCCCGCTGCCATTTTGAAGCAAGCTTTGGAATTTTTGTTTTCCTGCCTTTTTATCGGTTATATTATATCAAAATAAAATATCGAATGTAATGAACCATGGGACTGTATGAAGAAGAATCTTATAACAGTCATTGAAATTATTCTTGTTATCGATATGTATTATTTTTGTTCCTTTGGTTACATTTTTTTCTCTGTTCATTCACTATCTGGTGAAAAGCTTGGCTCCACCATTGATAAGACGAAGACTCGGATGATCAATAGACTGGAAAACATACAGAGTGAGATGAGTAAGGGAAAAAACACTAAGAAAAAAACAATGAACATCAGCCAGTCAGTCAGTCAGTCAGACAGACAGACAGACAGACACACAGACACACAGACAGAAAGACACACAGACCGACAGACAGAGAGACACTCAGACAGACATACAGACAGACACACAGACAGACAGACAGAACACACATAAAGACGGACAGACACACAGACAGACAATCAGACAGACAGAGGTTTAGAATGATGCAGAGAGAGATTTGTAGATTTGAGGTGAGGGCGAGGATGAGAATGCTTGGGAGAATGAGGGGGATGCGAAACTGATATTGAGAGATCTGATTGTAGCTGTGCTGTCAATTCAATTTCAATTCAATTCAATTCTGTTTATTAGTTCTGGCAGAGTTCTGCACTAGAGCAATGCAAACAAATACAAAAATACATTTCAAAATTTTGAAATAATTCTGACAAGAGGGATTGATAGCTAGGAATCCTGATAAATTCTATTGTTCCACGAGTATTGTGACAAACTCATCAAACACTTTGAATGCATCGCTATAATAATTTCGCTTCATTATTACAAAGACAAAAAAATTAATGAAATACAACAATGTATGGATCATCATTATAATATTTTGTCGGCGATGGAGATGTCCATGTCTTTATCTACATAAATTTCATTTTTTGATTAGTCACGTTCATCTCCAGTGTCGTGTTTTTGTCACCAGCTTATTGTACTTTCGTTTGCTCTTCCTCACACTCCTTTTGTCAGATAGTGTATCTTGATCTAATAACCTATGTTAGCCTTACTCGCCATTTCTTCCTCTTTCTAGTTTTCGATCTACCCTGATATGTTCATTTCTCACAAACGGAAGAAGACACTCATAGATATCGATCTCATACTTCAGCATAGTTTAATATGTTAATACTAACATCAATTTAATAAGGCGTGTTATTTTAATAGGATAATGAAAGTAGAATTTTTATTGACTGCATAGAGAAATCGCTTTACAAAGCCATACATTGTTATAAATCTCATTCTTAATACAAACACATTATGTAGTACACTTTAGACATGTAAAAACATAACATTACAAATGGAAATGGAACACATAATGAAGGTCTCTGCTAATGCCCGCAGTGCAGCGCCCTGCCTACCCCCGTTCCCTATCCTCCTCCCCCAACCAGCTCTAAAGCCAGGTACTCGTTAACAGCTGAGTAGAGTGAGGGAAAAGGGAGTGAAATGTCTGTCTCAAGGATACGCACCGTAGACTGTCTGGCCCACTAGTCGAACACTCAAATCTTAGACTTGACAGTCTTCAGTTGCTGAATACAACTCACAAATCATCACAACCGTGCTGCCTCTCGGTAGAAGAGATTGATCTCGGACCTCACGTACTCAAATTCCTGGCATACACGTTGCAAAGATGTGGCAGTATGCTTAACCCATGGATTAGTCAACGCGTTGCGTTAGCCACGGGACTACTAATGTTTTGGGAGTTTCCCGTGGTTACCGCAGTACGTTAACTAACGGAAGGATTATGCATACGGTCATAGGTTCTTCGCTCTATGTTTCTGTTCATTTATCTCAAGAAGTTGAAAGCTTCTCGAACTCGAAGTTTTGAAACCGTGGCCGTATGCATAATCTATACGTTAGCTAAACGTGTTGCGTTAACCACAGTGAACACTACCAATATTTGGGAGTTTTCCATGGTTACCGCAGAGAATTAACCAACGAAAGGAGTATTGTATAAGGTCGCCGTTTCCCTTAAGTACGAGCTCGTGAGGTTTCACTGATGGAGGGTCAGCATTCATCCTGGCTATTCTGTTTTTAACTTTGTCGCCTGCTGGTGTCTCTCGAAAAAATTCTTTGACGGCGAGCTTAATGAATTTGAAAAAAATTAATCTCAGTGTCCGTACCCATCAAACATAATACTGCATCTAAAGCCTCATAGAGTTTACCACTTTACGACTGATTGAACAACTGACTGACTAGTATAATTCACATGCAGATTGACAGAAAGATGTATGCATTCAGACAGGTGGACATGCTTACAAGACAACAAATATGTTAGCAGTTCGCTGTTCCAACGGGATCAATAATTTACTGATTCTGTATCTATCAGCAAGGGGCTTGCATGGTGGGATTCATGCCTGTGTTTGTTCAGTCTGTCATTTGTATACAAACATGTACCAACCTACAGAAAGTTAAATTTGTCTTTCACATTATATCTATCAGTATGAAACAGAACGTCGATGAAATCATAAACACTGCCATCGGTGATAAAGAATACCCTATCAGTGGTAGGTGCGAAACGTTTCTGTGTTCCGAGACAGTCTGTCCTATCGCCCATTGCCACTGAAGTTCCGAAGGGCAAATCTTATATCGCAGATGAAACGGTACAGGTCTACCTGGAAAAGCTGAATCGCAGGCGAGGTTGCTGGGGAGAGGCATAGGCCTACCTCTACATGATTATGTGTGCCATAAAACTCATTCAACGCACATTTTTGTCCTTTATGCACAAGACTGAACGGAACCACGGCAATGACAAGACTGAAAAACTGGAAGTAGAATGAAATGGAAATAGAAATCTTCTGTATACTTCTTCTTCTTCTTCTTCTTCTTCTGCTTCTGCGTTCCCTGGTCATGCTGGCAGACCGCTAAGGGTCATGAACTGGATAGTCAGCTGCAGGTCTATGTAGCCTGTATACAAAACTAGAGGACTTGTTGCAGGATGACCAACAGCAAAATGTGACTTTGGCAGAATTTGACAGATCTTGACGATGTCACAGATGTACTCTGAAAACTAAAAGAATGCCTAGGGAATCCATTGCTGTTATGGCAACGCCCAAACAAATAAAATAATTGAGAGGAGAATCTCATGACATAGTCAATCATGATCCACATGTTCCTGGGCTCGTTCTCAATACAGAGATGACTGATAACAAGTGGCATGTCATTGGCTCAGACATATCACGCCCACCCAAGGATAACACTAATAGCAAACGGTCACCACACCAAAGTCAAACATACAGATAATATCATTATATTTCGTCCACTAGTGTAACCGTGAGGATGAAGATGATGATATTGTTGATGACGATGGTGGTGATGGCGTGGACGGTATATGGTGCTGACCAAAACTTTGTTCCGGGCTGTAGTTTTGTTGGTGGCCAGTGCATGTACTCGGTCCAGCTTGGACACCAGGGGCAGTGTGATTCTGCCTCATCACAGACTCAGGTTGATCTTCTTTTTTGTGTTTTTGCTGGTGTTATTATTATTATTATTGTTGTTGTTGCAGTTATTATTGCTATTGTCATTGTTATTATTGTTGTTTTAGTAGTAGTTATTATTGTTATTGTTGTCGTCGCTGTTGTCTTTGTTGTTCTTGTTGCTGTTGTCGTCGTCATCGTTGTTGTTGTTATTATTATTATTATTATTATGTTGTTGTTGTTGTTGCTGCTGCTGTTGTGGTGGTGGTGGTGGTGGTGATATTGTTTTTCCATTTTTCATTGACTGTTTCTGACATATTTTATTGTTTTTCATCACCACGGTCCCGCTACTGGCGACAATTGCGGATTTGTTGGCTTGCCCGTTTGTTTGAGGCAAATTTATGAATTCCTGTTTCGGGCCAAGATGGAAGGGGTGGGGTCAGACAAGCTAGTGGTAGGACGAGATTATCTGCTCAGTTCAAGATCTGACATTTTAGAATTCAAGGCTTTTCCATTGTTTCGATCATCTGGATTTTCACCTTAAATATTAAGTGGTGCCCATCATCTTTTGCCCTAGATACGGCCCTTTGTAAGGGTACATGTTCTGAGAGTTCTTCCAACCTGTTCGTTTTATGTTGCAAATTGATACCTAATAATTTGATTGCAGAAGCAAAAGGCATGCCTCTTTTGCTTCGTGCGTCCAGCTGTAGCTGTTGACCTAAATTTTGTAACGACTATTACGATGGTAAATAAAGATCTGAATCTGAAAACCGTTCATAAGAACGGATGCCAGTCTGGTTTCCTTCGACTGCATTACTGTGCCTTGTTTTAATATGTGAATAGGGAAGGGGAGTGTGAAAATGCTCTATCAGTATCAATAAAATATTCCTGAGAAAGAATGCAGGGCTCACATTTCTTCCACAACACACAATGCAGTTTTTCCCACTACTGAAACAATTTGCAGATAATCAGGTTTTGCAATAACCATAGGTTAATGTTGTTATTATTATCATAATATGTAACATGGCAATTACAACTCCGACCACTTAGAACGGTCATTATAATAATTATCATCGTGACAGCGGTCAATCAACAATCGGTAATTCATGATGAGACTGACCTCTTGATAACCTTGTTCAGGCTACCAGTACCGGCGTTACTGATACACAGTGCTGCGATGACGTAAGGAAAGAGATCACCGATATCAAGGCGACCATCCATGTGCATGACCAGAAGGTACAGTGTGGTTATAATATAAGGCTTGTTCACACACACTCACACCCACACACATACACACACACACGCATACACGCACACACACACGCATACACGCACGCACGCACGCACGTACGCACGCACGCACGCACACACACATACACACACATATGCTAAATATACACACACATACACACAAACACACACAGACACACATACTCTCTCTCTCTCTCTCTCTCTCTCTCTCTCTCTCTTTCTCTTTCTCTCTCTCACGCTCTCTCGAGACCTTTCTCGCTCGGCATGTGTGCGTATCAAGTGGCTCTATCCTCCCTCAAGCCTCGTCATCTATGTAGTATCTCACTCCTTTCTATCCTTTAATTTATGCCCTTCCACCTACGCTCCACCGCGCCCATAATTTCACAAAACAATACGGGTAGAATAGAGTATTTGGCTG
Organism: Ellobium chinense; assembly: GCA_033807755.1. Taxonomy (NCBI): domain Eukaryota; kingdom Metazoa; phylum Mollusca; class Gastropoda; order Ellobiida; family Ellobiidae; genus Ellobium; species Ellobium chinense. The sequence goes on from JAWQUT010000218.1 coordinate 293,252, forward strand.
GGATGAAGGCATCATCACAAACATTCCACAAATAAAACTTTAATATCCTCTACACAAAGTTTTCGAACCATTTTTTTTTGCTTTGTTATCGTATCTTTCTAGTGGGCCTGGACCTGTTTGTAAAGCAACATCATTTTAATTTACATTAATAATAGTAAGGATGGACGGATAAACACATTGTCTTTATTGGGATGTTACCCAGTGATAATTATATTACCAGCGTGAACCTGTACAAAAGTCTTTTATGCAGATGAATTCTGAGCTGACTATTCCACAGTCTATCTCATCTTCAAGGGGAAAAAACATAAGTTTTGTGACTATTCTAGCGTCTTTCAAGTTGATAATAGAATGATACTAATCCTTTTCTGACCGGTAAGAGCCGTAAGGCCATGTGTGTATTTTACCCTTGTATACTGTTTGCTTTAGCGATCCAAAGAAAATCGCTTGGTTTAATTGGCATATATTTTCGTCATACTTGAATCGAAAAATGGACACAACCAGACAGGCAGACAGGCAGACAGATAGACAGGCAGACAGGCAGACAGGCAGGCAGGCAGGCAGGCAGAAAAGAGACGCTGGAATTGTGGAATCTCGTATAGATTTACAGGTCTATAATCCTTTCTCAACAGATAGAAGCCCTTACCGCGGCCCTGACCAAAGCTGAAAATGACCTTGACGTTGCATCGACCCGTGCTAATCAGACCGAAGCAGAGCGTGACGCCCTCATACAGACACTGCAAGCAAAGGAGGCGGAACTGAACACCACCCAGGCAGAGATAGCACGAATACTGAGCAAAGCCAACGCAGAAATTCAGGCTCTACGTGCTGATCTCACTAACGCTACAGTGGCCCTGAGCTCTTGCCAAGTGGCACTTGGTATCACACCTTCCCATTCTGAACAACCTGGTGAGTCAAAGAGACGATATAATTATATCAAGGTTACTTTTGTTGTAGTTGTTCCTGCTGCTGCTGCTGTCGCTGCTGTTGCTGCTGCTGCTGTCGTTGCTGTTGCTGCTGCCGCCGCTGCTGCTGATGCTGATGCTGTTGATGCTGCTGCAGCTGCCGCACATTGGCCGCAGCGAGGAACCTTTCACACCTTCTGAATGTTTATTAGAAATGTGGCATCTATTGCGTTCACTAGAAATTGGAGCTAGAGATCATGGTGGCCACCAGTTACGCTTTCAAATTTGACAAGGGATTTTTTTTTTTTTTTACAGCAGCCTAATGTCAGAGGAAACTATGATAAGAATTCACGGTAGTATGTATTCTAATTTAATGAGACAAAAGTGTAAATAAAGCAAACATCACTCACAAGTCAGTGTAATATTTTCTAGCTCTTCCGCTTCAATGGCAACCATTTTGGTTTATTAGACACTGATACTTCCGTTGTTTAGAATTTCCGAGGGACTGCCCACAGACTAAAAGGACCGCCCATTTCGCGCACCTGTGTTGACCAAACAAACTGCATTTGTAGAGTCCTTAAAACTTAAAGACAAGGAATGAATTGGAACATTCGAATTGGTAACTTCAAAACTAGAACATCATTCGCAAAGGACACATTCAATCAAAGGCTTCAAATTCTCTAGGCATCCGGCATAGTTCCGAGGATAACTACAGTTGAGCCATTGAAACAGAAAATAAAATGTTAACAATTCTTGTTAGTTATACAACTTACTCTGCTTAAACTATTCGCCTCTGGAACAAAGCAAATTTGTGATTAGTCGGATAATTTGTGATTTTAAGCGACTTTTTTGTGTAAAAATGAATACAAAATTGTATATCTCAAAAATGTTGTGATGTAACTGATGTTGCAATTAATCAAACTGCTTTTAAGCGGATTCGATTGTTTATATTAATCACTATTACTCCACAGCTTCCCTTTCCGGAGAGACAACTCTGTTTTACTGTAACTTTACTGATGAAAGGGCTTGTGGGTTGACCCATCTGACCGGCCGAGCGGATTTCACGAGAATGGTGAAAGGATCTTCCTCAGTAACTGGGCCTTCACACGATCGCACTATAGGCTCACCGGGAGGTGAGTATCCGATTGGCTTTAAGGGCGAAGGAATGCTGACGAATGCTAAATATCATAGATCGCTGTCGCAATGATCAGGGAAAACTGCTTAATTGTCATTTTTTTGCTCGTTTGGTTGATTAATAATTATCTTATTGTTTTACTTATTAACTCGTATATCAGTTCGTCGGTCCGACTGTTCGTCCGAGGGCGACGGAATGCTGGCGAATATTAAAGGCGAAGGAATGGTAGCGAATGACTATAAGATCATAAATCGATGTCGCAATGATGAGGGAAAGACTTTAGAGTCATTCCCCCCCCCCCCAATTTACTTGATTAACAATTATTGTTAAAAACTATAAGCGGAACTAATAGAGTATGTTAAAAACTATAAGCGGAACTAATAGAGTTACATCCCTTGAGAAAAGAGAGTCAGAGCCCTTGGAGGAAGTGAGCGAATAAAATGACAGTTAGAGCGAAGTTTGTTTTTGTTTACCTTTTTTATCATGGTGCCGAAACCCGGGAGTAGCTATTAAATCGGTTAACTCGTCGGTCCGTCTGTCAGAACGCGAAGGAATCCTGGCGAATTCAAAGAGATCTGGAAATGATGCTTTATGGACCAGGGAAAGTAATGCAAATCATCTTCTTGTGTGTTGATTATCTTATTTCATCCATCCATCCATCCATCCATCCATCCATCCATCCATCCATCCATCCATCCATTCATCCATCCATCCATCCATCCATTTTTTCTTTTCCTAATGTTCGATCTTTTCCCTCTTTCCGATTGCATCCAAAGCGTAATTTTTATGATTTCAGGTAAATACGCTGGTTTGGACAGCAATGCACAATCCATCCAAGCCCACAGAGACGAAGATAGATCAGCTATCATCGAGACTCCAACTTTTGAACCTGCCAATGCTTACTGTATTTTCTTTTGGTACAGCATGCGAGGTGAAGACGTTGTCAAGTTGGACGTCAATGTTCGAGTGAGTAGAGATATATACAATTTGTCTTGTAAAGATAACAACAGGTAAGTAGAGATGTATATAGTTTGTCTTGTAAAGGTAACAACGGGTGAGTAGAGAAGTATACAATTTGTCTTGCATAATAGATAACAACGGGTGAGTAGAGATGTATACAGTTTGTCTTGTAAAGGTAACAACGGGTGAGTAGAGATAATATATACAATTTGTCTTGTAAAGGTAACAACGGGTGAGTAAGGATGTATACAGTTTTTCTTATGAAGGCAACAATGGGTGAATAGAGATAATTAACTGGTCTTATGAAGGCAACAATCGATTACATGAGGCTGTTGCAACGTTTTTATGTGTTCGTCTTAAAAATAACCAAATTACCTTTCGTCTTAAGTTCTAGCTGACGAAGACTTGACCCCTAAATATTTTAATGCTTAAATCTGTAAATTCTTAATTATATTTTATGACGAAGTCATCGGAGTGAAAGTAGAGCCTTGTAAGTTTTCCATTTTATGAATGAAAGAAGAATGCTGAACTTAGAAGTCTCAGTGCATTTTCTTCCATTATGGACCAAACTGAGCCACAGATTAGGTGCTGCAAGAGACAGGCCTTCGTTTGACAAAAAAAAAAAGGCATATATGCGGTATGATTGATAGATATTAAAATGATGTGTGAAATAGACTTCAAACACATTTAGACCTATTAGCATAAAGATACCAAACTCGTCATCAAATGACTGAAAACTGATGGTTCATAGTATGATTTTCTGACAGTGTCATCACTATTGGCTAAAAAATATGAATAATACTAACATACTACATGCGATCTAATAATATGTGAAATACGATTCAAGTCGCCAATACAGACGATATTTCCCAAATGGATAGGACGCACGGAAGAACATGTTCAGTCTGTTATCAGGTTGGATTTCACGTAGGTAAATCTGGGTTCTGCATCTGATGGGCGGTTAGCAGATCCCAAACGGATGCTGGACACTGTATCGACAATGTGCCACGATAAAATATCGTATAAGTGGACAATCAAATTACTATTGCACGGTGTTTTGTCGTGACGCAGCAGATTTGTCTGTCTAGTGAAGTGCAGTTATGTCCAATTCTATCTATCTATCTATCTATCTATCTATCTATCTATCTATCTATCTGTCTGTCTGTCTGTCTGTCTGTCTGTCTGTCTGTCTGTCTGTCTGTCTGTCTGTCTGTCTGTCTGTCTGTCTGTCTGTCTGTCTGTCTATCTATCTATCTATCTATCTATCTATCTATCTATCTATCTATCTATCGTTTTTAACGACTGCTACAAATGGAAATAAATATGATAATCTGAAATCTGACATCTAGCTCTATGAGAAGCCCAATCTATAACAAACATTCTCATTATTTACACGTTGTCTTTCAGGTCGCCCCATCTCTCCTGCCTATGTTGTTTTCCTTACTTTCTGTTACAAAGCATGCTGAAAATTTCTTCACTAACTGCAGTCTAGATTTTTCAGTTATTTTTTATGTGTTTTGCTACGTAATTGGTATCCTCATAATACGAGCCTAAAGCTAAATGGATACTATCAATCCTGTGCTAATTTCAGATCGGAGGTGGGACTGGCTATCCCGTATGGTCGAGGTCTGGGAACCAGAGGGAACCATGGCTGCTAGGGCAGGTGGAATTGGACAGCGAGTACACGGCCAATCCTTTTAAGGTGAGTCACCATGCGAAACGTCCAAATCTGACGCATTAGGTGACAGCATTGTTTAACTATTGAGATCTCCTATGTACAGTATCTTAAAGTCTTAGAGTAAAATAATTCTATTTGGGTCTCATTATGTTCACTAAATAGACTTAAGAAATTCGGTGTGTTGACCGAGTGCCTAAAAGAGATTAATTACCACTTACACACTAACCAGACGGCAGATACGCGAAATGGAATTCATCACTCGCTGTCTTTTGTTTCAAACATGAAGTGCTGTTTGGAATACTATGTAAATAATGATGTTGTTGTTACTATCTTAAAATTAGCTTAAAGCTGTGCAAATAATCTGTAAAGCAGCCAAAATTGTTATTCTGATTTCTGATAATTGTCTGTTTCTAAAAGATCGACTTCGTTGCAACCACGAACAGCTACAGAACCACTTCATCCTACTCCACTCGTTACTACAATACCCATGGTGACATCGGGATAGACGACCTGTATGTCTATAACACATCGTGTTCAAGTAAGTCACACTTTAGTGAACCAGTGCATACATTACTTATTCACAAAAACATAGAGATCCAGATATTTACTGAACGTACGAGCCCACGTACCAATGTGTTGCCAAGTCCAGTCTGGGTAAATAAACTTGTTACTCGTGACCTGACTTCACTAATCTTGGAATTTCCTCTCGTTTTTGGTCGGTTAAGAAAGTACAGATGAGGATAACTGTCATAGTTTTTCAGTACGTGATTGCATGTGTGCTGTGTACGCGCAAAAACGTGTGTGTTGGAGAGGGAGACTGAGAAAACGTATGCAACGAGACAATCATCATTTCCGTATGGTTGGCCTTCGCATAAGACCGGCCACGCTGCAATACGTCATATAATTATAAATGTGGCTAGTCCTATGCGAAGACCGACGCTATGCAGTAATTCACATGAAGGACTGGACCAATTTTATTTTTAGCACGTTGGCAAGTTTTAAACAGCAGCAAAGCGTTGATTCAATGCGCTTTGAGCAGAGAGTAGGAGAGAAAAGCTCCCTTCCGCACGTTTCTTTCCCGTATGACACGTTGTTGAATACTGAGCTGACTATCCCAAGTGCTGTCTCTCCCTGTCCCGAATTTGGACTCCAAAGCCTTGAAGGAGAAAGAAAGAGCTTTAATTACGAGACTGCTCTAGCGCATCTGAAGCGAATGCGATTAACCCGTTACATATACTAAGTCATGTCATAATAGAATGCTTAAATGCTTATATTCTTCATTTATTTTCATTTGTAAATTAAGATGACCACTGCTCATTATTATGATTACCCCTACAGATGTAGCCTTTCCCCTTTGCCCGCCGGGTTCTCGGAAGAACACCGTCGGAAACCAGACATCTTGCTACACGTTCTATCCGACCCCCATGACATGGGTAGATGCGTATGACACATGTCGACGAGAGGGTCCTTGGTCGGGACTGGTCAGTATTGAAACCCAACAGGAGCAAGACTATTTGGCTGGTCTTATCAAGGGGGATCCAGGTAAGAGTGTTATGTTTGTGTAGCAAACGAGGGTTGACATGATTATCTGATTATCATTAGGAGCTATCTAACAATGAAGTCATTTTTGGGCCCAAACCGATACATCAATAAACGTAATATAAGGAGGGCCCGAACTGGTGTCCAATAGATGCGTCAGTAAACATTAAAACTAATAGAAACAGGAAGGGGGTCAAGATCCTAGATACTCTTCTGTTGTTTATTCTAAGAGAGAACTGGAGAGTTGATTGCGCAATCTTTGCTGTGGTTATTTCTACGGCCTTGCCATAAACGCGCAACAGAGAACGGCGAACGCTGCAACTTCTCTGTAAATCTCCGTAAATCAGCACAGCGACATTCATACACCTCATGAAATTATGCAAGTCATTGTCCGTGGCATCGCGTGGTTCTCTCGATAGAGAAATATCTGCTAAAGTCAGTATAAAGTGATGTTGGAATGTTGTCGCATCTTTTGTGTAAAGGGCATAAAATACAAAATTCTGTGAGGTTCAAAAAGTTATACTTTGACATTAGACATACACAGTATGGATTTTTGAAAAGATAAAGGCAGTTAATGATGTTAGCTTTAGGTTTCCGAGTCACATCCCCTAAACCACACACGCTTAGGAGTAAGTTTTTTTGTTTGTTTTTGTTTTGATGCCAACGGAAATTTCGCGTCGGTTTCTTCACAAGGGAGATAATTATCTCTCGCTCAACACGTTCCAGGACCGTTCTGAGTTTGGCCCCGTGGCGCAGTAGGTCTTTGACACCTATTGTTTTTTCTTCTTTTGGCCCTATTAACATTTTGCGTTATTCTAAATATACCACTGTGATTTGGGGAAATTTCTTCCATGGAGGTTAAAGTACTTCATTTGCCCGATCTTTTAACGGAAAGAAAAAGGGGGGTCAACGCCCAAAATTGTTCACAAATGTCTTTTGAAAATGATCACCTCAAATTCTGATTTGGTCCCCAAATTTCCATTTGGCTGGTTTTGACCGCGTGCGAATACATAGGTCTACACATTTTATTTTTTTTATCTAGAAGGCTCAAATTGTACCTGAAACTTTAAAATTGGATGCTTTATTTAGATCACAGATCATTTTACACATTTCTACACCCTAACACTGGCTGGCAGGGCCCCAAAAAAAGGGGGATTTTATAGATTAGCGGATTAATTGGGTTGTACACTATGAGTGATTTGCCCTTCTAATAGGTGTCACAAACCAGTACATACACTCTTGGCTTAGTGATTATACTTTGGTGTTGCTGTGGGCTTGATTTTCTTGGTACGCCACAGGGAAGTGTCTCTTTCTTGCTTCTTTCATGACAGAGAATGATATTCCTGTGGTGAGGTATATTTGCATAGGGATACAGAAAATTTTCAAGAGTCTCACTC
>JAWQUT010000218.1:312500-326724 GCA_033807755.1 Ellobium chinense
TATATATATATATATATATATATATATATATATATATATATATATATATATATATATATATATATATATATTTATTTATTTATTCCATGTCTTATCTCTGTAGATTATAAAAGGGAGGGAATATAAACTCGTCCTCTGTGAGACGTTTAGGTACACATTTCAAACCATATACAGGTTACAGAAGCCTAATCCAATTTCCCTCTTTGAGCCAACAAAATCTTTTACTCTACTGTCACTTACAAGAAATTCCACAATCTCTAAGTCCTCTTTACCTTTTTGCAGAATTCAATAAGCTTATTAAAAATGATGTTTAAAATATAGATCTTGCACTTCGTTTTCGAGCTGCAAACCGATACATCGAAAGGTGTAAACAAGCTAACCAGTTTCCTTAACGACAAGTGCTCCGCACAGAAGACCACACCGAAACCGAAGGGAATGACCCAAACTTAAGGTTTAATTTACAAAATCAGGAGATAATGTAAAATAATTCGTAAGTAGGTTCACAATCTAGGGCCCATTCTCCACAGTCTGTCTTCTTAAGGCATGTAACAGCATTTATTTTCAGCCAATTAGCGTGGCCGTTTCAGTTTTAACAAAGAATGATAAGGCGTTCGATCAGGCAACTTGGACCAGGCTTATTTCATCCATATGTAACGCCCGAGTGTTACATACCGAAAAAGAAGCCACTACAACCATAAACTTGACAAGCCACTCTTTTCATCAATGTTGGGTTGTGTCGCGGCAAAACTTCGTGTAACCACCAGTTGTTTTTATAGAATAATGAAACAAACGTTGCGCTGCTTCACTTGGTCAGAGGTCACTGGTCAAAGATCGCACCACCCGTAAGTTTGTTGCCTGTCTTTAGCAGGCCTTAGTCCTGTCCTATCAGAAATTCACTGACCGCTCTACTCGAAGAATGATGTTGTTATGAGGTATTCTAAAATTGCAAAGAAAGCAGAAACAAAGCACAGCCCTCAAACTATGTTTTTATTTGCAGTTACAACTACATGTAATTTTGTTTGCTCAAACACATACCCATAGTAGCAGAAGATCACAGGGCTAGCAGCTCTTATAGTAGTATCATTTTTTTAAGCGATTTTATAGAATAGACATATTATGAAGCATAATGATGCCTCTAGGTATGAGGAAACCACTTTAACTTTATTCTGGGACAAAATCACAAAAAAGCTTCCCAAAACACGCCTAAGCGAAAAAGCTCCTGCAAACATGCCTAAGCGAAAAAGTACCTCCAAACATGCCTAAGTTATTGCTCTTCTAAGCCTGAGAAGGAAAATTCAACAAATGAAACCACTGAGATCTGATATTGAGATAGTTTTCAGTGAAACCTTGATAGCATATTCACCCTTCAGATCGAGATATTATGTTATCTATAACACCTTTCATCAACAAAAAAAGAAATTCATGGAACTGATAGATGGGAGTGTGTTAAGCAGTGTTGAGCAGTGGTTGTTTTAACAGAATTCTTATTTACTATAAAGTTTGGTCTTGGTTTTTACAGATAGGAGGCGGTACTGGCTACCCGGTGTGGTCGATGAGCGGAGACCAGAATGAAGACTGGACGTTGGGGCAAGTAGAATTGGACAGCGAATACACAGCAAATCCCTTTAAGGTGAGCATGTAGTATATTTTCAGTTTATCTGCAGCATGGAGCAGCGTGACCAAATGGATACGGTGTCGGATTCAGAATCTGAGGTTTGAGGTTTTGATTTCAGTCATAATTCTTATATGTAAGTGCTTTGGGAAAACATTTCATTCATGTTTGCCTCAATCCGACGTCTGAACAACGAGTACCTGGCCATAGACAATGAATAATATCGTCCGAATGCCAGCGCTCTGTAAATGTGAGCGGCTTTATGTGCTCCCCAAAGAGATGAAGTCACACTCGAGTAATATAACCTGCCGCGGCACTAACAAAAATGTCAAATCGCATGAGCTGGCATTGAGTGGTAAACGAGTCTTTCAAACTTCATTAATATTAGTATCTTCATCTTTTTATTACAGGTACGTATTGAAAGTAGCTATAGAAAGATTATAAAAGATTATTAAAAGATTATAAAAATCATGACCTCAGAATTAGTATAAGGGATGAAACAATTACATGAGGTAGGCTAGAGGACAAGGTTTACTAAAGTGTTTTTAACAAGTCCGGTTCGCAAAAGACCTTATGTGGACCATACAAACTCCTTACATACGGCGATTTTTATATATGGTGACAGAAAATTAAAACCTAGCGTACTTGTCAAGATATCGGAAAAAGCCGGAACTCTAAAAACACTGCTTTTCTGGTGTAGGTGCATGATTGTGCCAACAGTGCAATTGAATTGCACGCTTTTTGGATATTGTTGTTGCACAGTTTGTATACATGCGTTTTAAAGTATTAGCTTGTTCTACAATGTGCCTTCTATATTCATAGGAAAGTAAATGTGTTTTCTGCGTAGGTTAACCAGCTGGAGTTTGGCGTTTCTCTTGACATCTAGGAAGCCGTTAGATCGGAGTAATACTGTTTTGAGGTTCACATGCTTAGTCTTTATCTTAACAAACAATTTTCACATCGGCTTTTGTAGAGACATATGACAAAACCAAAACGTATTTATTGTTTTTCAGCAGACACTGTGCTCAAATGAAATGCACTTTGAAACGCAGGGGTAGAGCTAGTTTTTGATATAACTGAGGAGAGTGAAAAGGAACTGAGAAACAAACAAACAAACAAACAAACAAACAAACAAAAAACTATGTTTTTGTCGGATGCAACAGGCCTGTATATTTTGGTAAACATTAACACAAACTGAAAAGGATCTACTGCACATGTTTTGATGTTCCGTTTTAGGCGAAATTAGGACTGGTGTACCTCGGATAGCACGAGAGATGATTTCGTATGCATTGAAGTCTATCATTTGATCATGATGATAACCTGATAAGGACTTAATAGGAATGTTCACCTTTAAATACATGTATTATTACAATGTTCCTTCTATTTCACACTTGTAATTCTTCGTTAGACCCATGTTTCCTCAATTCACAGATAGACTTTGTTGCCAACACCGACGCCTACAAATCCTACAGCAGTTTCAGCGGCTACATCAACCACAATTATGATGGTGACATCGGCATAGACGACGTGTATATATACAACACATCATGCTCGAGTAAGTACCAAATTAAATTTTCAGAAGGACAGCGTGGCCCGAATAGTCACAGCGGTGGTCTCAAATATCGTGGGTTAGGTTCGTGTCCATGACTCAGCCACGTTGTGCGTGCTGTGAGAAAAACATTTCATTCACATACTTATACTTGTGAAATGAGTGCTTGGCTATTGGCAGTGAAAAATATAGTCCGAATGCTAATGATCTTCACTCATGGCAGGGATACTGAATGCTCCCCAAGAGGTTAAGTCACTGAGTGACGTGGCCTGCTGCGGTAATGATAGTGTGAAGTCGTGTGAGCAGACATTGACTCAGCATGAGAGAGACATATTAATATCATTACTATTATTATTATGCTTATTATTACAAATTTTATAGAAATTATAATTTTTCAGTGAATTAATCCATGCATTGTCTATACGTTGAAGCGTCTAATTCAGACAATGTTTAAATTACTCAAATTTAAGCAGCCATTTAGATTCCTCAACAGGTTCCGTCATGGTTTGCTTGAACATTAGAGGTATGTTCCTAATTATGTACCCGACAATAAGAGATGTAATAGCTAGTGAAGCCAATGTTTAAAATCTCATAATCTCAACCAAATTCCATTTTGTTTTTATACTTTCTGTTATTTTTTGCTTAATGTATTTGCATACAATGTTGTTTCCTTTTCCTTTAGCCCATTCCGTTCCATCCCAGCCGTCCTGCTCATCCAGCCATCCATACATCATCCATCCATCCATCCATCCATCCATCCATCCATCCATCCATCCATCCATCCATACATCCCTCTATCCAGCCAACCAGACAGCCAGCGATCCAGGGATTCAAGTCTTATACATATCTGATATAGCCTCAACAATGTTGAAAAGGGACCTATCACAAAATATAATAATTCCCAACAGATATTCCTAAATGCCCTGCCGGCTCCTACATGCACACCTCGTCCTTCAATGTGACGTCATGCTACTCCTTCCATGCAACGGCGATGACGTGGACAGATGCCTATGACGTATGCAGGCGCGAGGGTCCCTGGTCGGGATTGGTCAGTATCGAAACCCAAGAGGAACAGATCTACCTGGTCGGCCTGATCAAAGGTGACACAGGTATGTGGTTTTTATTCAGTCCCCTCATTTTCCAGCTGCTGTGAACAGGTCATGCACGAGTCAATAGTAGAAATGCACGTGCAACTGTGAGCACATGCGGTCACGTTTTAATATTTTGAAACTGTTAAAGACGAGCAATGATGTAATTGATGCATACCTGGAATCTCAAGAAAAATTTCACAAAAATAAGATTATTAGAAGCATTTTTAACAGCTTTTGGGTCTCCTAGATCCACGACGTACGGCGAGGGATAAACATTTTGCATGAACCAAACTGTCGACAATGTAACCATCACATGGAGTCTGTTGAATACCTGCTGCTCCACTGCCCATCTGACAGATCTGCGGCACCGACTCTTTCCACAGCCCTCAGCTATCGACAATACACTATACACAGCAACAACACAACTGAAGAAATGAATGACGAGGAGCAACGGGTTGTCAAGAGCGCACTGCTCACAGCTGAAGGGACTCGACCATCACCATCATCATCATCATCATCATCATCATCATCATCATCATCATCAATCAGTACATGTTTATTACTTATAGGTTTTAGCCAGTTCTTGTCATCAGTGAGCTTTCACTAAGCCCACCCATTTTTCACTGAAACAGAAAATGAAAAAACAAAACTGACGAACGATTTTGAAACTAACTCTATTATTAATTATTGCATTCACTGTACAGAAATATCAAATTTCAACCCTAACCCCTCCCCTCCCCCCTCCTCCCCTCCCAGCCGGTCCTGAGTCCCACCGATCAGAGATCAAAGTCAGAATAAATCTCTCTCCACTCTGCTATAATCAGTGGGATGATTTGTTTTGTTTATAATAGATACGATAGACGAGTTTGAACAAGTAAGAGAGTTTGATGTTTTCGTAAAAAAAAAAATGTTAGATGTTTTAATACAAGATTTCCTAATCGCTTTCACTTTAAAAATGTTAGTGTCTTATGTGCGTGTAAAATGTACACATAATAATCTGGACACGTGATCCCGATCGATCGCACCTTCGTTAGAAATGGGGAGTATTCAATAAAATTGAATTGAATTAAACTCGATTTAATTTAACTGGATTGAATTGAACTAAATTGAACGGAACTGAACTGAATTTAACTGAATTTGAATATATATAATTGTCTTTATGTCTCGCCTCCGTACAAAGATCTCTCATGTAAACTGACGAAATCTAATGCTCTTGTCTTTCTCTCTCTGTATCTATCTTGTTTCCAGCACTCAGTCTGGTGGGTCAAAACGGATTCTACACAAGTGGCAACGACGAAGCCACTGAGCACTCTTTCGTATGGACAGATACAGGTTCTCCACGAACTGTCCCCTCCTTTGGCTGGCACACCGGACAACCGAACAACGTGGGCGGGAACCAGAACTGTCTTCTCATGGAGTACCAGGATGATGATTATGCGTGGGGAGACGTGGACTGTAGCACCACTCACCCGTTTATCTGCGAAGTCTATTGGCAAGAATAGAGTATTCAGTAGAGTTTACGTTGATTCCAGGGTACCAATTAAACAGTCTCTGGCTTTTAATTACCCGAGCCTTCTTCAATGTTTGCCTGTGCTATACAATGCATAATTATGTGGGCGGGTGGTAACTACATGTATTTAGTTTATAAACCAATATATGAAGTGGGTTCCCTTGCTGTGCAGAACAACGAGACGAAGAAAGGAGTTGCAAGCATTTAAACTTCAAAACTGTTAGTCCCAGAGATGGCGACGTCCTTTTTTGTGAATATCGTTTGAAGAATTAGCAAACTGTAGAGTTAAGACGGCCAGCTCTTTTTTTCGACTCACCAAGAACTACAACTTGCTCGGCCTGCGTGGGATTGCTTACCGAAGCTCACGGGCACGTGAAGACGTCATCCCGCTAGGTCTGGCCAGGTCTGCGCCCGTCCTAGCTTTCCACACATAAATACACATAAATAGACCAGGAAATAGCTCACACTACTCACTGGTAAAATGGATACAGGTTCCTGGAACATGAGCATCCAATGGACTGAGTAGTTCGTCTTTTGAAACGACTATCAATCCATTCTCATTAACGTTGAGAATATGAACTTAGCCGTTGCATGTGAAAACGTCCTGTCTTCCTCGTCTTTTATGTTCACATCGAGTTCTTGTCTTCTAATGAAATCGTTCAGCACCACCGAGTCACGCAAAACAGATTACATCAATGCTATCCTGTTATCAGTGACTTGCATGTTGGCTTTCGTCTGAGCTAGTCTACATCACTATCTGATTCTGATAATTAAGCTACCTGCTAAAGCGCAGGCTCACTCTCTCATTCTTTCAAGATTCATATCTCTCCCAAATGGCCGATAGTACAGAACAGCTCCTGTTCTTGGCAGTGTTTCGTACTGCTCGGGGTCAAAGCACAGCTGTATGTCTGCCTAATGACTCACAGGTAAAAAGGGATACAAGTTCCTGGAACATGACCATTCGCTGGGTTAGGTAGTTCGTATTTTAAAACGGCTGTCCATCCATTCCAATTGACGTTGAGAATTTGAAAACAGACGCTGCAAGTGGCACAGCCTTGTCTTCCTTGTCTTTGATGTTAACGTCGATGCCAGGTCTCCTGATCATATTGTTCAGCACCATGAGCTATGCAAAATAGCATACATCAAGGCTGTCTTGTCTTCAGTGTCTTGAATATTGGCGTCCATCTGACCTTCAACATCAAATAATTCTGAACTCTAGGCTATTATCTGTGAAGCCAAGACTCATACCCTCATTCTTTCAAGTAAATTCAAGGTTTATATATCTCCCAAATGGCCAGTAGTACAGAAGAGGCCTCGGTCTTGGCAGTTTCTCATATTGGACGGGGTCAAAGCACAGAGGTATGTCTGCCCACTGACTCACAGGTAAAAGGGATACAGGCTCTTGGAACATCAGCATGCGCTGTAGCCTGGGTGGGAGCTGAGTCTGTGAGATTCGTGTTGGTCGGTCTGGACCACCGCCGAGAGCTGAGGAAACAGCTATGAAAGCTAGTTTGACCAGTGGCCAAGGTTGGGACATTGCTTGGTGCAGGAAATTAAGATCTCCTGCTTTTTTGTATAATATCCAGTGGCGGCACTTCAAATTTTGAGCAAAATGGCGCATTTCGTCTATGTCATCGTTTGTGAGATAACAGGTGGCAACAAAATACCTTACCAAATCTAAGAGGCCAAAATCAATTGCCAGCGAAACAGGACACGTTTTTCTACCGCTAAACTCATGTTTTTGAAATATTTCTACGACTCCATTGCAAACAAAGAGCCGTATCAGGTGCATGCGATTGTACTCCATGAAACTTCCTAAGCATAAAACTTGTGGCAGGGAATTGTTAACATCATGATAATGAATAGGTATGTCCACGTACAGGTATGGACGGTGATGTGGGTCCAATGAGGGGCTTGTCCCACTTTGTAACATTTTGGAGATTTTGGCCAAAATTCTCTTGGAAGTGCTGGTGTTCTTAAATATCTCTAAAATGTGAATATCTTTCAACAAGCGAACGAAGGCTGGATATTTCGTCTTTTGAAACTGTCCTTCCATTCCTATTGACGTGAGAGTTTGAAAACAGCCGCTGGTTGTCGCGTACATCAGCGCTGTCATATCTTCCTTGTCTTTCATGTTTACATCAATGTCTGGTCTTCTAATCAGATCGTTCAGCACTATTGAATAATGCAAAACAGCATACATCAAGGCTGTCCTGCCTTCAGCGTCTTGAATATTGACGTTAGCTCTTTCTGCCAAAGCATGAAACTCGCTTCTCGATGATCCGCAGAAACAGGCGTACATGAGGGCTGTCCTGCCATCTTCATCTTGTGCATTAACATCAGCTCCGTGTTTGATCAGCAAATTACAGCAAACATCTGAATCGCCAATAGCGGCATGTATCAGAGCTGTCTTCTTTTTTGCGTCTCTTAAGTTGACGTCGCTGTTGTATTGAAGGAGCTGCCAACAGCAACGGCTCAGTCCTTTGTTGCTGGCGTACATTAACGCTGTCATGCCCTTGGTGTCTTGCAAGTTTACGTCGGCGTTGTGTTCGATTAAGTTTAGACAAGGCTCTTGGCTGATGCGGTCTCCGCAGGCTCTCATGAAAACATTGTAGCCAGTTAGATGGATCAAAGCGCTTCTGCCTTTCTTGTCTCGTGTATTGGGATCAGCACCAGCCTGCAGCAAGACTTCAAGAGTGTCCAGTAGGTCACAGATCACGATGAACGGCATGTTCATAATTTGGCCAAACGTATCATCTCCGCCAAACCCAGCGGAATACATGAGAGGCGTTTTCCCTTCGCCGTCCATTACATTGACGTTAGAGCCTGCCCTGACCAGCGCACGTACGCAGTCAACCTTGTGCCTTGTCAACAAGACCTGGCCTATAAGGATGTGCAAGGCAGTGCGCCCAAGCGTGTCCTGGTCGTCTACCCTTGCTCTACAGTCGACAAGAGCTTCTACGCAGTCAAGGTCTCCGTTGCTTGCCGCTATCATCAAAGCCGTTCTGGAGAAAGGTGTGGCAATATTGACATCAGCCCCGCATGCTCGAAGCGTTCTAATGGCACTGGCATTTTTATCTTTGGTCGCCAAAAGTAACGCCGAGGCACCATCGTCGTTCCTCGCATTGACATCTGTACCTTTCTCTCTTATATAAGCTTGCAAATCGTTCACCTCTAATATCTTTGCACGCTGATACAAATCCCTCACTTTCTCGTTCAGGGAGTTCTCTGCCATTGTGTTCTTCCAAGTATCCTGTTATTGTAGAGGAACACAAAGTTAATGTTGTCACACCAACAAACTGACATCGTTGCAGATTAAAGGGCTGGTATGGAAATACACTGTTTAGTTAAGTACTGCAGTTTAAAAGAAGAATGCCGTAGCTGTTTCTACCTCTTTCATTAGAGGCGAATTCATACCACAGCGAGAGAGAGAGAGAGAGAGAGAGAGAGAGAGAGAGAGAGAAGTATAAGGAAGTATGAGGGAGTGTGCGAATGATGGAAGAGTGATTTGGATGAGAGAAGATATGAATATTTTTGTTAAAAACATAACTGTTACACTTGCTCATTTACAACAGGATGTTGTCTGAGCTTAATACTCTTACTGTTCTTGTTAAACTAGATAAAGACTTATTTTAATTCTATGGTGGGCCACAAAACTCTTGAACATCCTTTACGATATTTAAGAGTGAGCAGTGTATTTTCTTCTTAATATCATATGGCTGCGATAAAAGTTGGTCGAAGTTGTATTAGACAGGAAGTGCCCATGTGATTGACAAATATACGTAGAAAAAATTAACGGAAACGTGGTCGCCTCTGCAAGTGATCGCAATATGCAGAAATTCGCCTGACCAGATTTGACTGTACTGGATGTCATTTTTTTCTCCATTCATCTTTGTTCAATTCTTTTCCACATCCATTGTCACTTCTAGTCTACTCTCTATGTCACTACAACTCTTACTGCTTCGGCAATGACTGTGACCTGATCAGCCTGAGTTGGAGAGTTATACAAGTGAAAAATGGACGAAGTTCTTTGTTCTCTCAGTACGGGTGCGAACGATTTTGAAAGATTAAATTTCTCCACTCCCCATATGTCGTGTTATTATCTAAATGACTACGTCTTTGACATGATAGCTCTGAGCTGGGTTACGCTCTCCAAATGAGTAATAAAGTTCACTAATTCACCTACAGTGGAACTCAGATAACACATTTAACCTATAGACCTAATCCTTGTGTATTATACAGAGCGCATTTTATAAAGAACAAAACAGTTGTGCCCTCTGAAAAGGGGTATGCTAGGGAGGGTTTCTGTGGAGTGATGGCCGCATCAGCAAGAGTTCCACTGATTATTGTTAGCATGGTATTGCGACTTATGCATTCAGGTAATAAAGGCTTAAGACCAAAGTGTCTTGCCACCCCACCTCTACATCGTGCCTCTGTTTTCCTCTTTTTATTATTCTATTACGTTACAAGTCTGAATCAAAGCGATATCAACCAAGCGAAACAAACAACATTCTATATAAGACTTTAAGCTTACCTGTTGTGTATGGTTTACCTGGTATGCGTGTCTCCACAGCATATATATGCTAGACAAATGGTCACGAAATTCCCGGTGTTGTTTTCGTTGGTACAGCCACACTGACACAGCTATCACTCACCACGCCTTATGGCCAGTCCAGCAAACTCTGCCAACGTTTTACTCAGTATTACATCGTAGACAGGGCCCGGTCCAAACTGGCGTCACAACTGTGAAGGGGCGTAGCGTGTTGGCAACTTAGGTGAACAGAAGAAAGGGCTCAGCTGGCGGTCCAAAACAGAAGAACGAAGTCATAACGCATAGGATGTTATCATGTCTTTCTGTTTCTTCTCACTAGATTCCGCTCTATAGGCATTTCCGCGTTGCGGCAACATGATTCAAGCAACATAATGCTGTGTCTAATAAATAGAATATCAAAAGATGTTGCTGGATTTGTTTATGGGTTTGTACTTTGGTTCGGTATAGAAATCCACATCGATTCGAGAGTGGGTCTCAAATTTTGCAAACATCCTGAAAAGAACCGTAAAAGATTAAACGATAGCTCCTGCTGACACATTGAGCCCCCAGAGGATTTAGAGAAGCCCCTCTGTGCTTGAACAAAGGGTCATGCAATGGCCGGAAGGCCTCTGAAACCTAGATTGCCATGTGGGCGTTAAGAAACTGCATTTCTTGATGCATCTGATCACAATAAGTTTGCTATGTGAAGCAGGGTTCGCACTGAATTTGGTAATTCTGAGTGAGTATACATATTTTCTGCATGAGTGTGAACCCTGAAAAAGAGCAGTGTATCTTATGTATGTGTTATGTATATTATGCGTTTAGATGTGGATTGGTGGTTTGTTCCACAAAATCATCGATCTTCGTGTAAATTTGCAGGTTCATCAGCTAAGTCACCAGATTTTTTTTTTATTTGCATTTGCATTCTCCTCCCGTATTTTCGAGGCGTTGCGAGAACGTATTTTGAACTGTGACTGTAGAAATATTTTTAAACTTTTCCACATTATCATCCACTAATTTATTCTGACTTAGTTCTGTCTAGTCGCGCTGCATAGATATGACAATGACCTCTACTTTGAGTCAAGCAAGTTCATAATTAAAATAATAGTGCTTTATATTAACAACTCTTTAATTATAGTCTATCAGTGGCGGCTATCAGAGGCGGCTCGTGACTCCCAAAATTATCCGTGCAACTCCACTTTCCCTAACCCAACCCCTATTTCATCAAATAGCAACATAAACCTATATAATCTAAACATTGTCCGATCACCTACTCTCGCTTCAACTATAGCAAAGATATATTGCTGTATCAAGAGAATAATGCAAAGCTGAAGGACCAAAAAAATGCATTGAATAAACATGGTTTGTTATACGTTTTGTTTGATCTCTGTATTTTGGAAATCAGTTATAATTTCTGTAAATTCTTTTAAAGTTTATCGGACCGCACAAGGATTTTACTTAATAACGAGCTGCAAGTTAAAAGGCGATAATGATAGACTATCTGTCAGCCTAAAGATAAAGAATCACTGGAGACTGCAAGTTTCTGATAATGAACGGTTGTTGGTCCATAAAATCACCATGGATAAAGTGAATGAGTGAACAAAATACTGAAATAGCTACCCTCAGAAGAAAAAGTGTTAATACAGTATCTGTCTGTTTGCTCATGAATACTATGCTTTGGCCGAGGGTCGCAGAAGAGAGTATCTAGGTTGGAATTACATACTGGAGAGATAGTTTGCGTCGCAGAGATAGTGAGTACAAATGTCAGTTATCAATGAACAACATTATTCAGTTACAGTCATTTTTAGTTTGGCAAAGGGGAAGGAAAGAAATCGCGAGCTTATATTTTACCTAGCAGGAAAAGATATTAATATTATTACTACTGTTGCAAATATAAGGTAGAAATTGTGCATCCTACCTCCTCCTTCTCCTCCTCCTCCTCCTCCTTCCTCCCCCAACCCCTTATTGAGAACTCACGTTCCGCCTCTGTTGCTTTGTACTTTAAAATCACCGCTAGGAGGCGGTCTACAATGCGTATTACACAAACATGATAGGGAGCCATAATAATATGGTTATCTCAAAGCCTTACTGCAGGATAGAAAAATTAATTAATCCCCTCCCTTCCACGAAAGCTTACTTTTCGCCCCAGGAAGCTGTGTACATTATCTCCGGCTCGACTGAATTGGGACGGGGAAGAGTGGGAAGTGTTCAGCAAAGCAGCCTGGACCAACGTAAGAGCGAATCATAACAGCTGATACAGAATCTGAAAATGTTGCATTAGGGTAGACTATTTCATTACCAATTTCCCTCGTCCACCAAAGAGGCTAACGCTCCGCCCCTGTTGTTGTGTCCCTATTTATCATTCGGCTTTTCGGTGACGTTCAGAAAAGATGAATGGACTAATATAGTGACCGTGGGTCATGTTGATCCTTCAAAGTACGAGGTGTAAGAAGGTAATCTCACTACTCCCTTTCCAGCAAGAGAGTCCACATCCCGCCTCTGTTGCCATGTACTTTAGCTTTAGCTTTATGTTCCTAAATAGCTACTCTTCAGGCCACTCTATATTTGCTCTTATAACTTTCACAAGGTAACCAAGACTGGCGAAGGTCACATCGACTCAACCTGGCGCGGAGAGGTAAGCTAGGGAGGAGATACTGATTTTGCATGAAGTTAATCTGGATTTACAGGGCGTAAAAGAAAACTTTTTGGTTGTGTTTTTTTTTCTATGAAGAGGAACTTCACTGTTCTAGTCTACTAATAAAACAGCAACAACGGTAGGAATGCTACCATCAAAAAGCGGAGAATCATAAACATAGACACCTCGAAACAGTCAGCATCAACAACAAGGGCATTTTGGGTTATTATATTAATGTATAATCACGATTAAAAGAAAGTACATTTGTCATGAAAATGATTTCACATCTCAGTAAAGCTATGCAAGCTCGAACTATTTAGCAGATTTGAAACTTGGAGTACTGTCAGTCTGCCTTTTCATCCAATACAGGATACATTTTACATGAACAGCCGTGGCATCAAAATGAAACATTGCATGTTTCTCATGGGGTTTGTCAGAAGAAAAAAAAAAGACAGAAAAATAGAGAGTGGAAAAACAGAAGCTGAGAGACACATACAATATTTCAGGCTTGTGACGCTATATTTTGACCCCATAATGGAGTAAGGGCCTCACTCACCGTCCACGCGAGCTGTATTCTCTACTATACTAAATGATGGATGTGAAAGACCTCTAGGTTTCAAAAGTGCTAAATGTTTGATCTTATGTAGCTTAATTGAACGTGAAAACCTTTGTAATGATATGTCTGTTTTCTCTTGATCTTATGTCCGGTTAATGCCACTCCCCCCTTCCCTCACACCTCCCTCTCCACCCCCATACCTCCCTCCCCATCCCCATCCTGGAAAAACGAATAAGTTATAAATGCCGCTGAAATTCTAAACGCATCTGGTAGCAAATGGATGACATTGTTTGCTAATATTGCAAATTTCAATTATCTACACTAGATGCTTTGCTTTTGTCACCGCTGAAACATTAAAAACAATCTGTCTACCAATAGCATGCTCGGTGTGCAGCCGAACACAATGGCGACCCATCGATGTTTTTGCTGTAATAAGAGTATGGCATCTAGTCTAGATCAGAAAAAAGTTGCAGCAATAATTATAGATCATAATATGATTTGTCTGTTAATATCCCCGGACTATTTGGGAGGAGGAGGAGTGGATATGTCGAGAGAGAGAGAGAGAGAAAGATAGAGAGAAAAAGAGACAGAGAGACAGACAGACAGACAGATAGACAGACAGACAGAGGAAAAGGGAAAAGGTCAGGCTCGGCAGCCTGTGGAAGCTTTATGATTACAGTTATGATTTAGACATTTGCAAATTACTTTGAAAAATAATTGATAAGCTCTTTTCCCTCCCC
>JAWQUT010000218.1:339718-350663 GCA_033807755.1 Ellobium chinense
TGTAGACCTATGTATTCGCACGCGGTCAAAACCAGCCAAATGAAAATTTGGGGACCAAATCAGAATTTGAGGTGATCTTTTTCAAAAGACATTTGTGAAAAATTTTGGGCGTTGACCCCCCTTTTTCTTCCCGTTAAAAGATCGGGCAAAAGAAGTACTTTAACCTCCATGGAAGAAATTTCCCCAAATCACAGTGGTATATTTAGAATAACGCAAAATGTTAATAGGGCCAAAACAAGAAAAAACAATAGGTGTCAAAGACCTTTCCATTATTAGAGGGACAAAAATATGTTAATGTTACAATCGTCTCTATCATTTTTGACGTTATCTCCCTTGAACTTGCTAGTCGTAGATTTTTTGGGTTTTTTTTTTATTGGGCAAGGAGCGAGGTGGGAAGAATGGGGAAAGTGGAGGGCCTTGATCCAGAATGAAATAAATACTGTTTCTTGTATAGTATTATCCTACTTTTATGACTTCGCTCTTGTAGGTCAGTAAACACAATCCCAGATGAAGGACCCCTGGCCATGAAAATGAAAAAAAATGAAAATATGACTTTATTTACCCCGTAGGGAAATTATTTTACTTTGTCATACACTGGTATACATCTCATTCATAATATAAACACCGAGAACAATACATATCATACATGTAAATACATATTACAAATGAAATACAAAACAAAGTCATTGCTCGTCGGCAGCAGGGCAGCGCCCTGGTCCCCCNCCCCCCCCCCCCCCCCCAAAAAAAGCTCTAAAGCCAGGTACTCATTTACACCTGAGTCGAGTAAGGTAATGGAAGGAAAGTGTCTTTCACAAGGACACTACAATGTAAACCGTCCAGCTCGCGAGTCAAACACACAAACCTTAGACCTGAAAGTCTTCAGTTTCTGAGTACGACTCTCAAACCGCACGACCACGCTGCCATGCAAACATGTAGATCTAGGAATCTCTCAGTTTACGCCAGTCTCCCTGTATCTGTAGTTAATTAATACGCCTAATAAATATTCCAGTCTCTAAACTCATGAAGTTATGTGGCTTTGAATTATGTAAGCTTTGTTTTTTTTTTGTTTTTTTTTTTTTTTNGGGGGGGGGGGCAACCAGATATAAATTAACACTCATCAATCCTGACCTATTATTGTGTTCCTTATAGCTTAAGCGTGAGATTGCAGAACTGTTGGTAATCCATGTGGAGTCTGTTCCTTTCACTTCCTGACAATGACATCAGCTCTTGTCTTTGAAGGTGGACACGCATATCAAAAAATACTTTTCCATTTTACGGTACTTTTCTTTAAAAGGTATTTAAAGTGTCCATATAACCAATTTTGGCGAAGACAGAGCATCGTTATTTTATGGCGCGCATGTATTTTATGATGCAGTAAGTCGGTTCGGTTGACAGGGATTTGCCTTTGCTTCACGAGTTATTCCTCGTGCCCGAGCAGCAGCGGTCTGTGACAAAAATGATGACGTCACTTAAGGTCAATTAGCTGCACATATCTCTTTCTAATATAATGCATTATGCAGCTTTAAGTTACGTTTCTGGTAATCCAAATTCGAATGTAAAGTTCAACCGTGTAAGCCAGATAAAGTATTCTGTACTTTCATTGCCTCATCGTGAGTTCGTTTCATACAGACAAACAATCCAGTCTTATGTCCTTTTAACAAGGCATGACTTAGTTTCTCAAGAATAGCAGTATAGTGCATGTTATTACGTTTTCTTAACCAGCAGGCTGGGTAGTCATGATTAAGTAAGGGCCTGAAAATCGTTTCACAATATCGCCTGGTCTGCATAGTGAATTTTCGGTGTGCACATGTGTTTTGTAAGTTTAAAAATCATCAGTAATGGAATTATCCTGTATTTCTTGTAGCTTGAGCACGAGCTTGCCGAATTGTTCCGGTAATGTGTGTGAAGTCTTGTGCTCTGTCCAGGATAATGACATCAGCTCTTATCTTTAACAGTTCAGAGACAGAATCTAATATGACCTGTTAATAAAAATTGAGTAACGCTATCAGGAATCACAGTTTAGTGCATCTTATTGCGTTTTCTCTGAGGGCAGACTGCATAATCATAATAAAATATACGAAACCGTGCGGACTTAAAAGTGTTTTTGTGATTGTTGAGTATATTTATTTCAACGCCGATCAACAATGGTTTGCGCTTGTATTTCTTGAGTTTGCAGGACTGTTCTTGTATTAGGACTGTTCTTATATTCCGTGTGGAGTTTTTTATGTCTATGACAATAACGTCAGCTTTTGTCTTTACCATTGTTTATAAACATAATGTAGTTATAAATTATGTTTAAACAAGAGGCCAAATTTGAACACGTTTTTCATTAATACGCCTAGTTTGTATCATTGATATTTAAGATAACTACCGTCACTGCCATGCCTGAAAAGCACTGAAGGTGGCCTGTGCAATTTTTGAAACCCTAATATTTTGCAGACGTTTGACCCATATTCTTATACAGTTTCAGTTTTAAGTTTACTGAAGGCAAGTGCTATTACTTAACAAATAACTACGTCCACTCTACACATTATGGCGCTACTCTCTTATCACCTTGGTCTCTACACTTGTACGATCGCAAAAACTTAACAGTTAATGTCAAGAGCTTTTTAATCTGTTTGATGGGAAAAATGTCTCTGCACAAATATTCTAATGTACTACTTGTAGCATGTTTTCCGTTCATCAAAGACGGCCGGATCTTCTATTCCAGTTGTGTCCAGTAATGAATAGCCATCTTTTCAGAAAAAAAACAAAACATCGCATCATGTGTCATGTGAAATTTTGGGCAGGGTAAGGCAGCAGCATGATACAAAGCAAGAGACCGTTTACAGCTGTGAAGATAGAAGAGGAGTTTGCCCGTAATTCTCCTTCCGAACGCTCTTCATATTTAAGGGGGCTTGGGATTATAAAATGTACAAGGAAAGTAACAGAATAGAATGGGATGGAGCAAGTTAAAAGGCAAAAGTAATATGGTATATAGTAGCAACCTCTGGCTAACCGCCCTAGTGAAGTGACATGAGAGAAACTATAGAGGTTCATATTGCATTGTCACCATGCCCAAAGCAGTGTAACAATCATTCTTCCCCACTGCTCGGAAATATCAGGTTCATTTACCAGCTGTTATGGAGCTGCTGCATAGGACACCTCATAGCAGCCCTACATTCATTTATTGTACAGCAGATTCTGTTCGCATGAGGACTTTGTTTCCTTGGCATTTGAAGGGGTATGTCGTGCCTTATTTTACATGGGAGATTTTGATGGGCCATGCACGGAACATAACGCTGTGTGTGGTATAAATATCATCCTTGCCTCTAACACTTGCAGAAGTGCTGGGGACTTGAGAGAAGCCGCACGCAGACTCTTTACACTGCAAACATGCCGATGGATTTGTCCTTTATAAAATTCAATGAGTCTCTGGGCGAAGTATATAGTTATAGATCATTTTTGCCCACTACATAAGTGGAAGTGCAGGGGCTTGAGAGAGGCTGTGCACAGACCACTCACACAGTACAAATGATGGAACATTTATCATGCATGAAAATGAACACCGGATGCAGTATAAACATCATCCTTGCCCCCTAACATTTGTGGAAGTGTGAGGGCTTGAGAGAAGCTGCACCTAGGCTCCGCAAATGGCACCAAAATATTTTTGAAAAGCTTCAAAAGACTTATCATGCATGGTATCGAAGTTAAAGTGCAATATAAAAATCATCCTTGCCCTAACATTTGTGGAAGTGTGAGGGCTTGAGAGAAGCACCACACAGACTCATCAAATGACACTTGAGGAAAAAAAATCGAAAGGACTCATCAGGCATGGTACGGAAGTCAAGTGCCGTATAAAAATTATCCTTGCCACTGACATTTACGGCAGTGCAGGGGCTTGCGAACAGATGTTCACGTTCTTCTCTAATGGCACAAAACATAATCAAATGACTTTTCATGCATGGCACATAAATCAAGTGCAGTATACAAATCATCCTTGCCCTTAACACTTGTGGAAATGCAAGGGCTTGAGAGAAGCTGCGCATAGGTCCCCAAATGGCACCAAAAAGGAAAAACTCCGAAAGATTTATCATGCCAAAGTACCAAAGCCAAAGTCATCCTTGCTCCTAACATTGTGGCAGTGTAAGGGCTTACAAAACAATGCACACAGGCTCCTTGAATTGCAGAAACAAAGGATCGAAAGATTTTTTATGCATGGCACGTCAAGTGCAATATAAAAATCATCCTTGTTGCCCTTCACATTTGAATGTGGGGAGCTTGAGAGAAGCGGCACCAAAATAAGCACTGTGCAGTATTGCGGTAACCCACGTCTATTTGTTGGTAACAGTGTGCCTGTAGTGAGGGGGACATGAAAATAAACAAAACAACGGCACTGAATTTATCAAATATGAAACACAACACAGAGCGCATTTTTACCCTTGAATCTAGCGCTCGTGGAATACAAAGACATGAGGAAGCCGCACATATTATACGATATAGTATAACATGCTGATTATCATACTTGTACGCACAGCCGGGCGTGACAGAAGAGCTACTCAATGCATATTGAATTTGTGATGGACGATAAGCGTAAAAAAAAACTTGAGCTGTACGCGGTAAATGCAACCTTCTATGTCAACGTGCTGATAATGTAGCGATGTATCTGAAGTTTGCGGTTCAGGAAACTTAATTTTCTGAAGGGTTCAGAAGCCTAATTCGATTTCCCTCTTTGAGCCAATAAACTGTTTTCTCTACTGTCACTTGCAAAAAATTCTCTGTCACTTGCAGAAGAGTCCACCATCTCTGTCTTCTTTAATAGTTTGCAGAATTCAATGAGCTTATCAAAAATGTTTAAAATATAGGTCTTTCATTTCGTTTTCGAACTACGAATCCTGCATCGAAAGGTGTGAACAAGCTAACCAGTTTCCTTAACGACAAGTGCTCCACACAGAAGGCCACACAGAAACAGAAGTGAATGACCCAAACTTGAGGTTTAGTTTACAAAATCAGGAGAGAATGCAAATCAATTCACAGGTAGGTTCACAAATCTAGGGCCCATTCTCCATTACTGTCTTCGAAACGCATATGATACAAGCTATTTTCATCCAATTAGTAGTCTGTAACCTGAAACGGGGGTTTGTTACAGCGAGCTGCGATCTATTTACAATGAAACGTAAAACTGCTTCAGATATTAAGTCCGAATTTGAATTTTCTGTAAACGTATCTAGACTTCGCATTGTGGTGTGTGTTGTGATATTATAATCACAGTCATGTATAAAGATTGTCTTGTCTCAGAGAAAGCCAATTTGCAAACCGGGCTATTTTCAGTGCTTGCTTACAACCCTCTACATTCATCAAATGACACAAAGTAATTTTAAAGTCATGATTAAAACAGAGCACCAAAGCTTGAGATTTACGTTTATTTTCTTGCATTGTCTAATACAGTTTCCCTCTCCTGAACAACTTATGAGTACTAAGTTTAATATTGTATATTATGTTCTATATTTGTATGACATTGTAAACTATAATGCGAATGGCCAATCGCCAGCTTGGAACTAACCTTGAAATATGAAACCTTAAGTCTAAAACGTTATTTTACTTTACATATATTATTTTACTTTACATATATTATTTTACTTTACATATATTATTTTACTTTACATATATAAATCCCAAATGTTTCTCTGTACTTAGAACTCATGTTCAAGTAGACAAAGATGTTGACAGAACAATTCACCGCCAGCAAAATCTCGCTAACGCCTAGGAGAACCAGCAGCAGATTCATCTGGGCTGCGCCGAAGTTGACCGAAGGCTCTATGGTTTGCGTAAATAGAACGGCCGTATCGGGTACGAAAGCCGTCAAGAAGATGCCGGACAACACTGTCACCATTCTGATAACCCGTCGGTCACGAGTGGAAACGGTCTCGGCCTTCTCAGCTCCAGTAGCTTTCTCTCGCCATGCGATGTTCCTTCTCAAGCTGATGACCAAAATGAAGGTACAGGTGATCACCCATACGAAGGTTAATATCGATAAAGCGAAAGACAACCCGGTGGAAATGGCCTCCATTTCTTGGCGTCGATCGTTGAAATGAAGCCTCACTACTGTTCTGTTTCTTGCTGGGTCGAAAAAATATTGGTAACTAGCACTGACATATGTAGGAGATATCGTGAAGCCAATGACAATGACGACTGTGAATAGGACCAGCCAGGCTCGACATGGGGTTATGATGGTATGCGCCTTAAGAGGCATGGCGATGCAGATGCATCTCTCAAAGGTGATGAACGCCGTGATCCAATTGCTAACTCGTTTAAAAAAGAAGTGCGGCCACCCAATGGTGAGATATCTCATATCTGTAACATTGAAGTTTAAATCACCAGAATCCCAGCAAGGATAGTACGTAATGCTTAACATGAGAGTCATGAAGAGATAACCAAAATCGGAAACAGACAAGCCTAATAGACTAATGTTGACTGTATCACTTAAGCCCATCTTCACGAAAATGAAAATATTCATAACGTTGCCTACCATTCCACTCAACGAAAGGACAGTGAACAAAATAATGAAAACGACAAAGTCATAAACTTCCAATGTTTATCAGATATAAGCTTATGTGCATTTGTTTCAGATCGCCCTCCTGCATGGGGTACGCTGCTGTTTTCAAACATTATCATTTTACAGGGAATGATTTTACCACAGGCAAAATTAAAACACCTGTAAATTTATGATGAACTGTCTTAGGACTGTTCTCTCTGGTAAATAGACTTAGAACGAGAAGACACTTTTTATTGCTGGTACAGCATAATATATTTACTTATCCGACATGCAAAACTCGCCATTAAATTTATGAAGCAATTACAATCACATCACCAACAGAATTTTCTTCAGATGCTGGTAAAGCAATTTGTAGAATCAATAAATCACATCCACAGATTCAGACTTAATTGCATGTCTGAATGAGTGTTATATCTTAATTATGTCAGTTTATTAGTTCTTCAATTATATTATTTTTTTGGATTTGTTTTTAAAATGCCGAACGGGTAACGTTGTGATTTTGTCACGTTGATTGCAGTTTGTTGATCAATCTCAGTATTTTAAAAGTCAGTGGTTGAAAAATCTAGACTCTTAAAAGTACATACTATTTCTTTGTATTGAATTACTTCGCCCATTCCTTCTAATCCTGAAACAAAGAAATAGTTTCCACCAGCTTCAGCAGGGAACTCGCAGATACGCAGGTGATTTTTAATGAGATAGGATCGAATTTCATTTCCACCTGTTTCACCCATCTTACTATGTGTGCATGAGGTATAAAAAAGACTATACACAGGAAATTTAATTAATCTATCTCGTTTTGCATATAACAATAATTGGTTTGATAATTTGCACTTTTATCAGTAACTGCTTAGCTCGTTGCATTATTTTTACAAATCATTATGACATATCCAGTACTTTTTCGAAAATTGCGTCTACAGAACTCGTTTTCAGACTCGACATAGTTGTATTGCCAATGGTAGTTCCCTATTTTTATAATGAATAATAGACCTTTTAGTACAGTTTATGTGTGTGTATGTACTTTATCAGCCGAGGCGCAAATTCTGGGTTTTAAGTGGATTCGACCTGATAGTCAAGCAATGATTCACACAGATGTTTTACTCACTCCTTCCACCGCAACATTTTATAACATCTCTAACTGCATGATGGGCTGTGAGAGGGTCTTTTCTACATCTGCTGAAGTAGTTTTTGAAAGACTGCGAAGTGCGAACATCATTAACTTGTTTAAAAACCCTTTCTTTTATGCTCTGTTCTGACTCAGTTTTGCTACATTAAAAAAGAAATGTTGATAACGACCTCGACCTCATAAAGAGTGTATGAATAGACTTATGTTTTTTATGTGAGGCGCACTACTACAAATTTGCAGATCTAATGTGGTGTATAATATTTTTTATTCAAGAAGAACAAACCTCACCGCTGTATATGTTTCCAAATTGATTAGAATTGCTTACGCTTGAAAGTGCATAGATTCTATGCAACTGCATATATATGCACTCCCAAAAAACCGTGGGGAAAAAAAAATCTAATAATGAAAGAGCATAATGTTGTAGTCCTGGAAACTTACAGAACAGTTGTTGCCATGATGGACAGTGGAGTGGAAGTTTTGTCACAGAAGTTAAATATTGTTGAAATAATTGTTATGCACGTTTTTTAAGACTCGTTTTAGGTTTTCAATAAAAGGTCATGTGGAATTTTATCGCGCGGTCTTTATTTTCGGTTCTGAAGTATAGTTTCCCATTCTCTGTCTCTTTGTAATTTCTATTTATTAGCTTATTCACTCACACAAAGAAGAATACCCTAGTATAGATTATACTTTCAAATTTATCATATTTACAAGAGTTTTACCGATTATTACTAATTTTCAATAAAGTTGTGAATTCCACGAATTTCGCGATAATAATTTTCCCAGCATTTCGCGATAATAGTTTTTCCCAGCAAAGTGGCTTTCACGATTAGATATGTTCTGAAAAGCTAACTTGTATTCGTAGCTGCAGCAAATTTTTCCACTTGTGTTGTGCATCTAATATGTTAGACAAATAATGCTTTATTCTTTTCTGTAGAGTAAAAGAAATTGCTTTATGAATGAAGAAAGAAATATTTACTGTAATTTTATTATGCCAAAGCATTTGGGAAGTCAACATAGTGGCACGCACAGAAAATATAGAACTGTCTTGTCTCTAAACCTCTGACTGGCTTGCCTGGGTGCCTGCCTGCCTGGCGTGTCCGTCTGCCTGTCTGTCTGTCTGTCTGTCNCTCTCTCTCTCTCTCTCTCTCTCTCTCTCTCTCTCTCTCTCTCTCTCTCTGCATATTTCTTTATTTTAAATTTGACGTATAGACAATACTTCTCTATATATTGAACCAAAAAGGTAATGAATAAACAATATGAGAGATAGCCGCTCCCATTTTCTACTTCACTTTTTGATTGAGTATGCACATCGAAGCTTGAGTTCCTTTGCTTGTCTTGGATTCCCATTATAACTGATATTAATGTGATGTGCCGGCCAGTTCATTCTGAAGCAGTTGTTTTTTTTTATTTTGCATCCATTCAACCTTCAGCCCCCCCCCCCCCNTCCCTTTCGTTTATCCATTTGTGTTCATCATCGGGCTAACAAGTGATTTTGCTATTAATGGCTTATACGTGCTCGCTCTTCTAATTTTGGACAGCTGTATAAAGCTTCGTGGTTCGGTATAAGAGCTTCGTGGTTCGGTATCGAGAGCCGCTAGATCAGCATAGCTGCTGTTCCGAATGGGGTAAGCCCCTCCAGGGCATAGTAAGACACCGATGTAATAAATAATTGATTGCATTACGCATGGTGATGATGACAATAACAACATCAGCGTTTCCTTTTAACCCAGCGTAGCCCTGCGGTTCGTGAGTCGTTCTCAGAAAGCGAAGGCTGTCAAGTTTTGAGTCTGTGGGTTCGATTCGTGGCTCGGGTGGTTTACGGTGTTCTTCTCCATTTCCCTACTGAATCAGGTTCACTGAATCAGTACCTGGTTTTCGAGTTAAGGGAAACGAGAGCACTGCTGGGCGGCAACTAGCAATGATTTGTAATGGAATTTTGTTAATGGAGAGAAAAACAGGAGGATGAGAGTGACATAGACAGAGTCTAAGGGGGGTAGGAAGCAGTGGGAAAGACTTGGATGGGATGCTCAGTGTTTTTTTAGCTGTAAACCTTATTTCTTTGGCAGATTTTTGTTCCAAGCATGGCCATCGTATCAAAACCGCAGAGCCCTGGGGCAAGCCTTTCTGTGTAGGGCTTCCATGATTAGATTTTGGTATAAATCGAACACAAAAATTCTTTTTAAGAAAATTACTTTCTCTCTCTCTCTCTCTCTCTCTCTCTCTCTCTCTCTCTCTCTCTTTCCCACGTAGAGAGATCCTCATACCCACAGGCACGGACTAGTCATAGCCTCGTACGGAGATATTCTGAGTGCATGTGAAATAGGTTTTATTCAGTTTGTCTTGGACTTTCTTGATCCAAACGCTCATATATCCAAGCAGAGTGAGCGAGTTCTTGGCAAAACAGCAACGGCTCGTTTTTAAGGAATCGCTAATTTGAGGATGTCGAGATAACAACCCATTCACAAGAACAAGGGACGGACGGTCTGATTAAAATGTTGTTATCACCATTATTATTTTGTAAAACTTTTTTTTTCAGTAAATCTTTTACACGCTTTTTAAAGAGGACTTTGTCTAGATAGATGAAACTCAACATAGGCAAAATGCATCCTCCTTTTTCTCACCTCTCAAACATAACAATCGTATAAAAAACCTCTTTTACCACGTACAGCTAACCTGTTTCTCTGTAAAGAGTTGAATGTATCGTAAACTTTGTAAACAAATCTTTACGTTCATTTCTTATATGCCTGCCTTTATTCAGATATTGTAATGAAACTTTTATATTTCTAGAAGAACTTCATTCAGAACGATCCGTCATTCTCTCTAACTGTAAGAAAATACTGAACAGTTCGAAATGCGGTCACTTATTTCATTCAGAGAATCATTGCTCTGATTGTAATTGTTTTTCACAGGGTTTAAATTTATCACGACTATGTCTCATAATATATACTGAATAATACTATACTGACGTTTGCTGGTTGCAAACTATCATTAGTATCATATTGATAGTATTAAAAGTTACTAAGAAAATGGAGTGCTCGCTTTTATTGTCTCACTCTGTTTATGTTATCTTAAAGGCTATGCCAACAAAACTTCCTCTCAAGAGATGGTCAGGAAACGTAGGCCTAATAACGAATATATGAATGGCCGTAGAAGGACGAGTGTTAAGCACACACAGCCGTGGGAATCGGATCGCACCCGGAGAATGCCGAGAAATCCCGATTACAAATCATTAATGAGCAAGCATCACAATGTATCGTCATTCAGGATCGTCCGACCTGGCTGGGATT
>JAWQUT010000218.1:351145-375026 GCA_033807755.1 Ellobium chinense
GGGTGAGGGTGGGAAGGATGGAGTGAATGAATTCCGTCATGAATTGTAACATCCCCCACTCCATGTTATCCCCCATCCACATTACATATCACGTAAAAGAGATGCTCTGATATAGTGGAAAATAGGTAGGGACACTTAGGCCTAATGTATACTCGTAAGGCTTTATGTATACTCATAACATCTCATCAGCTCTTCTATTGTGGTGTCACACCATAATGTAGTCTTATAATCTGTTGGCAGGACGTCTTCTCGTTACACACAATTAGGACTATTTCTTTGACATTTCACAAATCAGTCAGTCATTTTTAGTGTGGCCAATTCTAACCT
The DNA here is from genome assembly GCA_033807755.1 of Ellobium chinense. Lineage (NCBI taxonomy): Eukaryota > Metazoa > Mollusca > Gastropoda > Ellobiida > Ellobiidae > Ellobium > Ellobium chinense. Next base: position 351,473 of record JAWQUT010000218.1, read on the forward strand.
ACAAACAAATAGAAGTGCAGAATATCAAATTACACACTAGTTAAAAAATGGTATCTACTCATAGCCTCAAAAAGATACAAGCTTTATCAAACAATTAATCAATGAGTATATATTATTTCATGACTATTGATCATAGCTTTGTTTGTTTTTATGACATTTCATTCTTAGTTCATTGATTTTCTACACCTGAAGAAGAACGCCAGTCCGAAAATTTGTGTATTAAATTCCTTAAATTGTTATAGTTTTCTTGCTTTACTTATTTACATCCAGTGAGTATTAATATTTTTGCAAATAATGAGTATATTTCTAGGGTGTACTTTTAGCACAACACATAATAATATGGGAAATCCAACTAACATAGAATCAAGAAGGATAAAGTGGAAAGTGCTCTTCTTGCAAATGCAGAGAGAAAATGAAAGAAGGAGATGTGGTGGGAATCGAACCCGCGACCTTTGCGTCGGCACCCATGGCCTTGCCGTCAGTTCTGAATCAGGGATCCTACTTGATTTTTATTACTTTGTGCTCCGTTTCAAACCTTGTATTACACCTAACATAGAATCACTTAAGTTGTACTACTTTTTCCTCACATGGAATCTATTTAGTAAAGGGAGGAGGGGGGGGGGGGGGNGGGGGGGGGGGTGTCTCACCGTTTTTCTCTCTTTATATAGAATGGATAAAAATATCTTGCCCAAAGGAAGCCTAGTCGTGGACAAAATGTAACTGTCACATAGCAGTAGGAACAGAGTGATCGGCAGACCAGGCTGGAGGAAAATCTTGCCCATAACATCCCATGGTCAAAACAACCATGAAAAAAAAAAAGCCGACAGCCAGAGAGAATCGTAGGTGTCCTCATTCCGGTGAAAAATTAAAAGGGTATTTTGAAGATTAGCACACGCATTTTTCACTGAAAATAAGTTGAAAATGCTTTTCTAGATAAAAAAAAATAAACAAAACAAAAACACTTTGAACAAGAATTATTTAAATACGTAAATACATTTTCAAAAGAATATTGAGCTTGAAATCCTCATCTTCTCAAAAGCTAATTGTATTGTAAAATAATATATGCTGTGTGTCCTTTCCTCTCTACCTTTACCCCTCATCCTCTCTTCTCCCCACCCCCCCCCCCCCCCNAGGCGGTAAGAGAAATTCATCGACCCGCTACAGAATCATGACCTTATTGCACTAGAATGTGCAAACAAGCCCTGTTTCAACTCACCTCGGAATCAAACCGTGTGGAAAAGGTATTTGTTTGAAGCGACCTCTAGTAATGGGCAGTATATGGTAGTATCGACACTTTCGATACCGAGACAATTTTGATTCAGGATTCGGGACTCAAGCGCTGGATGTTCGATACCATTTCGCTCATTCCGATGTGGAGGCTACTACATTTGACTGGTCCAAACATGAATTTTTTTTTCCTTATTTCTCTGAAATTATTCTTTTACATTTTTTTCCTAATCTTATAAGGTACAATTTAGTTTAAAACTTTTCCAAAATTAGTACCAAAGCCAGCTACTTAGTGCAAATGCCTGGCAGTATCGAAAGTATCGAAAATATCTATATGCCTGTCGGCACCTAGTATCATAATCGAAATAGAATAAATGCATTCGAGACTTCGAGTTTAGGCTGAGTATTGCGATATTTAAAAGAGTCGGATTTCGGCCCGCCATTGGCAACTTTGCTTAAACATTCATTAACAACACGTATTTAGACAGAATATATGGGCGCCGATAGAATATATGGGAGCCGTGGAATGTAGGCTAATGCTTTCCAATTAAAAGAGTGCGCTAAGATATTGAAGAACTGAAATTAGCAGATCTTTCTACACATGAAATTACTGTAATTTGTCACACACACTAATTATATCAGTGTGAGCTAGCGAGAAAGACAAATGGGTTCAGGGTGAAATCGACCACATTTTTTTTTCTTAGGCAAAACAAATTGCTCTTTTGGCTAATATTCCGAGCTTCAGTTTAAGTTCAACAATACTGGAAATCGACCGAAAAGGAGGCCTGATAGGATTAGTTAGTACAAGAAAACAGCTTAAAACCCCTCCGTCGAGAACTGGACATCGTTTATAATATTACTTAACCGACAGATTTACTTCTGCCTCCCTTCCATCCTCCCCCTCTCCCTCACCTTATCCCCCCCCCCCTTTNCCACCCCCTCGAAAAAGGTATCAGTAATCTCGGGCCAGTAAATTTCCAACTTCTACTGGTCTTCTGCTTTTAAGACAGATTGTACATGGGAGTTGGGAGTTGGGGCGGAGGTGGGGCACTGCTTCTTGTTTCTTATTAGCAACTATTTTCCTTAGGCCTATGAGGCCTTGAACGGGCAGTAACCTTTTTGAACTGTGCACAATGCCAGAACAAACTGGTTTACGTTGTTACCAGCCGCGATAACACACTGTTTACGGACACTCAGGCCTGGTGCTGCTGACACTTGGTCTCTCAAAGACAAACACACTGACATACTTGCACACTGACGAGACAGGAAGGGGTCATGGGCCAAGCAGGGGAACGAAAGAGTGTTATCGATTAAAAAGCGGGGGAGAGGAGGTGGGGGGGGNGGGGGGGGGGGGGGGGGGGGGGAGAGCTAGAGGTGTGACATTTACAAACGAGGCAAAAAACATGAGAAGTGCTTGTGGTAGAGAATGCTTTCTTGCTGCAGGGTCAGGAAAAGAGTGAGGGTAGAGACAGAAAGAGATGCGACTCGAAGAATGACGAAGACTGCCCACATGATTAAGGCGTTGACGTTGGAATCAAGCGGTCCTGGGCTTTTTTTTTTCTGGCAGATCTAGATCAATGCTGACCAAAATAAAATTAATTTCAAAATATATAAAAAGACCCAACGAAAGATTTCTTTCTTTATAATAATGTTGAGGAATACACGAGAGACATAAAAGGCCAAATCCACAACAATAATTGTCGAAACTTTCAAGTAAATGCTAATTACTAATAAAAGAACGTGTCCTATTGCTGTATTTTTACTTCACATAACCTTTTCATGATGACAATATGTTCGATGCTTCACTTTTTATGACTATGAATGTATGTTATTGTACATAGTTTATTGGCTGATGAAGATGCACTGTCTGGATTTATCGTGTCCAACCCGGCATATTTTAATGTTATTTTGGCCGCCCTTATGCCGCTCGGCACAATCTGGGGCAGATCCATAAGCTTCCTCTTGTTACCAGTGTTGTAACACTATAATGTATGTCTTGCAGTAAGTCAAAATAAGACTTATGTCGCTAAACTAGGCAACTACGGGATGAGGCCGTCAAATTTTTGTATTTGAAAGTTTATTTTGAAAGACGTAGACATCCCATCATTTTAATGTGGACATAAGGTCTTGTAATTAAAAAAAAAAATCCAGGTTGCAGAAATCGAGAGTCAAATCATTAATTTTAATTTTGTGGGCAAATGATCAGTAACTGTGGTTAACTTTGAAGCGTTCGATGAATTATATTAGTATAAGTGTTCTTCTATCACTATTTTCTCACTTTTTTTAACCACTGCGTTGGGTGATCCCCTCCTACTTCGAAAAACTATTTCTATGGCTAGAAATAAAAAAAAAAGACAACGAAGAAGATCTCTTCTTGTTGTCTTCATACCAGATCAGAGATGATCTGCCTTGATCTGCCTTGATCTGCCTTGATCTGCCTATCTCGTCACCCCGCACTGTAATAGTAAACAAAACCGCCATGTCAGACAAGATCAGCAGAACAAGTGGAAACATAATGACAGGTGTGATTTACTGAGTTCGAATTTTTAACTAAATGGAAGGCATAGCATAATTATATTCACATCGCGTCATTCGTTTCGCAAGAAATGAAACTAAATATCTGAATTTTTTAACCTGAACAGCTGAAAATGAGTTAACCTAAGCTGAAACACCTCTATAACGGCCACGGTTGTTAAGGAACCAGTTGGTATCAGGCATGGTCTCAGTTTTCTTTTCCGTTATTAAAAAGCCCATTTCATTACGAGACTGAAAGTGCGATGGCCCGGTTGTTACGGCATAACTCTGTCACCCTCACACAGGTTTTTTGTATGATTGGTTGAAACCGTCTCTTATGTTCAGCTTAAATGCTCTTCTCCTATCTTGGTAACCCACTTTGAGTGAAACGATTTACGGTAATTAATAATGGTAAAATATTAAAATCTAATTTATCCAGGTCCATTTTCTAGGTAAATTAGAGAAGCAAAGCGCCATCGCAACTTATACACTCGTATAGTATAACTCTAGAGTTCGTAGCCAGCTTATAATGTGTTATAGGCAATGCCGGACTCTTAAACTTTAGTTTGTTAAACTCAGAATGGTGTGGGTATTGGGATCACTCACCAAGGCATTCACATTAGACACCCAAAGGCAGCGACACATTCTCAATGCGCGGTTGTTTTGTTGTTATTTATTGTTGTTGTTGTTGTTGTTGTTGCTGTTGTTTTGTTGTTGTTGTTGTTGTTGTTTGTTGGGTTGTTTGTTTTGTTTGTTTTGTTTTGTGTTTTTATTTGGGGGGGGGGNGGGGGGGGGGGATTGCAAAGGACAACATGACCCCCAAAATAGACATTCCTCATAAGTCTAGTCTCTTATCCTAGCCCCCACTCCTTTCCTTTGCACAACATATTTTTTCTCTTTTGAGAAAATCGGGTTTTAAAATTTGAATATGAGTATAATCTCTATAATAGACATTATTTTATTGTGTTTTGAGGTAACGTGCATCAGAAGTGCTTGACACTCAGTCAGCAGGTGAAGGACGTGTAGTGCTTAAATAAAGCGTGACAGAGTCGATGTTGGGCAAAACGTGGAGATATCCGTTTGTTGCTATCAGCCCTCGTTTATGCTGGTCACAAAGGCGGGCTTGAAATCGACATGAAAATGAACATTGCAAAACGGTGACGTGGTAACTTTCAAAGGTATAAGTAGTACTGAAACGCGTAGGTGTTACATGAATGCCTCCCCTTAGGTCAATTACAGAAAAAATGATAATCGGTTGGTCCTGCTTTAAGCGGTGGTGTAACATAATTTTCATGGTACAGGTTATAACTGGTTATGTCCAGAATTGGTCATGAATATGTAATAATTATGTTAATGAAAAACAGCTCTCGCAATAGCCACAAAAACTCTGGTGTGTTGTCATAACTGGTCTCTAAAAATATCCATTCCCTTATGGAAAACATGAGGTAACCGCAATGTAATCGCGATCGTTCTAGTTTTACAGCACGAACTAATAAATTCATTCAGTTGTTCTTTTGTTTGAGTCTTTGCATTGTTGTTGCTGGCATTATTAAAAGTGACACACTCTGTCGCCCCTCCATGGTCTCGTCCAAATTCGAAGAATAACAAGAACAATTATAACAGTAACTTTTTTTGGAGCTCAGGTCTTTAGTTTCAAACGAGCAATACATATTTTCAAAGAACAGATGGCCATTATGTGCTGTATAAGGAAAGTATCACTGTTCCGTTTAACCGCTACCCACCCTTCCTCTCCTCCCCCCACCCCATCCCCTCTTTAATTTTAGATAACAGACTAATGTATTTTCTCTACTGTTTTCATCGAATAATCATGTGCCCAAAAATCCTGCCACTAGTTAACGCACTGTCGTTAACCACGGGAACTCTCAAAACGTTAGCAATACGTTAACGCAAGGAATATGCACAACGTGGCTACAGGAGCTGCGACAGAGAAGAGTCGACTGTTTATTTTTCCTGCCATTAACACTACCACAGTTTCAAAACAGAAGGAGTGTAATAAAAAAAATCGAGACGAGGAGAGAGAGTAGCTCCAAACAATCTGTTCCCTTGATTAAAGGAACAGTAGATAAACAACTAATTACAGGTGGAATTCTGACACGTCAAGTACATATTATTATGCAAGCAATTCCAATAACTTCTCGTCCATCTGTCCATCCGTTCTATCCTAACTCATCCCATTCTATCCTACCCTATCGTACATTGCAGCTCAACTAGAATAATAAGAGAGTTCATATTTATTTTATTTAAGTTGTGATAAGAATTTAAAACGAAAAAAATATAAGAAGGCATTTCATTCTTCAGTGTATGAGGTTTTCCCTACACAATATTGTACTAGCTTGAATTTCTTAACGACAACTCCTACATGTTGTACAAGCCCTGAATTGGCCAACTAATCAATTGGAATGTTGTGCGAAGGAGGCCTCATTCAATTGACGTAGTAAACAACGGTTAAAACGCGAGACCAACGACTCGTATTCGGTTTAAACAGAGAAACCTAAAAAGAGGAAAGTGAACGTGGCCTCTTGTTTCCTTGCGTTGTAACTGTACTTTTGGTTTAACCGTTTTCGTTTTAACCGTTGTTTACTGTACTTAAAGAAAAGTTAAGACTACACCATCTGTTGAATTCGTCATAATCATACCATACCTCCCATTTTATTGTGATACAATTCTTCTGTGTGTTCAATTTTCAGCATCATTTGCTGTTTCATTAAAGGCCTCAGGTTAAGCAAAACAATACTGTGACTGCATTATCAGGTCTCGCTTCCGAAAGAAAAAGATCGATCAGCCAGTAAAAGCTGTGTAATAGACCATATTATTATTGTGCGCAAGTCATATTCCTCTGGAAATTGGAAAAGCGGAAAGCACAAGTAGTCTAATGATTGCTGGAGTTACGGCTTGAAATGTCCGGATGAAAGTGCATTCATAATAACTGAGAGGGTCAATTGAACTGGCCGACTAATTAAGCTGGAATGTTGTACGCAGGAGGCCTACCACCATCATCTTGAAAACAATTTACGAATACAGCACCTGTTGATTTCACCGTAATCATATGATTCATTATGATACAATAGCATTCTTCAGAGTCGTTTTATTTATTTATGAACCACTCTGTTATGCGTGCACTGTCATCATTTCTCCTGCTTTCCACTTTTTCATTAACAGAGAAATATGACTGGCCGATATAGTCTGTTATATTGGCATTTATTGGTTGATGAATCTTTTACTGTGGGAAGCAGATTTGATGAGGCAACCACAATTCTAATTTATTTACACTGGGAATGAGCTTCACTGGTGTTGCCCAACTGAGAACGGCCTCTATGGTTGAGGTAATATTAAGGACTAGAATGCACTATATCTGGACATGGCAATACCCAGCAGCAGATCGCGATAGTTTTATATTCCCAGGTAATGTGACGTCAGTATTATTATGCCGAATCCAGTACATTCAGCTTCGTTCAATGAACACTGAGAATGTGACAGACAGTGACCGAGTCAGAGGGTTAATATCCTCAGCGGGAGTGTTTCTGGTCTTGACGTCACACAAAGCATTGCATGGTTTTCTCTGTTCTCCGTTTTGTTTTCTTTCATTTTTGCCTTTCAATTTGTCACATGTCGCTGCAAAGTTTTTTGCCTTCCGGATGTTCCCTGGCTTCAATGTGTATTTTATACACGTTTACAAGATACGGTATTCCTACTAAAAGCACACTAACTTGCTCAGGTTATAGTGGCAGTCAAAACAGAGCGAGGGTACAAGTATTCAATGTTAGGTTGCTGTTTCTTAAAGGCCAATCTGAGGTATAAAGGTATAAAAGGAGACAAAATGGGACAGGATAAGGCTTCACCCCAGAACGCTTTTGTTCTAATTTGTCATGAGTAAAACATTGTTTAGTACATAGAAATTTTGCAGATCGCTACTTTACTGTCCCTCCAATCGTTACGGTGAGAAAAAAAATGACATTATGCAAAAGTCCAGTATTTAAAATATGAAAGCAAATCCTTCTGGATTGCGATCGGATGGGGCAGCTTTAAGTTTAAGTCATCTTTCTTTCTGTTTTAAGGCATTCTTCTGGTTTTAACTGATCCAGGCCAGCAAGGCTCTTCCTCATATTCCTCCCGTTTGCATATCACAGCCAAGACCGCCGCACTCAAGAAACTACAAGTCCGGCTTAAATTAATTATGGTCCAAGTTTCCCGTCCTCCTTGAAATCTACCTCCTTGCACTTTTATATTTGAACGTGCGGAAATGAAAGAAAAAAAAGAGAATAGGAGCTGAAATACCCCCCCCCCCCCCCCCCCNCCCCCCCCCCTCCCCCACGGTTCTGGGATCTTGACTCGAAAACAAGATATACTGGCCTGTACGGGTGGTGGTGCACAAAGCCATTGCAAGTAGACAGACCCGGCCTGACTGGTCTTCGTCGGCTAGAAGGTAACTTAAGATAAGAGGGATTAATGAAATGCAAGAGGATATTAGTTTCAGCAGCTCGAGATTCCACCTCAGGAAGTGATTTCAGCTTTATTCTTTCCCTTGCAAAGATGTGGCCAGGAATTAAGAAACGGTACCAAAGCCTATAGCCGCAATCCTGTTTCCTGCTGCGGGATATTGAAAATAAACTGCTCTTTTATTGTCTGTGTGTGGTCGAAACTTCTGACAAGTCACGAAAAAAAAAAAAGTCCAGTGTAGCTAGGTCTTAGATTTCGAAGGATTTATTGGGAGATGGGATTTTTGGCTCATGGAATGGTTTCTCGCATTCAGACTATCTCCTTAAATCTGAAGTCAGCTGTATTGTAGCACTCTTAAGACAAAATCCCACTCTTACATAACTAACTCTGAGACTGTGATTTCGTCCTAATATAGTAGAGGAACTAAATGAATGACCTCTTCGACAGGGTCTGCATTAATATTGTTTTTTACGAGGTGGCTGTGACGTTATAATCTGGCTTAATTTTCCTGCAAATTTCTGATCTCTATTAAAGATACACTGGTTTCAACAGACATTGAATATCATGATGGATCTCAGGGGAAATTATTTAAAAAATGTATGTCACGCCATAGAATAAATAAAAATATAGTCTATAGAAGCTCTTTATTGCCCATAGTGACGTTCCCAATTCATACCACCTATGTTTGTATAGTTAACCACATTGTTTTCCCTCGCCGGGCAATGGAACTTTGCTTGTAAGCTACGTGCCAATCACTGCTTTTTAATAGAGTCTGGGTCTCCGGCGAATGACGGTGTTTTGTGACATCTCGAAAATCAGCTCTAATGTTTCGAGAGACTTTTATGCTGTGGATCACGTTGGCCACGTCTTGATCGTTCTGAAGTGAATGAAGAAAGAGGAGGAGGGGAGGGGACTAGAACTGCGAAACGTCTGTTTTTTAAGATGTCATCGTCCACCAGCTAGCCCAATTTACCCCCCCCCCCCCCCCCCCCNAGAATAAATAAAAATATATAGAAGCTCTTATTTAATATTGTCTATAGTGACGTTACCAATTCATACCACCTATGTTTGTATAGTTAACCACATTGTTTTTCCTCGCCGGGAAAATCACTGCTTTTTAATAGAGTCTGGGTCTCCGGCGAATGACGGTGTGTTGTGACATCTCGAAAATCAGCTCTAATGTTTCTGGAGACTTTTATGCTGTGGATCACGTTGGCCACGTTTTGATCGTTCTGAAGTGAATGAAGAAAGAGGAGGAGGGGAGGGGACTAGAACTGCGAAACGTCTGTTTTTTAAGATGTCATCGTCCACCAGCTAGCCCAATTTACCCCCCCCCCCCCCCCCCCCNCCCCGCTTCCTTTCCGATGTAAGTATCTGGTTGCTACACCGCTATCAGTATCAGCCTGCTTTGTTAATGTCGTCGCCGAGATGACAGTGCGATGCTCCATATTCTTATCACTCCTTCCGTTTCAAAGGTTCCTGACCTCATTACAACTAACATAACATTGAGGCAGTTAATTTTGTACTGCCCTATTCGCTTACAACGCATGTCTTGCTGGTTAGAACGTCAGTTTGATAGGGCCGGAGAGAGAGAGAGAGAGAGAGAGAGAGAGAGAGAGAGAGAGAGAGAACAGCAGGATGTTTTCGCACGTAGAGCCTGGGAGAATTAACGTTTTCCTTTTGTCCTCTACGCCAAAGCAGTCGATAGCACTGTCGTTACAGACTTGCGTCCCATTTCCCAACCCCTTTCAACATGTCAATTGTTTCCCCTCTTATTTTACTACAACAACAACGTTTCAAATTTCAAGTCTATAGAAGTCTTGTTTCACTTACAGACCAAGGGCCAATGATCCAATATCTCAGTACAATTATACTACAGTTTGTCACATAATAACAATATGTACATTTGCAAATATATCACTTATTCAATTTAGGCAGGCAGACAGGCGCGCGCACGCACACGCGCACACACACACACACACACACACACACACACACACACACACACACACACACACACACTCACACACACACACAGAGTGTGAGAGAGAGAGAGAGAGAAGAGAGAGAGAGAGAGAGAGAGAGATATCAAGCAGACGGACAGAGAACAACAACAAAAAGACAGACTGGCGAGGTTTTTATTTTAAAAAGTCACATGAACGAATCTAATTTCTTCATCTTCCTTGACAATCAATGACTAAAAACTATGGTTTCTAAACTCTATTAAGTATGGCAGGCTCATATAGAAGTAGGGAAGAAAGGTAGGCCAGAAAGAACGTCTAAGTACCTCTGTGTGAGCAGTCGGGAAGTGTGTTAGGGTCACGGGTGAGCATTAGGCTCGCACATAGAAGTTAGGGAACATATTCAGGCAGTAGGTATTTAAGATTTAAATTGCTGTGAAGTTAGCGTCCCTGTAGTGTAGTGGTAACATGTTCAGACTTGCAGGCTGAGAGTTATTTTTTCGGCCTTTCTTCTCAAAATTGAGTATTCACAGTAATTTGGTAAAATCCCTGGTGACACACTTCCCTAAAAAAATATGTAACATCCGAAAAATTATCAGACTGAGCGAACATTCCTCCCCCTTAATAATATAGAAAGAATACTATATGCCTTGCCACCCGGTTACATTTGGAATAAAATAAAAACTGATTGTATCTTCGCAGCAGCAATAATAATGCGTTCTATAAGTCTCGAATCGAGGCTTATGCTCGCTCACGCGACTTTACACTTTTATTACCCCAGCTGGCCAGATCACTCTAGGACTTTCTCAGCTGTCTGGGGAGTAAATAGTGCCGTTGCCTTTTGGAGGCGCTGATCACTAGCATTCTGACATTACCTTTCACTGCCTAAAAGAATATGTGAATAAAATGCTTTCCCAAGATACTTACAACACGGCCGTGGTCGGGAATCGAACCCACGACCTTTATATCTTTGAGTCCAATGCCACAATCATTCCCCTACCATGCTCCACAAAGCATTATTATTGTCTTGACAAACCCCCGACGTTTTACAAATCCATTGTAATCTGAGAAAATGTTATCTTCCTACCACTGCTGCGGATGTTGCTTTTTTTTTTTTCTCTGATTTTATTTCTGCTGCTGTTGCAGTGCTTTTTGCTACTGGATTAGTGTATTATTTCTGTTGTTTTTTTTTATAACGATCACAAACCCAGAATGATCCGTAATAACAGTAACAGTTCGCAACAATAAGGAGACATGGCCTTTGTATCGATGCTATTTTGCTCTGGTATGCCAAAGCAGGGCAGCGCTAGCTTCATCGAAGATTTCGCATGTGTTGACCCAATTAAAAGGGAATACCAAAGTCGCTGTGCGTGGTTTACATACCAAACTCGATTTTTCTGCCTCAAACCCGTAACGATGAGCCAAATGGTTTATCTTTAAGAATAGTGAAAATTTAATACAGTCGATTCCGCTTATTGGCAAATCTCTATATCGCATCTTCGGCTAAATTGCCAATTCTTATTCTGATAACAAGCATTACATGAAATTAAAAAAACCCACTGGATAATTGCAGCTCCTCTTACTGGCAACTGGTGTTTGTCTACTGAGGAGTTGCAAATAAGGGGAGTCGAATGTATAGAAAACAAACCGAGATCGGGTCAAGCCAAGTATAGACCATAAAAAAAAAATAAGGTGAGGAAAAGAAGCTTCAAAGAAAGTCCAAAGTTTATTGAGTTACGAGGTCTCTAGACCAACCGGTATCACCCGATATGCTGTCAACAAACTTTACGAAAAAGGATTGTCAGCTGAAATGCGAACAGCAGGACTTGTGAAAGACTTTGACCTATTGAAGTAGTAAATAGAGAATAGGTGGCATCGGAAGGAATCCATTGTCCTCCATGACTTCGGATCACGATTCGCATCGGAATGAACTGAAAGTGCAAATACCCCCTTGTGTAACCTGCAGTAATCACTCTATCAGAATCGCTCTCGAAATCCATAGGACCGGGTAAGCAAACCGTTTACATCAACAATCCACGGCTGCTGATATTTTTTTTTTTGACAACAAACCATTCTCAGTCAACGTCTCATTCTCAGTCTACGTCTCAGTTTCATTCTACGTTTACGTCTACGTCTCCGTCTCCGTCTTGCAAAACCACGGTGAATGAATACCAAACGATGTGTCCACAGTTCAAGTAATCGGATTTTCCCAGCTTTTTGCGCGATGCACCAAAACAAGTCTGGACATGAATGCCATGGAGCATCCTCCTTTTTTTTTTCCCCGGAAGTGCGCAACAAGACAATATAGTGCGCACGTACTCCACCATCGCTCCACACAGTGACCAATATTTATCATCATATTTATCTGGTCACTGTTCAATACATAAAAACCCTTTCACCATGGGTTGATGCAATGACCGCCTCGGGACTTTTCTCCTGTAATATCTAGAAGAATCTCAGTGGTCAGCTGCCGGCCAGTATTGCATTTTCTCCCTGGGCAAACTTCGCTAGTAAGTCACTGTCTGTATCCTGGTGGTACCTGTTTCCGCCACCCTAAGGAAATGACTCCAAAATACTAAAGCTTTTGAGGAAAATTTGGTTAAATGAGGCCTGCCTAGTTATGGTTCGTCCATTTGTCCAAGTTCTGAGAAGGTTCTCACTGGTAACGACCACCATTTACGCTCGGTGACGCCATTTGACTCAGCTGAGGTTCACTTCCTCAGTCCTTGACTGTGGCCCCTATACCCACGACTCCTTAGATTGCAGGTATGGAAAGCCGATATATCATGTTTTCATATGTAATATATATTAGAAATGGATGCAAATCTATCAGAAGATATTGAAGGCGTGACATATTGATTTTCGTGAAGATTATGAAGGAGAACCGGAACTGAACTCGAATTACGTGATATATTGAGCAAAACAAGCAGCAGATGAATTGGAACTGAAAACTAAAAAGTTACAAATCATCCCTCTCCCAACGTAATCCAATGTTAAAAAAAACTATTCTTCATCAATCCTAGGGCAGCAAAGGCACTGGAAGGTAGGCCCCAATGCCACCGGTTGTCAGGGGAATGCAAATGTTAAGATGAACACAGTAATCACCGGTGTTACATGGAACCCAGTCAATGTCACCTTCTTGTAAAACATGTCTAAATGGCGCTACATAGAAATAAATGGACAAGAATCGCAAAAATAGCGTCGTAACGCGCTGCGTGGCATCTGAAATAAACATCAATTTAGTAGGAGAATTATAACATGTGTATAAACCGTGTTCCATAGACAAAAAAAAAAATGGACAAGAATCGTGTAACCCCATAGCTATATGTAAGAACAAGAACTTGGCCAAAAAAACAACAACAAAAAAAAAAACGAGCAGACTATAGACCCTTCGGAATAAGAACTGAACGGTCATATGATTTCCGAAATGATGGAGAGATGATGATGATGATGATGATTGTATCGACGAAGGAAAGCACAACCCTGACAGTTACACATTACAAACTTGCAAATCTTTTTGCTGTATATTACTATATTACTGACTGCTGTCACCCAAGTCCTAATTTTCGTTGGCCATTCCCACTAATCTGTAATGGAGATGATGAATTAATCTAGCTGAAAAAAAAAAACAACTTGATTTTAATACCCCAAAGCAAGCAAAGTTTTTAGCTGTGTCTGTTCGTTTAAACATTTCCATAAAAAACTACTCGGGGCCTCATACTGTTTCCATGGAACCCAAAAATATTGGCTCATTGGCAAGCCTCATTTCTTTCCAACGCCTGATCCGAAGTAAAGCTGTTTTAATTAACCTCAAACTGATCAGACAAGTGACAAATTCACAGCTAAAGTCATTAGGAGCCTGGAAGGCAGTAAAACACTGCAGTGACTCGAAAATACGTCACCCGTCACAGTAAGTCCAACTCGGATGACATCAGTAGTAATGTGCGTGGGCAACCCACAGCAGGTGACATCAGTAGTAATGTGCGCGTGCAACCCACAGCAGGTGACATCAGAAGTGCGCATGCAACACACAGCTGCTCCTATTCCTCTTGCTTTCCAAAGTCTAATCCATGGTTGTTGTTTTTTTTTCAGAACAATGGAGAACGTGACTCATACTCAACACGGCTCCCGACAGGGAAGTATCGTGAAAATTCCCGGCAGAGTGGTCGACATCAGGTCGGCACATTCCAACACATCCGCAAGGAAGGCTATTTTCATCGAATATGCCGACGAATCTGGTGTAGATCCTGTAAGTAAAACAAAGACATTGGAACTCTGTAATAACGGGTTGATCGGGTCAAGACTCTCATTATGTTATAACCGTGTCCCGTTGTTTCCGAACTGAGCATGGAAAGCTATATTTTTTTTTAAAAATATGCCGACGAATCTGATATAGATCCTGTAAGTAAAACAAAGACAACCCTGGGTGGGGAATAAAAAGCAAAAGTGGAACTCGGTAATAACGGGTTGATCGGATCGAGACTTCCAACACATTATAGCCGTGCCCCGTTGTTCCCGAACTAGATATGGAATCACGAAAAATAACAGATTTTGCATTCTGATACTTCACGAAGGTGCAGAGTTCGAGTTATGTGTTGCTACGTGCAATATGCGCTGATGCAGCATACCATAGCTCAAGGACTCATCCTTTTTTACACGTATTCATGGGCGAGGTCGTTAAGCCGCAATATCCAGGTTTTTTAGCTTTTCTATTCCCGTTGTTAAGAGGTTATTTTTAACTATAACAAAGATGAACTGGGAGCACGGGATTATGCCCGATACAGCTGGCTTTTCATTACAACCTTGCTCGTTATAGGCGGGTTCCACTATACATGGAGCGGTTAGCACACTAGACTCTTAAATTGCCCTATTTGTTTACAACGCAGGCAACGCTCGCACGAACGCCATTTTTTTTTTTTTTTGGTAGGGCAGAGGGGAGAAAACTGTAATCTCCTCAAAGCATATCGGTAAATAAACATCTTTCCTGTTGGTTTAAACAGGTGATACACTGGCCTAACAATTCAAATGCTATTTGCGAATTGTATATAGGGCTAAAGAATTATTCTTTTAAAAAATATCTTAGCAATAGCATGCCCCGTTGTGCGTCTGACACTGTTTCCCCGACAGGCTGATTTTTGACAGGCGTTTTCAATTTACATCGTGACGAAGTGAAGCTCGTAGGTTACTGAACCTGTACCAGTTATCAGTAACTTATTTATGATGTGCCCAAACTTTCATTTCAGTTTATACTTAACTGTTGAAGCTTTTGGGGCCCTACATTAACAAGTTTGTTGTTTTGTTGTTGTTGTTTTTTTTNGGGGCATTTAGTTTTCAGTGTTGCAATGAAATACGCTGTGTTAAGTCACTGGTGATCGAAACACATACATACACACACTATACACACAGACACACAACATACATGCACACACACATACACGCACACATACACACACCACGCACTTTTTCTTTATTATTGTCTAATTGTCGTTTCTTCAAAACGCAATCCTCTTAATACCGTTGTTGTTGTTGTCGTTGTTGTTGTTGTCGTTCTTGTTGTTGTTGTCGTTCTTGTTGTTGTTGTTGTTGTTGTTGGTTGCAATTCCAGGTATTGTCGCTACTGTTCTCGTTACATTCTATTTTTACTCTTAAAATTTCCGAATTCTTTGTGTTAAGTGTCTCCCTGTCACTGTAGATAACAAAATCGTATCCAGCTTTGACCGCAATCAGGCCTTGCCTAGACTACGGTAATGTCATCCCACTCGAAGCGCGTGCGTTGTGCATACGTTGTATCTTGTAAACCGGCTAGTTCCAGCGCCGCTCTCGACTCGCGGTGAAATCGTTCCATTTGATGTGAAGGTTTTACCCATTATCGATTAGTCCCTCACCTTGCGGCCAGAACCAGCTGGTCTTGGAATATTTTACGCTACATCCTCTCATCCCCTCCGAAATAGGCTCGTCCAGTGTTATAAAGAGCGCCGTTTTCTCATGTCCACAAGTCTACTTACTAGCCAATAGTAAAGTTTAACTGCAGAGGTAAAAGTGTATGCTTAGAATTTGTTCCCGCGGATATAGACTATTGTGAATATTGCATAATGCACTTATTTTTTTATCAACATGTGTTAAGATTTGTGTCCAAAATGTTTTCCTTAAAAAATGAAGGAGAAACCCGGTTATTTTGCAGTGATGAGCACTATGTGATTTATTTTACCTTGACTATCAATACTCGCCATGTGATCCGGATGTTGATTCTTTTCGTTTCAAAGGTCACTTAGACCCCTCATGGGGGTCAATATGTGTGATTTCCTTGTATATTATATATCTAAACTTTTATGACGTTTTTAGCTAGTGGCCACTTCACATGGATGTGGATAAGAAGTATTAGGAAGATGTAATAATAAAGGGCGTTTGTTTGTATTATTATTTGTGTGAGATTTAGACGACACTTTCTGAATTCCTGTTAGGCAACTGATAAAATGGTGCGTTTCTAAAAGCCATGATAGTACGCATGAAAATTCTCAAAGAAAAGTCTGTCGCTAACAGGATTCGAACTTAAAACCTTCCATACCAGGATACAAGCCCTTTATAGCTCTCGGCCACTTTGCCGACTATTAAGCGGCAGTGTCTATTATTGACTTCTATATTCTATACTCTGAAATGCTGTGTTGAAGTGAAATTAGCAATTAAGTGAATTATGATGAAGTGTGTCTATTTTTGCATTACTTTGAAATCTGTTGTGGCCAATTCGTTACAAATTCAGAAACTTCTAATCTGGGTCATTATTATTTTCCCGGGAAACTGGTGGTTAGAGCGAGAAGTTTATAGTGGGGAAGGGGATTCATACGGTTCGTTTCGGTGCATATTTTGACTGTTAAATATTGAAGAGTTCTGGTGAGCAATGCTAAGGCAACTCTCTATAAATTTAACGTGAAAGAGTGCTGCCACGCCAGATGCAAAGCAGTGCATTAGTTGGTTCCAATCGACATACGAAAGAACAATGGAAACGTGTGAAATTCCCTTTAGAGACACAGCGCACGGTTCCTTTTATCTTCCTACAAAAGCACTAAAACCAGAACGATGCAATTGATGGGAGGATTACAGGCAGGGTTGGGCAGAACGGAGACCATATGAACGCAGCTCGTGAACTAAGTTCAATTCACGTGAACTTGACCTGAGCTTAATAACTATTTTGTACGAGATGATCTTGATCTGAACTCAAGCTACTTTGCTCTGAATTTGTGCAGCTCATGTCTACCTCGAAAATCAGAACCAAAGACCGATTTCTAAAACCAAGGGAACTGATCTGAGCTGAAAATCACTCAATTTCCATAGAACTGAGCTAAACTTGATCTTAGGNTTATAGTGGGGAAGGGGATTCATACGGTTCGTTTCGGTGCATATTTTGACTGTTAAATATTAAAGAGTTCTGGTGTGCAATGCTAAGGCAGCTTTCTATAAATTTAATGTGAAAGAGTGCTGCCACGCCAGATGCAAAGCAGTGCATTAGTTGGTTCCAATCTACATACGAAAGAACAATGGAAACGTGTGAACTTCCCTTTAGAGACACAGCGCACGGTTCCTTTTATCTTCCTACAAAAGCACCAAAACCAGAACGATGCAATTGATGAATAACGTAGTTGGGAGGATTACAGACAGGGTTGGGTTTGGGTAGAACGGGGACTATTATAAACGTTCAGTTCACGTGAAATTGACCTGGGCTTAATTTACTATTTTGGACGAGATGATCTTGATCTGAACTCAAGCTACTTAGCTCTGAATTTGTGCAGTTCATGTCTTCCTCGAAAATCAGAACCAAAGACCGATTTCTAAAACCAAGGGTAACTAATCTGAGTTGAAAATCACTCAATTTCCATAGAATTGAGCTAAACTTGATCTTAGAGCTCCCCCCTCCCCGCTCCCCCTTGCCCACTTCCCCCTTCTTAATGAACTGAACGTAATCTGAACTAATTTTTTTGGTGAACTTGCGCAACGTTGATTACACTACCGGGTCTAAGCCACAGTGTTACTGGGTAAAAGAGTGCTTGTTTTCGGAGAACCTTAAAGGTCAGTTTGACTTGCCTTGCCACCCAGAATAGCTGGGATGATAGTGTCTCTTTCCAGGGGCGAGAGCACGAGGAGCGGACATGACCAGACGCCCTCACACCGTCTTTTACAATTACCCCGATCGATGAGCTAACGCTTTCTCATTTGGGATACAAGGCCATACGTGGGGACATACATTCGTGAAGTATCTAGAAAAACGCATGTTACACAAGTATTATGTTCAAGAGTATTTTCCCCCCTTGGCTTTAGGTCAGTCATTTATGACTTTTACGTTTATGTGGGAAGATGAGAGGGGATGGGTCAAAGATAATACATAAGGCTTGCATTCGCCTATTATTTTTTTTTTTCAAAATCAATTTTGTTTTCGCAGTTTCTTGGCGCTTTAGTTTTCAGTCCTATGCTATTTACGGCGTTAGACTCATGATCTAAAAGGTCGTGAGTTCAACTCCCAACAACGGTCATGTTGTATATAAGTGCCTTGGGAGAGCATTTCATTCAAATTTTCCTCAATCCACCCATCTGTAAAACGGGTACCTGGCTATGGGCAATGGAAGATATTGTCAAAATGCTAGTGATCAGTGGCTATAAATGACAGCGGCACTGTATACTCCACAGGGAGTTGAGAAAGTCCTAGAGTGATCAGTCCTGCTGGGGTAATATTAATGTGAGGTCACGTGAGCGGGCATTGGCCTGGATACAAGACTTGTAAACCGCATCATCGTCTGTAATGACAGTCTCTATGGCACTGAGTCTTACTTTGTCAAACCACTCAATCCATGTCCTGGACTCTTCTGCTGTTTTTAAAATAGCTGTGCAAGGTAACTGAGAATTACAGGGGCGAAGGGTCAGTGTATTCAAGTAATCACTAGTTGCCAACTGAAATGTTCTTAACTGAATCATGCGAGGGTTATAATGACATTACAATATTATGTGTGCTTATTTTGGACCCAATACAAGTGTTAATAGAGTCAAGGTCAAGATATTGCAGGTAATTGAATTTTTACTTATATACAAAATTTCAACTTCAATTTTTTCCTTTTATGCAGTTTGGACATAACACATTTTGGTTGCTAACTTTCGCATGGCTCTATAGCTTTTCTTGATATAACTGAGCTGATAGCTGACGATTACAGGGCGAAGAGTCTACGAAAATCAGATAGTCACTGTACTGATTGCCAGACCAAATGTTCCTAACCAGAACCATGGCTCTCGTAATAAGATGTGAGAGCCAGCAGCCCCGCTGGAGCGCTTTAAAATTATTTTGATCATTGGGAGGGTCAGATTATTCTCACACCGCTTCTATTCAGAAGCTGATGCACCTCATAATTAAATAGTGGCCGTGAATAAGTGGGTAAAAAAAGAACCTAGATTCCCTGCGGCACAAAATAACTAGAAATGAGAGAAAGAGAAGATTTCATCCAGGAGCCGAAGGAGTGGTCGCGGGAGAGGGTCAGCATGCAAACATACGTATTACTTTCATTTTCGGTTATGAGTTATACACGTTATACTTATCGAAACTAATCATTAGGAGAACCTGACGCACCCCCTACTTAAATAATGTACTTCAATTAAGTAGGACAAAGCATGGCTGTGCGGTTTGTATGTCGTACTCAGAAACTGAAGACTTTCGAGTCTAAGGTTTATGTGTTTGACTCGCACACTGCGCGGTTTACGTTGTAGTATCCTTGGGAAAGACATTTCACTTCCATTTCCTCTCTCGACTCAGGTGTAAATGAGTGCCTGGCTTTAGGGGGGGGGNCTGGGAGGACCAGGGCGCTGCACCTTTGGCGACCAGCAATGACTTTGTTATGTATTTCATTTGTAATAGTATGTAATATACATGTATGATGTGTATTGTTATATGTGTTTGTACTAAGAATGAGATACATTGTATGACATTGTAAATCAATTTTCCTACGGGGAAAATAAAGTAGTATTTTCATTTTTTTTTTCATTTTCATCCCCTACGGCACAAAAGGACTAGAAATGAAAGAAAGCGAGGATTTCTTAGGGGGGCGAAGGGAGGAGGTCAAAGGTTACTGCGTAATTTGCGAACAGACTTTTATTTTGATTAGGAGTTATATAGGAGCCTCACTTATCGCGGTTAATCATTGAGCAGAAGAAAAACAATGATGGTGAAACTGCCTCCTTTACCATCTAAGACGGGGTCTGAGGTAATATTTCGCGAAATTTATATTTTCATTTGAAAACATCCTGCGATCAACAACTCATTTGACTAAAATGTCACCCAGAAGAGGAATATCTGATGTTTTGCCAGACTGGGCATTTCATAGCTGAAGGTGTTGTATTTATAAGTCAGTTTTTTCAAGAGCCACCGCATCATCTCTCTCCGACTGTGAATACCCTCTCAAAAAGGCCGGTCTTCGCCCCTGGACGATTATCGATCTGTCTAAACACGATCACCCCACCTTCCCCTCAGATCGGGTGCCCTAAGAGCGACAATTTGTAGTGAAGACTGCTCGCGTCCTGATTTGTTGTGGGCGTCACACGTGCGTCACCAAGAACAGCTGATTGTCTCCGATGAGGGGGAAAAAATATTTGTAAATAGCAACTGCGAATTCACTTCACCGGAGGACGTTAACCTTAACATGTATTATGGGCACAGCATTCTATACCTCAAGACTAAAGTTCTAACACCATGAGTACTGGATTTTCAATGGAGTTAACCACAGCTTTCACAGAAGGCGAAGTACGTACTTATTTCTTTTAATTGTCTTATTTATTTACATCGGTTGTCGTTTGACTTTGTAACGAACAGATTCATAAGCATCAGCATATGGTTATAAGCCACCTACATGCTTATCAGCAATAATAAAGAGCTAGCGCATTTACGATGGGATCTCTTACCATCGTAAGAGTATATCAACCCTGTATCTGCACGTTATTAATCGTGCATTCCTGCGCTTGCCCACTGTCTTGGAGGAGTACGTACAGGAGGATTAACAACTACTTTTAGGCTAGCCCCTACACGAAGTCATACTAATCAGCGTACATGCTTAGTATGAAGAACATTTTCTAAAGGATGCTTTTGCCTTGGTGTCACCGCGGAATCTTCCAAAGAAGACACTCTGCTTACATTCCCTATAGAGATCATTGTGACCTCAGCTCTTCTCACACAATCTATCTTCAAGAGGAGACTCTTTTTCTTCCTTTTCTTCCCTGTTCTGCTTCTGTCTTCCTTCCGTTTCTCCTTATTTTTGCATGTCGCGTTTCCAGCTCCAGGCAATCATAGGCGATCATCTGTTTGGATTCACTTAGATTCCATTGCCATTCTTTAACTTGATGTAAAAGTGACATGATTATGAAAGATATTGAAATGCATCGTCTGTAACATAAGCGGTTTTCCACATTCTCGGCTTAATTGCTTGCCACATTAATTTTCTTTTTTTTGTGTTTTCCTTTTCATTATTTGGGAGAAATTCCATAATATGTGAGTCATCCTACAACATGCAAGGAAAACAAGCCTGCAAGATTTGAAAACAACCACTTCTTTTGTCTTTGTGTACATGTGTATCTCCCACAAGCCTCTCTGTTTAATACCAGCTCTATAAAAATAATCCTTAGGGTGTTTACTGATACGGATCAAATGCATGTTGTAGGATGGCACGCATATGGAAATCCTTCCCATTATTCAGTACCCTTTTACAGAAATACTAATTGTACTTTTGTGACTCCTTCCTGTCCATTTTGTGATAAACTTGCCCATTCTGTTTCCTAAGGCGTCGTTCAGTAAGTATTTTATTATGTATGCATCAGATCATACCTCCTTATTCCTCTTAAACAACCATCTGTTTAATACTTATTTCCCTAGTTTTTCCCACCTGTTGAAGTCCGGGCAACATCCCAACCTACCATGAAAACATGAGCCTCCCTTAGCGGGACAGGTTATCCCTAACTATAAAGCTCACAGAGAAATCTTCGTTGGAGAAGTAAATCTATCTCTATTATCTTGGCACCTGTTTAAAATCCAGAATTATAAGTCCATCCTTAATTTGCATTGGGACCGGAGCCCAAAACCCAGGCATATCTTGCTGAGACAGTTTTATCTGAGGCATATGCCTAATTCAAATTCGCAGCGAGGTTGAAATATCCACTGAGACATGTCTCTAAAATCAGTCGTGATATTTTGTATATTCCATGCTAACGCTGTCCCCAGGCGTGCTGTTGGGTTACAAACAATGACTTGTTTGCATCTTGTCGGATTTACACGATTCTTGCTGATAAAAACTTGTGTCGTCGATCTGACAATTCTGTGCCGATTGCATGAGTTATCCACTCTTGCATACTCACCGGAAGTGAGGGCCACATGATTATGAGAATTGACTTTTCCTAACTCTTCAAAAATACACTCGGAATTTATGTGGAACAATACTGAGATGTTTTGGTTTTTCTTTTTGCTCCGTGATAATGTAATTTTCAGTATCCCCGCATTGATGGTTTTCTCATACGTGTGGGGAGTGCAGTAGTCTCAAGTAATCTGAAGTGACGTTACGGGAGGAAAAATGGAGGTCAAAGCCCAAATCTTTTTACAAATGTCTTTCGAAAAAGGTCACCTCAAATTCTGATTTGGTCCCCAATTTTTCATTTGGCTGGTTTTGACCGCGTGCGAATACATAGGCCTACACACTTTATTTTATTATCTAGAAGGCTCAAATTGTACCTGAAACTTTAAAATTGAATGCTTTAGTTAGATCACAGGTCATTTTACACATTTCTACACTCTGACACTGGCTGGCAGGGCCCTCAAAAAAGGGGGATTTTATATTTTAGCGGAATAATTGGGTTGTATAGGCCTACACAGTGAGTGATTTGCCCCTCTAATATGTGTCACAAACTTTGTAATAATATATAAAATCCCCCTTTTTTGGGGCCCTGCCAGCCAGTGTTAGGGTGTAGAAATGTGTAAAATGACCTGTGATCTAAATAAAGGATCCAATTCTTAAGTTTCAGGTACAATTTAAGCCTTCTAGATAGAAACATAAAATGTGTAGACCTATGTATTCGCACGCGGTCAAAACCAGCCAAATGAAAATTTGGGGACCAAATCAGAATTTGAGGTGATCTTTTTCAAAAGACATTTGTGAAAAATTTTGGGCGTTGACCCCCCTTTTTCTTCCCGTTAAAAGATCGGGCAAAAGAAGTACTTTAACCTCCATGGAAGAAATTTCCCCAAATCACAGTGGTATATTTAGAATAACGCAAAATGTTAATAGGGCCAAAAGAAGAAAAAACAATAGGTGTCAAAGACCTTAATAGGCAGCTAGTACCTGGCATGTTTCCACTTAGAAACACAATGTTTACATCATGGTGGT
>JAWQUT010000218.1:375433-387824 GCA_033807755.1 Ellobium chinense
AGAGGGGTCCATTTTTTTCCTTCTCTCCCAATCACTCCCAGGTCATTTCCCTCTGACCAGTCCCCACTAGTTCCCCTTCAAACAGGCTACCATTGCAAAATTTTAAAGTTTAACTGTAGGTTCATGGGAGCTTTCAAAGTAGCATAGGGTATTTCATCAAGAGAACTGGCTATTTTGAGAGATATCAAACTCTTAATTGGGCCATAAGAATGATCTACGGCATACAATTCAGCAACATTGGCACTATTTTGTAGGGAAATGAATGTGCTTGACAGCTGACAGTTGCATATTTTTCCAGGGAACTAACAAAGGCTACCAACACCTCATCCAATTCATCTCAGTGAGTCAGACTATTGAAAATTTTCTGTATCCCTATGCAAATATACCTCACCACAGGAATATCATTCTCTGTCATTAAAGAAGCAAGAAAGAGACACTTCAACAGTACAAAATGCATCACTATTGACTACTTAAAACATATGTAGGAAAAACTTAAATGTGGGGAGGGGTTAAGGTTTGTGACACCTATTAGAAGGGCAAATCACTCATTGTGTACAACCCAATTAATCCGCTAATCTATAAAATCCCCCCTTTTTGGGGTCCTGCCAGCCAGTGTTAGGATGTAGAAATGTGTAAAATGACCTGTGATCTAACTAAAGCATTCAATTTTAAAGTTGCAGGTACAATTTCAGCCTTCTAGATAAAAAAATAAAATGTGTAGGCCTATGTATTCGCACGCGGTCAAAACCAGCCAAATGGAAATTTGGGGACCAAATCAGAATTTGAGGTGATCTTTTTCAAAAGACATTTGTGAAAAATTTTGGGCGTTGACCCCCCTTTTTCTTCCCGTTAAAAGATCGGGCAAAAGAAGTACTTTAACCTCCATGGAAGAAATTTCCCCAAATCACAGTGGTATATTTAGAATAACGCAAAGTGTTAATAGGGCCAAAAGAAGAAAAAACAATAGGACTATGTAATGCACTCAGACCATAGCTGTTACTCTCCCCTTTTAATTCTCTTTCCGCAGATGAAAGACGATGATATGTCAGATAAGACCGAGTCGGACGCATCGTCGTTCGAAGATTTGAAGGTACGCGAAAACTGGACGGGTCGCCTGGATTTTTTGCTGTCATGTATCGGCTTCGCCGTAGGTCTGGGGAACATCTGGAGGTTCCCCTATCTATGTTACACCAGCGGAGGAGGTGAGAGCCAGGTCTCGGTGGATCGGTATTGTCTGCTTGTCTATCTGTCCGTTCGTCCGCTGGCCGTCTGTCTGTCTGTCTGTCTGTCTGTCTGTCTGTCTGTCTGTCTGTCTGTCTGTCTACCATTACTGTCCGCCCCAGAGATTTTCTATTCCTCTGCATGGTTATATTATTTATGTAAGATAAGGAATCAAACTATCAAAATTGACGATAAGACAGTTCAAACTAAAGCACAGGCAGTGAAATTAACGGGAGCCCATTTTGTGTCAGAATGACGTAACTGTACGAAAAAAATAGAATCTGTAATATTTTTTTTTCTTTAAATCCGACAAAATTCTGTATCCAGATTATCTTGTAGGAGTTATTTCACGAATCTTTGCTTTCAGTACGAGTTGTCATTCAAATTGTACATAAGTAAACAGATGTGGTTTGTGGTCTTCCTTCTATGTAGATCTAGTCTATAAACTCAAACAAGAAAAAATTCAGTGTGTAAGAGTGTTTTGAAAAAGCGCGTGAGGCAAATGCTATCATTACTATCCAAACAGCAGGTTTTTATTTCGCCTACTTACTTTCTTCGTCTCTTCCATTCGAATAACCGCGTGTTGTTCTCCTCCACAGGAGCCTTCCTCATCCCTTATACTTTCTTCTTGGTCACCTGTGGGCTGCCTCTGTTCTTCATGGAGGTCTCTTATGGTCAGTTCGCCAGCTTGAGCCCGATCACCGTTTGGAGGATCAGCCCGCTCTTTAAAGGTAGGTGACACAGGCATGAATCACTCATTTGATTGATTGATCGATCGATCGATCGATCGATCAGTCAATCCATCAGTCTATCAATTAATCGGCCAGCCAGCCATTCATTTGTTAGTAACGTAGTGGACCGAGTGAGGTGGCAATTCCATTTAAGTGATGAACCAACATAGCAGACACACTAGTCTTCAGGCAGTGTTCATCCTCGCCCTTCCTCTTGGAGAAAAGACCATGTCGGACCCACGATAGCATTCAGTCTGCTTCATCTGCACAAAATGACTGGAATTTCAATTGAGAAAGCTATTCAACTAAGCCCAACGCGTATAGATTCTAGCAGTAGTACCTGTATTTTGTGGACAGGTTCTGAAATTGTACAGGTGCAGTGCTAACGAAATTTCATAACCAACTTTGTAAAGCTTAATATGATAATTATGATAATAACGACATTTTTGTTTATTATCAGCATCATTATCAATATTATTAGTATGATTATTGTTATTATTATTATTAGTATCATTATCATCATTATTTCAGTCAGCCCTATTTAATACAATCCAACCCAGGTATCGGTTATGGCATGGTGATCATCTCAGGCATCGTGTGCGTCTACTACAACATCATCCTGACCTGGAACTTCTATTTCCTCTTCAAGTCTATGAGCAAAGTTCTGCCTTGGAGCCTATGTGGGCAGAGCTGGAACTCAGACCTGTGCGTGGAGTCTGGCTCCTCACAAAACCGAACTCGCTATGTCAATGTCACCGAAAATGGAACTTTCTACAGGCAATTGGTCACGGAGGAGTTCACCTCCTCTAGCGAGGAATTTTGGAAGTAAGTACCTGTACTCTAGATCTAGAAGTTATTTCCGCGAGGATCACATTTTCACGGAAAATGGGACTTTTTTTTTTTCGCGAAGATCTCCTTTCTCCTTCCTTTCCTGTTTTCTTTCTCTTTCTCTGCCTCTGTAGATGTCCTTTATGTAGGGCATGGGAGCTGATGGACTGCAGATCAAGTCAGAAATAGTTCAGTCACGTGCAAGAACGCAAAATGCTTTCTCATAGTCATTGTATTATAGATCGCTTATGTACCACAATTGTAATTGTTACTGTTATAATGAAATAGTGGGTTCTCCTCTTCATCTCCTCCCCTATAAAACACAGTTAACACACTCACCTTGTTTCTGATATATAATTGTACCACACTCACAAAAGACAAATGACGGAACACATTGAACATCAAACAAAAATGCAGCAATTAATCAATTAATCTGTCCATCAGTCAATCAGTCAGTCAGTCAGGTAGGCAGACAGCCAGCCAGCCAGCCAGCTAGCCAATCATTCAACCAACAACCAATTAATCAATCAGTCAATCAACCAATCAACCAATCAACAAACCAACTACTCAGTCAACCAGCAAACCAGTCAGTCAATCAGCCATTCAATAAATTAACCAGTCAACCAACCACTCATCTAGTAAACTAATCAACATTCTGTGTTTCTTTGTTCAGGGAGAATGTTTTGGAAATGTCGAGCGGCATTGAAGATCTAGGCCAAATCCGCTGGCCGCTGTTCGGCTGCTTAGTACTGGCTTGGGTCATCGTGTTCTTGTGTCTCTTCAAGGGAGTGAAATCCTCAGGGAAGGTGCGTGATTTTTTATTCTTCTAGTTCTACTACTACTGCTGCTGCCACTACTACTCCTACTCCTGCTACTACTGCTACTATTACTACTGCTGCTATTACTACTGCTACTATTACTACTGCTACTTTTACTACTGCTACTACTACTACTGCTACTACTACTACTACTACTGCTACTACTACTGCTACTGCTACTACTACTGCTACTGCTACTACTACTACTACTGCTACTGCTACTGCTACTGCTACTACTATTACTACTACAACGACTACTACTACTATTATTAATGCTACTACTACTACTACTATCACTATCACCACCACCACCACTACCACTACTACTACTACTACTACCACTACTACGATTACTACTACTACTACTACTTCTACTACTACTGCTGTGGTCTTCTGCTTCTCCTTCTTTTTCTACCTATTCTTCTTCTTCTTCCTCTTCTTCCATCACTCTGACTGAAGTGACTGTTTCTCATACAAAAGCCACTGTCCTCCTTAAGGTGTGGGCGTGGCCAGACCGTTGTTTTGGTTTTTTTTCCTCCTGAAACGATCGGAGTGGGTCACGTGGTGGTTTTCGGCATTAATGTTGGAGGCAGTGTTGAAGCACACCTATAAGTTCTTTTGTCATAATATTTTCTTGTCCAGAAGGACATTGGCTGGTGGTGATGGTGGTGGTGGTGGTCACAGTTCGTTATCATGGCAAAGAGGTGACGCTCACACCTGTTCAGCCCCTATCGTGGGTCGTTCCATCAGGGTCCGTCGACTGTTTATGCCTGTTCGTTGTTCAGTTATCATTCGTCTCACTGATTCCTTCCACCTGTCCTCTCTCTCTTGCAGGTCGTCTATGTAACGGCCACTTTCCCCTACGCCGTCCTAATCATATTACTGATCCGTGGTCTGACGCTGCCCGGTGCTATGAACGGCATCAAGTTCTACCTCGTCCCCAAGTGGGAAAAGATCGCCACGGTTAAGGTGTGGGGAGATGCCGCTGTCCAGATCTTCTACTCTGTAGGGATGGCCTGGGGATCCCTCATCACAATGTCCAGCTATAACAAATTCAGTAACAATGTCTACCGGTGAGGGAGGATACGTTGGCAAAAATCCTGGAGACTCTCCCAAGATTTGTTTGGGCTTATGGTTTGGGTAGTATTAAAAGCAGCATTAGGATAATATTTTGGGAACCTCTCGATGGTGCCCCCTTTACCCTGAATTTTACTTGGGTTAATGTTAAGGGAAGGATTAAAGAAACAGAGAGAACCCTTGGGAGAGTTCCATGATAATATTTTGGGAAGCTCCCGATGGTGCTTCCCTTACCCTAACCCTTCCTCTTAACTCAAGAACACTTCAAGAGAGTCCCTGGAACTTTCCGACACATGTACTCTTTAAGTAAAGAGGTTTTGCCTGAATAGTTCCAAGGCTTAGCTAAATCGCTTCTCTCTACGTCGCTCTGATCTTCTTCTGTAGGCCCCACGAAGGATGTCATTTTAGGATTGCAGCACTGCTAAAAGTTGACAGCATAAAGCATAGTTCTGAGTACACATCTTGTGGCTCACTTTCAGTACGTTTTCATGTCATGTACGCCTTTATACGTTCGTGTTGTGTGAAATGACTACTAAAGTATCTCCCCTGCAATATTTTGTCTGCTACAAAGAGATCTCCAGAGGCATTTGTCAGTAAAGACACTTGCATATGTAAGCAGTCAAACTTTCAACATTAATTTCACACCTACGAGTTTCAAACAATCCAACATAGCAGTCCATCTTTTCACCTTCCAACATCCCATACTCTATCCCCGAAAATCTGCATTTTCTTGTTCTAAACCCCAATAATCCACCATCCACTCCAGCTATCTATCTTTCCACCCCCCCCTTCCCCCCATGTCAACTACTCACCCCGATCTTCTTCCCCCGTCCGAAGAAAAACACCCATTTCTCCACTACTCTTCGTGTTCTCCTGCCAGTCCCAGCAAGCCGCCCAGAACTCCCAAGAACAAAATCGCCTATCATTTTGAGGTTTTCACTTTGGTTTTTTTTTTGATACCGATCAAATTTCATTAGCTATTTCCTTCTCGACTCATTTTTAACCTGGGACCCCCTGCTACCTGAAACTGATAACCTCCCATACCATTGTATTGTATCTAACATGGATGCACATTTTATCCTGCACATTTTTCTCACAATACTATGAATATAATTCCCATGCACTGAGCATTTAACCACTTTGTTGTGTATGAAACATGGCTTTCGTACATAATGAACTATTCCTATATTGCTATGCAGGCTAATGTCTTGATGGTAATTTGGTGAATGTCAGCACTTGAAAAACATGACACAGCGAGGGGGTATAAAGCTTCACAATTATTTTACATGATCTTCTAAATCCTTGATATTTCTTTTTAACTTGTGGTGAATGATCTGTAAACTCAGTGGAATCTGTAAGTATATTATGGCGTAGAAACAACTATGTATATATCACACATCAGATCGTTAGCAAACATCATTTAGCAACTGAATTCAACAGAGACTCCATGATCGTTCCCCTGGTCAACTGTGGCACCAGCGTGTTTGCAGGCTTCGTCATTTTCTCAGTGCTGGGATTCATGTCTTACACCACAGGCCTGCCCATTGAATATGTCGTCCGGTCTGGGCCTGGCCTCACTTTCGTCGCTTATCCGGAAGCGGTGGCCAATATGCCATTTAGTCAACTCTGGGCCATTCTCTTCTTCCTTATGATCTTCACGGTTGGTCTGGACAGCCAGGTAAGGGCTTGTTTTCTCATGTTCGATGTATTAGTTTCACCGATTGGGTGGTGAGGCAAGTGCTGCCAATGCTAGATTTCGATTCGGTTAGGCTCTAATATAAATTAAAGCTTGGCGCCCCTTTATAAAAAGTTCCGTCAGAAGGTATTACAAAGATCGAAACTGAAACATAACCTTGGGTTGCTGCAAAATGTT
Source organism: Ellobium chinense (assembly GCA_033807755.1). Classification (NCBI taxonomy): domain Eukaryota; kingdom Metazoa; phylum Mollusca; class Gastropoda; order Ellobiida; family Ellobiidae; genus Ellobium; species Ellobium chinense. Next base: position 381,982 of record JAWQUT010000218.1, read on the forward strand.
AATCAGTATATAGACCTGGATCTTTTAATTATACGAGACCGAAGAGGAAACACAAATTATTTTTAAGTTACTGTATTTGTTAATTACAGGTTGTATCATGTTACAGAGTTAATTCGAATTTCTGCAATTTTGTGATGCCCTTGCGGATTGTGAGGCCCTAAGCTGTAGTGGGGTTTTTTTAGCTGTAGGTAAATCCAGCACTGGCGCCCATGATAGCTTAGCTTATCGTGCTGACCCTATTAGGGCAAAAGAAGAGGTTTTGGAGGATTAGGAAGTGGGCGGACTGGAGGAGTCAGAGTCTTTATTGCAACTAGAGGAGCTGACTGTGAAGAGGAGCATCTCTAAAATCATCACAGCATAAGTGGGAATATCTGAATATTGGTCAGGCAACATCACGGTTAGCAAATTTTAGCAAATGGGCTCTAAAATACGCATTAATTGATGCTTGTTTAATCATTTTACTACTGATGTTGTCGTCAGTTTTGTAAATTCATTGAGACTGAGTAACTTTTTTTTTGTATTATGTAAATTGGTTTTGAATGGACTTTCTTGCATTTCTTGTAAGAAGTCTGTCGGAAGAGAGAACAAAGCACATATGGGTCTGTGTCTTGTGTGTTACACATGCCGATTTTAGGAGCATCTAAACACTTAAACTGAGCGCACATTGAACAGGATAAAGGACACTTTTAGTGTCCGGATTATGTTTACAAGTATTTATGAAATTCGGAAGAGGACAGGTTAAAGACTTTTCGGGACTGCTTTTATAGATGTAGATGGAGACGAGAGGGGAAGTGAATATCAGGTGGGGAGCAGACGATATTTGGTTTCTGTTGTCAGTGTTAAGTCTTCTGTGTCATTGTATGTATTCATGACAAACTATTACTGTTATAACACAGTGAAAACTGAATATGGACTTGGATGTTTTTCTCTTTTCAACTCATTCTTACTACTATCTCCGGTCATATCAACAAATTTACAGTCTTCGAGAGGTTGACTTAAGTCTTCTTCTTTCTGTCACCTCACCCATTTCATACACACCACAAAACAGTAAACAGACTTGCATATCTGAATGTCCCAACAGGGCTACTTTTTCAGGACACATTAGATAAAGCTAACGAATTACAGCAACAACAACAATTATGTAATCACTCAGGTTAGATTTTCTTTTGCCTGTTCCTCAGTTTGGCATGTTTGAAACAATGACGAGTGCATTCATTGATGAGTATCCCCACCAACTGCGGAAATACAAAACAAGCTTTACTGCCATCATGTGCTTGGTTGAGTTTGTGCTCGGTATCCCCATAACTTTCCAGGTAAGGCAGAGCTTGATTGAGGCACTGCAAAAAAATCTGTAGCGAATTTACATTTCACTTGACATTATGACACAAGACTACAAGACTCTTGTGGACCTGCAGAGAACGGCCGCAAAATTCCTGACCCAGTCTGGTAGCAATACTTAGCCGAGGAATCCAGAAGAATTTGAGCTTTAGATGGTGAAATGTGTCATAAGTTTAATCCATTAAAATACTGTGTGCATTGCCCAGCTGTTCTTAATACTATAATAATATGAGGGCTGCGGTATGGACGGTGTCTCAAAATGTGTATAATCGTATCCAAGGCCTTCGATATGTGATGCTCCTAGTGGAGCACCTTGAAGTCTTCCCTTATGGCGAGAACAGTTTATGAGACAAGCTATTATTTATGAGTCTAAACAGATCAGCATCTTGTCCTAAACAGTACATTTAATGAAAATCATGATATAAAATAAATTCTCTGTCGGGAGATGAAATGGAGACATATGTGAAATTCGTGGGTTACAAACACCCATACACATACAAAACTGCTGTTTCTATCATTTCAAAAGTGCGTCCTTTGTTTTTAAGCGATGTCTGTGTCTCATATAGAGCGGTGGGTTGTTTGAATTATTTTTTAGGGATTTAAAAAAACAACTTATCACACATTTCTCTTAAAATTTGACAATATTCCCCCCCCCCCCCCCCNCCCCAGATGGTCAACAAAGACAACTGATAACAGGTCGATTTTAGAGTGAAAAAGGTAGTTTCAAACTAATGAAATAGCTGTACCATTTACTTAGACTTTTGAGAAGTTTTCACAAACCTGACTAGAAAAGGTAAGATTCATACGGATTTGTAGGCTAAAAAATTTTCCACATCTCCCACTTTAACAATTTTTTTTTGTTTTTTGGCCAGCCAAGCATATTTTGCTTCTGTGAAAAGCAGTGCGATCTAGGCTTTTGTGTGTGTGTGTGTGTGTGTGTGTGTGTGTGTGTGTGTGTGTGTGTGTGCGTGTGTGTGTGCGTGTGTGTGTGCGTGTGTGTGTGCGTGCGCGCGCGTGCGTGCGTGCGTGCTTGCTTGTTTGTTTGTTTGTTTGTTTGCTTGTTTCTTTCTTTGTTTGTTTGTTTGTTTGTTTTTAGTGAGAAACAACTACATGTCGGAAAAAAATAGCATTCATTATACTAATGATACTTTAATCTTTTCCTTGTTTTTTTTCCTTCAGGGTGGCATTTACATACTTCAGATCATGGACTGGTACTGTGCCACCTTCTCACTGATGCTTCTGTCTGTCACCGAATGTTTGATTATTTCCTGGATATACGGCATTGACCGGTTCGCCAGAGATATTGAACTGATGACCGGCAAGAAACCCTGCATTTTCTGGACAGTAATGTGGAGGTTCATCACTCCGATAATCGTTTTGGTGAGCTGGAATTCCTGAATATCACTATCAACTGCCAGTGTTAAATGATACGATATGACTGTCGGTGTCAAACGGGAAAACCAAGGCTATAATTTGTTTATTATGGGGACATTCTGTTTGGGTTTTTGTTTGTTTTTTTTTCTATTTGCCATTGATGGTGCATGGCACCGAATTGTAGCACAAATGAGTAATGCTTTGCATAGAATAGAATAAAAAACTTAACAGTGGAACTCAGTTAATAAGCCATAGCTTAACACATTTCCTTGCTCAGTATTCTTCCATCTTGCAGTCCTGACTGTTTATCGAAATTGATAACCCATTTTCAGTTACTTGATCAGGGGGGCGGGTATGTTGCCCAGGTTCCACTATATCTTAAAAGTTTTCGCCCTTTATCAAGACAAGCTTATTTTGACAAAAGGAATGATTATAGTGAATATTTTACAATGGTCAAGTACAAAGCACCCACTATGGCAGAGAATGTTCCTTCTCATTGACTGAAGAAAAAAAAAAACAACTTTAAAAACGCAACACCCATATAACGATTTTTTTTTATGTGAACTGGACATTTCCTTGAACATAACCTATATTAAAAGGAAGTCAGTGAATGAAGTCTGTAACTTTTAGACTTTACAAAGCAAATGAAAAGGTTACCTCAGTTTATATGCCGCTAGCAGTGGATATCCTCCTTTTGCATTAAAGGAGTTTCTGCTGCACCGCTTGAGTATATATTTTTAAAAATCATTGTCGATAATTTGAGTGTTGCATCTTGAAAAGGCTTCAGTATAATATGTAAATGATTCGGCATGATTGTCTTTTCAGTTTATCTGGGTCTTCAGTGTTACCCAGCTGGAACCTGTTACCTTAGGGGACTACAAGTATCCTTCTTGGGCCATAACCACCGGCTGGCTTATAGGAACTATTTCCCTCGTCCCTTTACCTTATTTCGCCCTGCGGGCAATCTACAAAGAATCGGATGGAACTGTGTGGCAGGTAGGTTTTTAAACGTTTGATATAATAGCAATAACATCCATTGTTAGGATAGGCCTTGTTTATGTGGACAAAGAGAGCTGCGAAGGAGGGACCAGAGCACTGCACCGTGGCGACTAGCAATGACGATGTCATTTGTAATATTATATGTTTATATTTATATGTATGATCTGTTCTGTTCTATGTATATTTATTGTGTATGAGGTGTCAAGCAGTGCATGCCACTGTAAAATAATTTCCTGTTAGGTACATTGAAGTCCTGTTGTCCTTTTTTTTAATGGGAGGTAAATCTCACCTTTGACATAACATTCATCTTCAGCGTATCAAGAAACTGAGTCAGCCAGCCGCCAGCTGGGGACCCTCTCTTGCCAACGACAGACAGCGGTACCTTCAGTCCATGAACACCTATGAAATGGAGCGCTACCAGGCCGCACAGCTTGGGCTGGACAGAGGTCGTTACTTGCAGAGAATGAAAGGGACTCCAGGGGACCAAAACGCCAGCTACGGTGGTCCAGCCGCCACACTATACCTCGAGCCATTGGATGACCACGCCGCTGAAGCTGAAGCTCATGAAGGAATGCTTCCTGGATATCCTTCAAATTCTCCTTACATATTCCCAAAGGAGCCCACACAATTGACAAACCTTTTGAACAGGGAGAAGCATCAAAACAGTGTTTGTTAGTGTCAGACTGTTCTCAGTAAAAGCCTGGGGGTTCAAACACAAGGGTTCCGAGCTCAACCTGCTTTTTGTCTCAGGAATTTGATGGGAGGAAAATAAACTGGACTTAATCGAATGTTTCATCAAAATAGTTGCAGATTCTGTCATTGTCTCAATTTCGAATGGCATCTCTGAAAAACGACGTCACATTCGTCAAAAGTTGTGCAAAAGCGTGACGGAAATGATTAAATGAAGCAAATTAGCTCAGTTTGACAACACTTCGGTTAGTTTAGTTGTGAGGAATTCACAAAGTACTTCAGGTAATTCAGAACGGGAAGCGAATCGACCTCATATCCACCATGTTTGAGCCACTGGCAACTGAAAACGGGACTAAGACCCACCTTGGCAGTGCGTGTTGACACTTAATGAATAGTTTAACTTCAAGAATGATGGATTCATGCTTTCACTGATGCAGCTTAGGAGAATATTCCATTCATTAAGATGTATGGCAGGTGGTATCTTCATAGAGAATCGTTCCCCTCTAGAAGCAGCTCTATACCGAAACAGCCCTCAGCTACACCAAACTGGTGCAAAAGCATTCACCGTAATAGAGTTGTGTTGATCCGAAAGTGCATACCGATCAGCGCATTGTTTGAGTACATCCAAGCGTATCTCTTCTGCCAGCTAAAAAATATTTTCGCGGCATGTATGCAAAAAAAGAAACTTGTGCTGCTCCCTGTTCACCAACGGGGAGATGGAAGTAGAAATTAGTCACAGTACAGTCATGAGATATGGCAAGAAGCGTAAACAATCAGTAAATGTACCAATAAACTCAAACTGTCCAGAAATTGTTGTCTTTCCATTCATCAACATAAATAAGATAAATTCATCTCAGATTATATTAAATTTGCAGAAAATCTAACTTCTCCTTATGTTGTCAAGTTGGCTGCACGATAACATTGCACCGTCTTGGTACAAACATCTTGCACTCTTCTAGTCGGTAACTTTAAACCCCCAATACGCTGTTTTGGTCATACACACTAGAAGCGTGTTGCTTACATTATATCTGGATGCCTGTTCTTTAGAATGGAGGAGTAGGGAAATTGTTGTTTTAAGTTTTTGCATACGACAACTCTACCATTCTGAAGAACAGCAATGTGAGCGAGGACAATCCAAAACTTGCTGTCAATAAAGCCTTTTTTTTCTCTCCTCAAACATCGTATAAATTAATGCACTTCTCCAATCTTCATATGATGAGTAGTTGAAAGATGAGCCCTAGAGACGATGAAATATTGCTGCATTTCTATGGTGATAATTTATCTACCTCTATTTTTTAAAAATATTTATGTCAATGAAAATATGTTTACATCAGCGAGGCATTATTGTTTCATCATATGGTTCTGAGTTTTTAAAATCATTTCTGATCAAAAGAATTAAGATGTTATTCTCGTAACACTGGGTCATTGCGCTCATCTGTTTA
>JAWQUT010000218.1:413129-429548 GCA_033807755.1 Ellobium chinense
TCCCACCCCACAGGCCATATCAAATTTAACCAGTTGAGTCCCTAGGTTCTGTTTTAATGCTGCCTTTCTCTGTATTTTCCTCTGGTATCTAAATGGATAAGTGACTAGCTGATGTTGTAGTCTTTTTTTTTTAATTAATCAAATGGCCAACTTGACCGGAAGACGTATTATCTGGGGTGTCTTTTAACTACAGAATAGTAAGTAAAATAGTGACAATTGAGAACTTGCGCATTAACGATGGGATCTCTTGCCACTGTAAGAATTACATTAGTGCATTGGTGCTGAATGTATCCGTAGTAACATGCAGATTAGATTTAATGTAATTCTTTCGATGATGAGAGATCCTATTGTAGATGAGCAAGCTCTCAAATACTCGACTTACGTTTGTGACCTAACAACAACCGTGAAGAAAGCAAAGACGATGCCAGCGATAAGACCCATATCAACGTGGAGGATAACGACGGCGAGGAATGTGACGATCCAGATTGCCTGATGAATGTCAAATAAATTAATATAATATTATGGAATTATAACAACAAAGATGGATCATCATTATGATAATGATGTCAGTAAACTTTAAAACAGTGACTTTTATTTTTTTTTTGTTCGTCTTTCCTACTTATAGGTAGTTCTGCCACTTCACTGGGAGTCTTAAAATAATATCATTTCTGAAAAAGACATTTTGAGGTAAAAGAAAATTGGCGACATCATGTCTTATTATATGTATGTGTGAAAACACTTTTTTTCCGCTCTAAGGTTCTTAAATTCAAAATTCTTAAGTGAACCTGCTGATAGTAGTGATGGCCATTGCCCAAATTTCATCACTTATTTTTTCAAAATGCCTGCAATTCTACATGAGCAATTTCACGAATACATGCTTTGTCCAGAATATTGTAAAGCTATGATGAAAAACCTCTGCTTTAAACTTTATCTGCGGCTGATTTTAAGTCCACCTTCTCCTGCTTTGAGCCTATTTGAGTTGTTATTTTCAATTCATGCCATTGCTTTCATCATAATCCTTTATCTTAACTCTACTGGCGATAGTGTGAAGCCGTCAAAACATTTCACCCTGATAAAACAAACGTTAAGTTATACATTCTTTCATTAGAGTTATTGTGGGATAACAGCAGAGTGATACATATTCTATATTGTTCATAGTGAAAATGATAATGATGATGATGACGAAAGATTTTTATCCTGCCGTTAGTACTATGTCTGCAGATTTTGAAAGATTAGAGATGACTAGTGAAAAACCACAAAAAAAGCTCCACAAACATGCTGACAAAGTATGTGGCACGGTGTACATTACTTACAAAGTCAAACTTGGATACTTTAAACAGAGTCTTCAACTCAAAGACTTGCAAGAACATACTCCTTAAGGCAACCATGATGATAGCGGACAGGGCACACTGAGGAGGGATAGTCATGATGATTAGTGGTGATAGTGTTGGAGGTGCTGGTGCTGCTGCTGCCGCTGCTGATGGTAATGGTGACAGTGGTGGTGGCAATAGTGGCGGTGGTAGTGGCAAAGATCATGACTATGATAAGATGGCAGTAGTGAATGCGATGTGGTAGTTGTAGCGGTGGTGGCAGGGTTGTGATGGCGGTGGTGGTGCTGGTGATGATGATGATGGTAGCAGTGGATGTGATAGTAGTGATGGTGTTGATAGTGGTAGTGATGGTGCAATTAAGATAGTAATGGTGAAAATGATGTAATAGGTGAAGTGGCGGTGGTGACAGTGTCGGAGATGGTGATGGTGGAGTTTGTGGGACTTGTGATATAGTTCTGATGGTAGAAGCAGAAGTGGTGAAGGTGATGATGATATTTCTAAAAATAGTTATGATAGGGGAAATAGTGGTAGTGGCGGAAGAGGTGGTGGTGATATGACTATGTTGATGATGGTAATAATAACCATCATCGTCATGGTAACAGTACTGGCAGTGGTAATGCTGATGGTAGTGGCGATTGTCATGGTGCGACAATGTGGTGGCAGTGATGTGATGTTTGGTAGAGCTAATGAAGACAAAGGATAAAAAGCTGAATGGGGCTTATGGTTGTCCTGGCCAATGACGGGAGAATTATAAGCTTGAACTGACTCATAATGATGACAAAGAATTGTCGATGATGGTAGTAATAATAATCTTGAAGAGGATAATGGACAAAATATCTTGACTGGTTAACCCATTTAGTACGTCATATTTTTCAAGTGTGCTGTCATCAAATTACCGTAAGCCCAAAACTCTACTCTGCACGCAAGAATGGTTCGTTATTACAGGACTGTGAGAAGTATTATGGGTACGTCAGAAACGATAAGTGCCTGTGTGTATAACAACTATGTATACCAGAGGATATGTTTATACACATATGTTACATGTAGCAAAGGGTTTAATTCCTCTTTAAAAATCTTGTGTTGGATGGTGATGAAAATGACGATAAGGATGATGGTTATAGCAGAAATGACTAAGGCGAAGATCACACTTACATTTGGTAAATTTTCAAACAATGGCCCAATGAAGAGAATAACAATGAGGACCATAGTTGCTGATACTAAGCTGGCAAGCTGGAAAGGATAGAGACATGACATTAAGATTACCACCAGGTAGATTTTAAAGAGTTTATCAATTTACATTCTAGAATATCATTCTTGAATTAAATGTATATAACGAATAAATGGCACCGGAATAAATGTCATAGGTCTAACCAATATCTCCTTTGTTTTTTGTTTTGTTTTTGCTTTTCGAAGTTCATCCCCCAAACATGATTTTTTTTTTTTTCCTCAAGGCCGTTGGTAAACTTCTTTATACATGAAGTCAATCTTTTTTTTTTTGTTGTTTTTTTAATACATCGTAAAGTTGGTTTATACTAATTTATAGAGATACAACACTCAGAGTATTTTGCGTGACAATGTCTTTCTGGTAACAATCATGACCCATTGTGTAATCCGACAGGTCATACTGTACCAAAGGGAAACAATTTTGAACACTGTAGAAGGGCGGTAACCTGAGTAATGAGACAAATGCATGACGATAATTACCTGAGTTCTGCCCCCTGCGGAATCCTGAACCGAACTTCGAGATACGGAGGCTGCCATTGGATAACATGAGAAGAAGGAGCCAAAGAATGTTCCCATTCCATAGCCGATCATTTCCTGGGGATGGGATGGGATGGATGGATGGATGGATGGATGGACGGACGGACAGACGGATGGATGGATGGACGGGCGGACAGACGGATGGATGGATGGATAGATGGATAGATGGACGAACAGACGGATGGATGGATGGATAGATGGCTGGATGGATGGATGGATGGATGGATGGATGGCATATACTCTACTGAATACACTACGTCTTACAGAAACCACGAGAACAATGGAAAGAAGAAAGAAAGTAGAATAGAAGGAAAGTGGAGAGAGAGCAGAAGGTAAAAATGAGAGAGAGAGAGAGATGGGTGGGGGAGCCAGTGTTACCTTGTTGGAATCAATATCATAATGATGTTTCTTGGCCATGAGGACTGCCAGGGACACTGACTGGGCAAAGGCTACAATACCGATAATGATACAATCCACACCATAGTCAGACACGTTGGTGAAGGCTGGGAACTCGGGTTCTGGGAGGCTGTCAGGAGGAGAAGGAGGAGGAGGAGTTGCAAACCATAATGAGGAAAAAGATAACAATGAGTCGACGCTAACCTCATCGAAACTGCCACAATATGTACAATGTATATATTTTTTTGTGTGTTTTATATGCCCTCCCCACCCCTATCCCGCCGCCAACCATATTCTTAGTATTTTCTCACGTTAACATTCACTTTTTCCTCCTAAAGTTCGCTTTTACCCAGATACTATTTGCGTTCCAGCGGATCAAAGCGTTAGCCGAATAAAAAAAATTCAGAAACCACACCTACATTATCTTATTATAAAGTTTGCCTGGAGTTGAAGCTGAGGTTTTATATAGTTTTCTATTTCACATATATTGACCACGATACGGAAAACAACAGATACGACAGTAAGTATGCAGTTACTACCTTCCAAGAGGACCTTATCAACTGATTCAAGATATCAAAGTGATTCAATGTGTTTTTTATACAATGGACTTCCTCACATGCTTGAAAAAGTTGCGTTCAAAAAGGAGTCACGATTATCCAGTGACATTTATAATGAAATTGCAGTGTTCCGTTTTCTGAAATACGTTCTTATTAAGGACAACTGTGTTTATGTATTTTATATTAGATAGCATCGTATCCACGTATTGTTAAATCAGTCCAGATGAGTTTCGACTGTTTAAATGATGAACAGAGGATAAGGCAGCACACAGATGTGAGAAAGAAGAAAGAAGAGGCGAATAGAATAATGATAAGGAGAAAGGAAGAAGGGTACATTTAGGAAAAAAAAAAGGAATAGTGTGAATGAAAGAAGGGCGCAAGGAAAGATGAGGAAGAGTTCTCTCTTACCCAGCAGGAATCTTCCCTACGACTTTGATGTGCCATCTTTCATGGAACTCTCCATAATGAGAAGCTAGGGTGCTCACCACAACCTGTAAAGGGGAAGATATGAGATACCGTAGATATATTTTTATACCACAGAATCTCTTTGTTTTTTTCGCGGGAATGTAAATTTCGCAGATTTCGCAAGTTAAGCCTGACTCCCAAAAATTACTTCCCGCGAAAAAATGTTCAGTTCAAATGTTTTTTTCATTTCAGTTACTACAAGTAAATAATCTTTCTAGAAGTGGGCAGCCCGCAAAGAAAACGCAAATGTATCTGTAGTTGTTGCTCTCATTATGCCCTCATTATTTCCACATTATCGATTATAGTAATTATTTTCCTTTCAGTACAGAGCAGGATTGCCAGTTTGGCGACTCTGTATCGCCACTTCGATTATTCCAGACTTCTGCACTCCTGCACACAGTCATAACAAAATGCCATCATGCGGGGCTCGCGAAAATTACACCCTCGCGAAAATCTATTTTCGACATTTTACAATAGCTAAGTGTGCTGTTGCCGCTGATGATAGCAATGATAATGGTGGAGGTGGTAGTCGTCTTTCTTCTCAAAATCGTGGTCGGCTCTTCTGGTCAATCAGAATGATAAACGCATTACGTCACTACCACCACCTTCGTCATTATTACAACTATCGCCGCTCACTACAACCACCATTACCACGATGACAACCATTACCATCACTGTGGAGCTGGTGATTGTAGATAATGGTGTTTTGGGAACTGTGACAAAATCACTAGTACAAATTTGTTTATTTGATTATTTTAGGCGAAAGCCAGCTACATTCAATACAGTTTTACATCAGTTAAAAGAACGAATGAAAAAAAAATATATGCATAACTGTCACTTACATTTAGTAGCTGACATCTCTGTCTCTTTCTCTTTCTCTCTGACTCACTCTCTCTGTCTAACTTTCTCTCTCCTTATCTCACATTCTTTTTTGCTCTCTCTCTCTCTCTCTCTCTCTCTCTCTCTCTCTCTCTCTCTCTCTCTCTCTCTCAGTAGAGTAGTGTCATCAGCATTTACTCAGTGCTATCTCTCTGTGGTGCGCATACCATGGTAACAACATTAACCCTGGCAATGAAGGAATAATGATGGTATACATTACAAGCCTTTGTATATAGATCATGAGAGTGCCTGCGCTAAAGACGATGATTATGTCGGTGATGGCGATGGTAATGATGATGAGGACAATGATGATGAAGATGAAGACAATGATAGTAACGAAGCCCCGAAGAAGTGACCCATTCTTTAATTGGGAAAATCTGGCTTTATTTTGCATGCTATTCAATTTTTAATTGCCTTCCACTCTCCTACTGAAATAATTAATAGTTTCTCTTCCATGCACTGGTGGGCGATTTTGATAACTATCCTGTCCTTTAGGAAATATTGTAATGCTGCCGATGATGAAGATGATGATGATGAGAAGAAGGAAAAGGAGGATGGTAGTGATGATGGTGATGATACAAAATACGCTGACTTTGATGTAGCACGTTGAAATGTAGTAGATAACTAATAAGGATAAGAAATACACGTAATCCACTCACCACGATCAGCTCTATTGGTACAGGCATCTTGAGTTTGTTCTTGAACCTCTGGTTGATTTGGACTTTCACGATGTACAAGATGATCATACAGATGACAGATAAGATCAGGGCGGCCACGTTTGTTTCTGTGATTTTTTCAATGATGGCCACGTACGTCTGGGGACAAAATGTCAGAGAGGACTTGAGAACATGTGGATTAACGATGGGATATCTTACCATCGGAAGAATTACATTGACCCTGCATATTGAACACTTTTTAGGGTACATACAGCACCGATGCACTGATGTAAACCTTACGATGGCAAGGGATCCCATCGTTAATGCGCAAGCTCTCACATAATTCAAACTCAAGTTCAACATACGTGTTTGTTTAGGCTTTTGGTCACTAGAATATGTGATACAGAGTTTACAGCACTTCAGTTGTAATTGGAGAGAGGAAAGATATGAATAAGAGAAGAACGAAGGCAGGAAACCAAACAAACAAGCACAAAAATTTTAAAAAACGAACAAGAGAAAGGAACGAATGAACCAACGAAAAAAAATATGCCGTGCACTGCTGACGTGCACTTTCATAATTGTGGCGAGAAAGATGTATGAGTAGCAACGCGGGTCATAACAGCGTCATAGCACATAAAACACAAAATTGACACCTAGTTTTAACTTGAATGCATATATTTAACTGGAGCCCAAATTCTAAAAAGTTTAAGGCAAAGCTACTAGAAGTCAGACATATGTCTCATTTTAGCAGAGATCCGGAGCGAGGATCTTGGATGTGTATGACACAGATTATCCATGAAATTTCTAGCTAAGTTTAAACTCATAATCTGGCCTTAGATGTCTTACGGGATAAATAGTGATTTAAGAAAAAAAGCAGGCTCTTTGATTATTACTTATACTTTACAGATTAGCAATGGTGATATACAGTGACGGAATTGCAGACAACAATAGAACACTTCACACACCCCATCCCTTCCCCACCCCCAACCTCCAAATATCTGGAATGAATGGAATACTCCTGTGTCCTTGCTTACGCTGAGAACACCTGTCTAAGACATAAACGATAGTACGGATGAATATATCAATGATACTGATGAGCTTCAAACCACAGTGATATTATATCACTTCCTGCAGAGATCGCCACCACCATCAGAACTCCCACCACCACCATCACCATCATCATCACCATCACCAACATCACCACTATCACCATCAACACCACACCACACCGTAACCAAAAATACTATCATCACCACTACCTTCACCACCACCTCCATCAACAGCAACTTTCACAGCAGCAGCAGCAGCAGCAGCAGCAGCAGCATCAGCAACAACCGATTCCGAGTAAAACTACTCACGTTGATGATCTGGAAAAGGTTGGGAAACCTCGGAATTTTCAGGCCGAACACGTATTTCACTTGACTTGTGAATACGTGCAGCGCCGCCCCTGTGGTGAACCCACTCACTAGGGAATCGCCCATGTAGGTCGTCACAAACCCAACGTGGAGAAGTCCCATACCAACCTGTGGATCAGTTGAAAACAGACTGTAGTTATTACCTTAATTAATAGGATAAGGTCTGTACTATATATAGAATCAGAATTAGAATGCTCAGGCATGATGAAGAGATTCATCTAAATAGAACGAGATTATAGAGAAGACATTGTTTACACTTACGCTATTTACAACTTTATATATTTTCGGAAAGGTCACCATGACAGATTTTGATTACCGTGAAAGGCTAATCTGAATAATACTGTTTTGTTTGGCTGTTTTCGCCTCCTTGACAATGAAGGCATTCCAACATTCCCATGATAATTTGGACCGAATTCTCTGAATGTCCACTGTCTGTGAATGCAGTAATAATACAGATCAGGGTTCGAGATCTCGCTGACCCGTTAATCACAACGGGCGTGGGCAGGCTTATTATGCATGGTCCTTGTTAACAGCTGTGTCAAAAATGCAACCGACCAGACGATAGAATCGCTGCTAAACCCTCATGAGAGAGCACCTTTCCTTCTTCACCCTTTTCATATTTCTCGTAGTCTTCTGTAGCTACTTTCTCTCTCTCTCTCTCTCTTTCTCTCTCTCTCTCTCTCTCTCTCTCTTTCTCTTTCTTTTTCTTTCTCTCTCTCTCTCTTTCTTTTTCTCTCTCTTTCTCTTTCTTTTCTCTCTCTCTTTCTCTTTCTTTTTTCTCTCTCTCTCATTCTCTCCCCTTTCCTATTTCTCTTTCCGCTCTCACTCTGTAAACTGCTATTTCTCGTTCTGCCATTGAATCTTTTCTGTTACTGGCATATCTCGAAACGAGATTGGTCATAGAAGTCATTTCTTCCATTTTTCTCCCCTTATGTTTTTCCATCATCTGTCGCTTATTCTTTCTTGTCTCTTCCTTCTTCTCCACTCATAAACCTTCCATTTGTTTTTTCCTTCACTATATTAGCAGTTCCTCTTCTTCACCCTACGTCTCATACGCCTTGCCCATACTTTTCCACCTTTATCAGCTCATTCTTCTCTTCTTTCTTTTTTTTTTTGTCCTCTCTCTCTCTTTCTCTCTCTCTCTCTTTCTTTCTTTCTTTCTTTCTTTCTTTCTTTCTTTCTTTCTTTCTTTCTTTCTTTCTTCTTTGCATTCTGTTTCTCCCTTCATCTCATCCCGTGTTACACGCTGGCATACATGCTGAACAAGAACAACCGACAAAAAAACATCCCAGATGACACTATTTACCTTGACAGGCTTTGACAAGAAAACACAATGAAAAAAGGACTTAACATGACAGCATGTCCGCATTTTGACGGTCACACGGAGGACAGTGGCACAAGATAAATAGGTATGATAATTTGTGAGGGGGGGGGGTGTATGAGAGGGACTAGGATACTATATTATACTTTATTTTGAGGAAAGGCTGATGTCTGTCCCTTCCTACTGCCAATGTCTCGCAAAATGAAAGGATGGGACACAGCTGTCATTAATCGTTGCTGTTGTTGTTGTTGGTGGTGGTGGTGGTGGTGGTGGAAATGGTGGTGGTGGTGGTGGTGGTAGTGCTGATTGTGCTGGTGCTGTTGTTGTTGTTGTTGTTGTTGTTGTTGTTGTTGTTGTTGTTGTTGTTGTTGTTGTTGTTGTTGCTATACCTNACTAGGATACTATATTATACTTTATTTTGAGGAAAGGCTGATGTCTGTCCCTTCCTACTGCTAATGTCTCGCAAAATGAAAGGATGGAACACAGCTGTCATTAATCGTTGCTGTTGTTGTTGTTGTTGTTGTTGGTGGTGGTGGTGGTGGTGGTGGAAATGGTGGTGGTGGTGGTGGTGGTGGTAGTGCTGATTGTGCTGGTGTTGTTGTTGTTGTTGTTGTTGTTGTTGTTGTTGCTATACCTCTTATTATTATCAGTTTTATTGTGATGTTGTCATGGAAATCACTATCTTGAACACACCTGAGTTTTTAATGATAGGGACGGATTAATGACCTTGGGGAAACAAATGACACAAGGTCCCTCTATGACAGAATTATGATACAGTGCCCATATATGCCCTTGAGAAGTACGGAGCACCCCAGAGGCAACGGCCTCAGCTGCTTCGTTTCATGCTTACTCAACAATGTGTTTTTGGGAGGTGCTTCATCGTTTTCCTTCCCACCCCAAAACCCTGCCAAAAGAATGGACACGCCGCTGAGGAATGGTAAGGCTGATGGTCTTACAAAGCTGCTGTTTTGCATAAATCCTTTCCTACCTATCTTTACTTCTTCCCAAGGCTGCCACCCTGATTATTTGTCATGTCACCAGGTCTTAAATTTGTCTTCTTTTCGTTGCTGTAGTTATTTTTGTAATTCTGAAGGCCTTATAGAGCTGCTTCATTACACAAATCCTTCCCTATCTACATGTACTTTTTTTTTTCAAGGCTGCCACCTTGATTTTTTGCCATTTCCGTAGGTCTAAATCTGGCTGTCAGATTTGATCAATCAGAACCAAAATTTAGTGAACAGTTTATTTCATTATTTGCTACTTTGAAAATCAACCAGGGCTCTCTAAAACTAAGGAACCTTCCGTGACTATTCTACACATATCATTTCAGTGCGTTTAAGAGTATTAGAGAGAAGCACTGAACATGAAGCTATGAAAGAAATAAAAAATGAACACTTACAATGCAAGAACAATTTACCTAAATGGTACTGTAAATGCATGGATCCAGATTCAACAAGAACTTGATCTGCATGTCCAGATCTTGATTTTGTTTTAAAAGTGGTATTCCTTTTCTTTTCAGTCTATAACGAAAGCCTCCTTGTTTATGTTAGGGCTTTGAGTTGGATGGACTTTGGACCTTAAGTACAATTTGGCCATCAACACAATATTATGTTGTGCTGCAATAGTTTGCACATCTATATCTTAAAACGTTGAGTCCCAAGCCTGCTCTAGCTAAACGATTATTGGACTAGAAAAATCCTATAAATCAGGGCCAGAAAATGCACAATTTTTTTTTTTTACGAGTGAATTATCAAAAGTCAAGCGAAGGCTGTTGAGTATTGGCCGATATTTTCGTGCGCTTTCAAAGGTGATACATACCTCAGCAACCCACCATTTTTTTAATGCAAAAAAGTCTTAAATAGTGTGAAAATAATTAATATTACAGTATGTTAAGGAATGTATTGCATCTGGACTTTCAGTTTTCTAATTTTCTGCATTTCCTTAATCAGATTTCAAGAGACTTTTGATTTCAACAGATCTCGTGAAAAAACGCTATGGGTGGCAGTTCTACTGTTTTCCTCCAAGGAAGCAACGACGGATACTTTTTCGTCTTTCATTAATTCTGGTCTAAAAGAGAGAAGCGGAAGCCCATTAATCTTCATCTCGTCGCTGGATATTAACTTGAAGGCGTTTTTTAACCATAATCCACAGACAAATGTGGAGTCGTTGACGGAGAGATGGCCGTGGCTTGTGTTCTTTGTTGAAACTCAGATGTAGGTTATTTCTGCTTTCCATTTTGCTGACTAGAGTTGTTGGGTTTGTTGTTTTTTTTAATTAATACGGATTTTTTTTCGTCCTGTATTTTTTTTTCTGTCTGCCACTATTATGTCGCAAAAATTCGGTCGTAAATTTGGTGCTCTTAATATTGTTATAGATCTAGTAATAGTATTTATAATTTTCAGGCGTCACGTGGTCTGAATTCAAGGCTGTTGTGACGTCAGAGGACACTATCTTTCCATGAACGCCGACTTCCTCGCACACAGCTTTGACCGAAACTTGCGCACTATAGTGTGAAATTGTGCATTGATGTTAGTGCGCCCCAAAGATGGAAAGTAAAGCCTAAAGTGTCACCAGTAATAGCAGTGAAAGTCCCGCGCAATCGCTAAACCTGCCTAATAAAACATTACCATCTTCTCTCATCTGCTTTCACTGAGTTCAATTTTGGTTTAATTGGGTAAACTAAGGGTAAAATAGAGGTATTAGTTACTTCTACGACACTTAAAGTCGGCCCTTGCTCTTTTATCACAATTCTTTCCTGTTCAACCTTTTTGTCATGCTCATTCCACATTCGCATAAATCACTTTTTGAGGTTTTGAAAAATCTAGCACTCTGAACTCGTTTTCCAAGGCAAATAATGAGGTAGCTTCAAAACCGACAATACGACGCCAAAATAAAATTCTACCTGTCTGTTAATTGTTCAAAAGATAAATGGAAGATTAGAGCAGAAGAAACAAGTTAAATCATCATCCACACACAAAAAAAAGATTAAGTCGAACGTGGAATGACCATGAAGCTCTGATAAAAGAATTCGGACCGACTTATTCCACAGTGTAAGGTCAATACCTTATAATAATTGACCATTATCAAATTCCTTCAACCTTGCCAAACATGTACTCGTATGATTGTTATAGAGTTGATATTATAATCCTCTCACATCATTTCGGGAGAGCGGGAGGGAATATGCCTTTTTTTTTTCTTTGACCTCTTCCCGATTCCACATCCTGTTCTTCCACGATGCACAATAAGGTTTATTTCCGGTGGGAAGTGAAACTGGAAGGATGATGAGATATTGTCTACAAGAATGCATCAAGCCTCTTTTTCCTCCAGTCTTCAAGAGTTCTCCAGTTAACGGTTACAGACATATAAATGCAATTCTCATATTCTACTCACAGCTCTGCACAGAACAGGGTTTTTGAACCGTCTTTATATCATCCAGTTCTATACGATTTGGCAACTTGTTGTGCCAAATATTTTAAAGAGAGACAGGGATCGTTATTTGCTTCACAGCCTTAAAAGTCCACATTATATTTTTCATGAAATTTAAACAGCGCATGTTTTTGTTTTGTCTGTCACGGTCTGAAAAAAAAACTGTTGCTGCAGTGTCTAGATCTGCAGCTCCGCGCGCCGCCATTACTAGTGCTGCGTGATGTCAAAAAGCGATATAGGCATGCCGCGTCTGCACCAACTATCTGCTCGCATTTCTGGCTTTATGACGTCACGTAACACGAGTAATGGCGGCGTGTGCAGGTTGAAAATCCTCACTTTTCAGGGCTGTTTTCTCGGAAAGAGTCAGGCGGAAAGTAATTACACGTAGTGTAGTTTTTTTTCTTTTAAAAAAAGAATGTGAATTTGTTAGACTGTAAAGCAAATATCTGTCTCTTTCCTTGTAAGCTTATTCAAAGCAAATATATAGCTTATTCACAGATACTTTGAGTTGAGTTGCCACTGTAAACACATCCTTTCCTCTTAAACTAGGCCATGCCAGCAAAGCCCGACTTCTTCTTTAATATTTTATGAGTCATAGATATATTGTCATACTTCTCTCCAGTGAGTTTTTTTCTTCAGTCGAAGAATAAATGGGGTGTACTAGTACTTACCTGGGCTAAGCCTGTAATGAAAGACACCGTAGCCGCTATAGATATCTTGAAGGCAATTTCTTTGTCCACCCATTCGTCCGTCAGGTTTCCTTCTGCAGCCAGATCATCTAGGCCGTTCTCTTTGCGCCACAAACTTGTCTGACTGGCGACCACACCGCCAGTCATCAGACTGACCACTGCCACCGTGCCTGGAATGATGGGAGAGGGTATTGGGTTTTAAAAAAAAGTAGAGAAATAGAGAAATTTCGCTTGGATTATAAAGTTTTATGAACAAGAGTGTTTGACAAGTGAAAAAAAAAAAGGCTGCGCCTCTCTCTCTTTCTCTCTCTTTCTCTCTCTGTTTCTCTCGCTATCCATCCATCCTTCTACTCACCCATCCATCCATCCATCCATCCATCCATCCATCCATCCATCCATCCATCCATCACATCACATCACATCAGCGTCCATCCATCCATCCATCCATCCATCCATCCATCCATCCATCCATCCATCCATCCACCACATCACATCACATCACATCACATCACATCACATCACATCAGGTTGAATCCATCCATCCATCCATCCATCCATCCATCCATCCATCCATCCATCCATCCATCCATCACATCACATCACATCACATCACATCACATCACATCAGATCACATCACATCACATCACATCACATCACATCACATCACATCACATCACATCAGGTTCAATCCATCCATCCA
Source organism: Ellobium chinense (assembly GCA_033807755.1). NCBI lineage: Eukaryota > Metazoa > Mollusca > Gastropoda > Ellobiida > Ellobiidae > Ellobium > Ellobium chinense. The sequence continues at coordinate 426,727 of JAWQUT010000218.1, forward strand.
TCACATCCATCCATCCATCCATCCATCCATCCATCCATCCATCCATCCATCCATCCATCACATCATATCACATCACATCACATCACATCAGGTTGAATCCATCCATCCATCCATCCATCCATCCATCCATCCATCCATCCATCCATCCATCCATCACATCACATCACATCACATCACATCACATCACATCAGGTTCAAATCCATCCATCCATCCATCCATCCATCCATCCATCCATCCATCCATCCATCCATCCATCCATCCATCCATCACATCACATCACATCACATCACATCACATCACATCACATCACATCACATCACATCACATCACATCAGGTTGAATCCATCCATCCATCCATCCATCCATCCATCCATCCATCCATCCATCCATCCCATCTTATCCCATCCCATCGCTCTCTCTTCCTATTCATCCATACTGATCTGAGAGTGAGAGAAGCTGAAGTCATCTTCTCCCCCTCATTTTTCATCCCCCATCACCTTCGCCCCTCCCCTATTTCTGAGTCATGTTCGACAGATCAACAGTAAGAAGTCCTGGCTGGTGACACTAGCTTAAAATAACTCCTCTACATTTCAAGTTAGGGAAAACATGGGCCATACTTTTTTCCATTCCACTTTCAGGCAGTAGTAGTCTTTCTTTCCCTCACTTAGAAGTGACGCAAAGCAACACACATTTCCATATCTAAACCAAACATAAAACAAAGAGCAATAAATATCCTGAAACCAGTCTTTTCGTGGAAGGAGCAAAATTCTCACTAGTCTGGAGAATATCCCTGACATCAGTGTTATACAGACTTGCCTAATGATCTTTTTCTTTTTTTTTTCGAGAAAGTTTTGATAACCTTGCGAAAGATTTCAATTTTTGTGAAAGACACAGTAGGTATAATTATGTTGATTGTAGACAAAACCAAATATTCATTTGAATTTCTACAACCCTCGTCTACATTGTCAACCAACTTTTACTGTTGATGTCTGGTTCACTTTACAGTTTCTATCAAAAAAGGGCCGATCTTGCTTTCTCTGATGGCACAGCATGTTCAACCATCTTTCACGATTGGACCTGTCAGACCCACTCATATGAATATGAATATATAGCTTGTATTTGTAGCCATCGAACTGAATATGAACCCCACCATCTTCCTCTTCAAGTTTAATTGGGGAAGATTTTTCTCTTGTTTTATGAGAGAGTCTGATGTTTATTGCACTCATGCTGGAGATGATCAACAGTGCTATCGACAACACCAGTTTTGAACAACTGCTACAGTGTGGACTTCACTTCACATGTTGTAACACTTGTGTAGTATTTGAATATGCCCTTAGTGATTAACATTATTGTATCAACAATCCGCTGCATGACTTCATCAATGCATAGATGCAATGGCTCATGGAATTTTCCATAACTTATAATATGGCTTCGTATTACTCGACAACGAACCAAGTTATTATTCATCGGGTGATTTGGCTTTTCCGTAAATCTTGAAAGTTTCTCACAAGTTCTAGTAGTAATGGGCATGCCCACCACAAACTGGAAACCTTTGGGCTTTATAGGCATCCCAATGACTACTCACAACCCCATTACACTCAATCTCTATCTTTGGTTTTTTTTTCTTTAACTTATTTTCCGGGATCTCCCTGCCCCTTCCTTCCATCCCCAAACTCACTAGGAAATCAGCTCTGCTCCTCTGTACCATCCTTATCTTCATGAAAAAAAACTGATGTGAAGGAAATGACGGTATCTCGTGACAAAGGCAAGTATCATTAAACTGGCTAGAATGTTTTTTTGTGGGGAAGCCACCTGACCTTTCGGTCTTCCCTTGCATTCATGACAGATACATTTTAAAAAAGTCCCGACGACCCCAAAGTGAAGGAGGAAGAAAATGGTAAAGAAAGAAATGCGAAGTAATTTCCTAAAAGCAACATAATCTGACAAACGATAGACAAGTTTTTGAAAATTGCCAAACACCTGTAACCAGCATTTTTTTAAAATCTTATTTTTATCTGGTAGTGCCTTTGGTGAAGTTATTAGTACAATATATTGCACACATCCGCAAAACCCTTATGATGTCATAATGTTTCAGCGTCAGTCATAATACCGTACGCGTCGATAATACAGTGTGAAACCAGCTGTTGCTAAGACTCCATTTAAAGGTTCGATCAATAGGGAAATCATTTTAGGAAAAAGCCTTGCTTGCAATGAATTGAAAATTCTCTTTAGATATTGTGAGTGCTGCGCTACAACCTACACTGTCCCAGTTCTTCACCAATCTCAAACTATGTTTCACTACTCTCAGTCAAACAGATTACTTTTGGCGCCAAGCGAGACAGTCAGTCTACGGGCTAGGAATGCTTTCTAAAAGCAAAAATGAGATCGTTTAATAGAGGCAAGGCCAGTGCTTGGACAATTCATGGTAAGTATTGCACAGAACTAGTCTATATAATGCACTGTGTGCCATGTCAGTTATGTTAAATTCTGAAAAGTTTTGATTTTATCGCAAATAATTCTGGTTGTTTCTGAAAAGGGTTAATTTATTCTTTGATATAAATAAAAAATGGTTGCTGTTTAACCAGAGGCTGTCAGAAATTAGCGTACCATTATATCTCAAATTACCCATTTCCAGTTTTTTCTCTCGAATAGTGTTCAAACCAGATTTCTTTTGCAAGTAGAGTTTTGTGTTCACATATTTATTTTGAACGAAACATAAGCATCATTAAATAGAGAGAAAAAAAAAGGTTAAAATTAATGTATTTCATAATGTATCTCCCCCTCCGGGTGTTCTGAAACTCAGATCTTGCAACCCTCCCCC
>JAWQUT010000218.1:439347-459347 GCA_033807755.1 Ellobium chinense
GCCACTATCTTTAACACAATGATGCCCAGTTGTCTGCGGTTTTGCATGGGCTGACGTACGTGTAAACTGTAGTCCCACTTTATCACATGCGTTGTTACAGATGCGAGGACTGTGTTTCTCCACTGGTGACGGAGTCTCCCGTTAGTACGAGAGTAGGCAGGCACGCTACATAGCCGTGTGAGTCTTCTTGTGTGAAAAGAAGCCGATGTTTTGTACATCCACCATCTTCCGCAGGTTGTGCAAGCAATAACGCCAGTCCAGACAATAGACCCTGTTTCCGTACTGTCCCCTTTTCCTAGATTGCCATGGCCCTTCTATGCTCAAATCTGTGCCCTTAGAACAGAGTTATCACCAGAGATTCATGTCTTGTGCTTGTATCTCGTAACGAACAAAGCCTGCGCAACGGGAACTAAGGGTTGCTTTAAGCTGTCTTAAATCGCTCTTTAGCATTTCGTTTCTTCCAAAGAGCATCAGAGATGGACTGGTAATAAATACAGTAAATACCTGATAACACAAATTCCAGGGGACCACAGAAATGTGTTCGTGTTATCAAGAATGGTGTAAAGAAAAGTACATTGGAAATAAGGGAGATGGTCTACTTTTACACATAAATACGTGTTCCAGTGACGTCACGACGTAAGCAAGGCGCACGCGGCACAGATGGTACCATACGCCAATGGATAAACCAGTCCGGGCGGTTATTTGACAGAAGACTCAGTGTGGGGAAGGGGGGGGGGGGGGGGACATGTCCGGCAAAGTGTTCGGGGAAGGCAAAGCCTTTAAATAGCGAGCGGGGTGATGGTGGAGCATCGTGGGTGAAAACGCCGCGCTGGAGAGCAAAAACAACGCTGTGGCCCAAAAGTTGTTCGCGTTATCGAGATCCTTTAGAATTTTAATTCGTGTAAACAGAATTTGGAATGCATAAATTATAGAGCGAAAAAAACCGGGTACTTTTCTTTTTTGTTCATGTAAACAGAAATTTCGCGTTAAACGGGTTTGTGTTAAGTGAAGTCTACTGTATTTACATTAGACTCTCCAAAAAGACTTGTGTTGATGTGATCTACCTTTAAGCCTCTACCTAAGGCTCGAAGAAAACATTCCAGCATAGAGCCGGTCGTTAGGGGAGACGTAATCAGCGAAGATGAGACAGCCTGATTATTAAGTATGATTGTGTGTGTGAGGAAAGAGAGAAAGGTGAGTGAGAGAAAACAGCGACCCAGGTTGGGGTGCGGATGGAAAGAGGGGGGNGGGGGGGGGGGGGGGGGAATGGCGATATTTGAGGGTGAGTTTAAACGCAAATGGGGAACGGGGTGAATTTCGTGGATGTAGGTCTATCGTTGTGTTGGTTTGTGTAAGAAAGGACGACCCTTCCCTCTCCGGCTCAACCGGTTGACTTCCCATCCTGAATGCGGTCCGTCTAGTAAATGTCAAGGGAGCTGACAAAGGCAAAATGAAATGATGATACACTGGACTCGGCTTGATCGCAAATTCGTATAACCGCGACTTCTACTTGATCCAAACACTTTATTGTAAAGTCACTCAATAGCACGTTTAATTTTCTATCTCACTCAATAGCCCGTTACTTTTCTATCTCACTCAATAGCACGTTTAATTTTCTATTTAGCAATCCAGTTTTCTCACTCCTGCATCTTTTACTCTCCTATGTGCGACGTTGGCACCAACATCATAGCAGAAAAACTGTAGAAAATTCATCCCAGTGCACTAGATACAGATCCAACAACAGTTATTGATGCAGAGATATCATTTCAGTTTTCTGTTTCCCGTTTCCCGTTCTCTATTGGAATTGTATTACAACAGCCTTCGAATATCGTCGGTTCTGATGAATAAAGATGCAAATTAGTTCAAACTCAGGTATAGTTCTCTATTTATCTCTAAAGCCCTCCAGATGACAATATTAAATTTGTGGAAGAATTTAAGAGCTTACGGGCATGGCAATTTTAAGAGGAATTAACGTGATTCCTACTTGTATTAGTAAAACTGTTACATAACTCCCAAGTTTCACCCCCCCCCAACCCCCCGCTACTCCCAAACATAATTTCCAAATATTTACGGTAAAGGCCTAAATCCAATCAATACAGATTTTAAACCCTCTGTCTCCGAAGTCCAACCTTATCCCCGTCCCCCGGATGTTTTCCCGAAAGTAAAAATGTTGTATAATATTCTACTACACAGAAGATCATGACGTCATCCAAGCCATAGTATTTTCAGTAGCAGCTGTATTGCCATGAAAGATGTGTTGAGGATTAACTCCCCGTATCGAAATGTTATTGATATTTATGTGCCCTTGAACTCGAGAGCATCTTGTCTGCAGCCAGTGTCAATTTACGAGGTGAGATCCAAAAGTTTCTGACTCCGTCTTTAAAAGCTTGTAAAGTACTCTGGGTAATACACTCCTTCATCACTTTCGAAGTAGTGCAGGTAGTGCAACGGGGAATCAGCACAATTATCCTAGCGCCGCTGCCATGCCTAGAAGCAGTTCTGGAAGAGTGTATAGTATTATCTCTGCCGTCAAATCTATTGAGACGCCCCTTATGTCTTATCTGTTATATCAAATCTCCTATCCTCCACCCGAACTTTCATCCTTGGGAAGAGGGAAGCGTTCCATGAAGCTGTCTATGGGTCAGACTATCAATACTGACTTTCACTGTAGGGACTAAGGTGGTTGCGCGAAGTATTAAGTAGTAAAACGGAAGCTACCGGCACAGAAATGCGGATTGCTGCACCATGACAACGCGCTAGTGCACTCCGCTCTTTGAGTTCAGCACTTTTTGGCCTTAAACTCCATATGGTCATCCTCTATTTGCAGTCGTTGCTCCGTTTGACTTCTGGCACTTCTCAACGTTGATCTGGGATCACATATGTACGTCAACAAGGACGAGGTATACAGACAAAAGGGGACTATTTAAATACGGAATACATGTTTTAACTATTATGAAGATGTTTTTAAATTTTGACGCGTTATTTACTTATGTATTTATTAAAATCTTTTTTTGTTCTATTTAGTTGAGTTGAGTTTTATTACTTATTTATCTACGTTGACACAATTATTGGAATGCATAGCCTTCACATACAATCTGAACCCAAAAAAAAGGAGAAAAGAAAACCTTAATCTCCATCTTCTCCCCAACTCCACTCCTTCCACTACCGCAAACGCAAAAAAAAAAAAAAACTTAATCATATTAAGTAGCAGCTGCTGGCACATTTTTATGTTTACAGCACGCCTCGTCGCTAGAATGACGCGCATGCAGGTTAGCGTTTCTGAGGTACGATACTGAGTATCCAAACTGTATCTAAAGAAACCTCGATCCTCTCGCCCGCTAAACACAAGATCGATCTGAGTATCGAAACAGGCATCAAAATAAATCTGTGAAACGATGAATATCTGAATCGGAATAAAATGGCTACTTTCAATATCTGAGTATCGCAATTCTTGACAATTCGGGTATCAGACCTAAACAAGTGCAAGTAAGTAATACGTAGGTGGATATTTAAGTACCTGTCCGGACGAGTTTAAACCGGATTGTGTCGAACAAGGATTAAATGTATAGCTGACACGAAAACACAGGAGTGCGATTTGCGCCATCAAAGACGTTTTGATGTGAAAGACTGGGACTGATCAATCTCATTTTGACCGGTAAATAAGCCACAAACTTCCCACAGGCTCGTGGCGCCTTCATCTGTTATCACATAAGGACAATATCTCATAGAATGTGGTCTTCTTATTCTTACATCGTCCATTTTCAGATAAAAATCAGCTAAAAACGTGTTTAAAGTTAATAATTATTTGAAAGCCCCACTCCCCCTCCCCAAAAAAAACAAAAAAACTTCAGCTTTCATGAGAAACTAAGTATGAATTAAGTTGTTGATTTATTAACAATTTTTGATACTTCTAAAATAAAGGCAAACAATGTTTTAAAAAAACAACGACACCTAAATGTACATACCTATCACCTCCCGCCCCTGACTATGTCAAAACAATATCCAAAGATGATCAGTGTTTTTCTTGTGTTAACGATAACAAATCGCACAAGTCACATTTTAGACAATAGGAAGCGCCGTTGAGACAACCAAGGAAACAACGCCCTGTTAATCATTTTCAGAAGAGGGAATGGCTGCATGCTGTCTGAAGCTCTTTCTCTTCGGTTACGTCATTCTTTTCATTCGATGTAGAGGTCAGAAATTATAAGCATACGACTACACATTGTGAAAGTTATTATGAGAAACGACAGTGGACAATGGTTTCAGACTGAGAAGTGAACTAAACCTGTTCTTTTATATCAAGCCTCTTCTTTTCTTCTTTGGATGTAAATTAAACCCTTAAAAAGGCGCAAGGCGTTGTTTAAGCTAGCTTAACACCCATGCAGTACAGACTAGATGCACTGCCATTACTATGACGTCCAATCAACGACGTCAATCAATACAAGACGGCGATGCGCCCTTCCCACGATCGAAGTGACAACAGACGCTTTTGTCCTTTATCTCGCAATCAGCAAATACAGACAGAGGCGGTGACTCTCACATTATATTCATATTAGTGTCGTAATTTTGTACTGTACGCTTTGCTCAACTCCAGTGGGAAAATTAGCAGGACCATTCCTGAGAGGTCTTAATTCACGACATTTTAGCATTGCCGCATGATAAACAGGATACCAGTCTTATAGACTGGTTCTACATCTCATATATCTGTCAATTTTCATTTTTTTTTCCCCAAAACATGATCTCCAAATATGAATGATCCGAATCCTATCAATACAGATTACAACTCTCGGCCTTTCATGCCCAACGTGCTAGTGATGATCACAATGAAATGAGGGTATAACTAAAACATCCTTCCTTCCCCTTCACCCCCACCCCCTCCCCCCTCTCTGTTTTCNCCCCTCTCTGTTTTCCTCTTTTCTCGTTGATGATCCAGCAAGTGTGTTACGTGCACTACTCTGCATTTTACAGAAAGACGGTATGCGCCAAATTAGGTTAAATTCACCTTTTTGGCATCTTTGTATCGAGCTTAATGTTCTGTCTTTCTAAATGAGGCATTTTTTGCCACCCCCTCNCCAACCCTAGCTGTTATACTTTTCGAGACGGTCGAATGAATGCAGCGTGCATTCATTTATTTGAGAGCATGCGCATTAACGATAAGATCTCTCACCATCGTAAAAATTACACTAGTGCATTGGTGCTGAATGCACGTTTAGAAGCGTTCAACAAGAAAGACAGCAAAATATTTTTATCAGTAACTGCCGTTTTAAAAAAAAAGCCTGAAAGTACCAGAATCATAACTTTTCAGGGAAGTTCTTTTGTTATCAACTGAAACCTCATAAGAAAGATGGGATCTCCTAGGTTCGTTGATTCGGAAAGGTGAATTACTGCACCATTATCGCCCTAGCCAGATCCATGCATGTTTCCACTCTGGTCCAAACTGACCATTTCTTTGGCCACGCGGCCTTTAAATCTAGTACTATGGGTGTCCCACTAAGTTGATGCAACCTGAACTACGCTTTGGTAGATAAAGTAACGAGCAGAAACATGTCCTTCACTCTCGAGCGTGGCGGAGGGGTAACGGGGTGTTTCAGCCACACTGCAGCATTTAACCGACAACATGAGCTCTACTGCACTTGCAGTAAATATAATTATAGTCACACCTCGATATTAAATATGCCTCAGATGCATGGAAAAAAGTGTAATTTATATTGAAATATACTTACCATCCAGGCCCATGCATAAATGAAATGATATGAGATAGAATTCGTCCATATGAAATTCACACTTAATAATGAGGTATAATTAATGTTGCTTATCTGAGTACTTAATATCGAGGTTCTAGTATATATGTATAGATGGTAAGTGATTAGATTTATCAGTTACATATGTATTCCAGTCAACGGCAACAGCTGCTGTGATAAGCGTGATGGATGCGCAGAGTCTAACACTGGTACAATAGCACTGTGTTCAAATCAGTGGGCGCTTTCTTCGGCACTTTACCACACAACAGCATCCTATGTTAACCATTTCATTTGAGCCTTTTCCAAGCTTCTCTCTCTCTCTCTCTCTCTCTCTCTCTCTCTCTCTCTCTCTCTGTCTCTCTCTCTCTCCTGCTTCTCTGGGCTACTTTGCGAAACCACGACGTTCTGCCCGATTTCTGAGTCTCTCGCGGGTACGTACTTTTGAAGGACAGTCTGAATATCCCGTCGATCGGGTTCACATGGTTCATAACAAAACATGTCACAGCATCAGGTACACGTCAGAGACGATATCAGCTTGCCTTTATGCACTCTAATCAGCGTGGGCAAAAAGTGCGAATAGCGTTACCTGATAAAATTAATTTTACTTTACGACACACAATAGCCAGTTAGCTGTTACAGCCATAACGTATGTGAAATTCTTATGAATCATTGTAAAGTAGACGCTATTGCGACTGAATAAAATGAAAGTCCAGATATCTTTGTAACCTAAAAGAATGGATAGGAGAGATGGCACACTTTCGCTCACAGAGTCTATCTAAGATTGTAAGATTTCACGTCAACAAATATTATTGTGTTATACCCAGTTTGTGAAACAGCCCACTTCATGAATTGGGCAATGAGACTGCCCAGTTCATGAAATGTACAGCGTAATGCTCATTTCATGAAATGTGCAATATTTTTATCTAAATACAGATGTTAATGAATTTAACTCGCTCATGACAACATAATATGTTGTCACACACACTTATCCACACTTCTGGCAGACAGTGGACTGACAATTCATGCTTTTGGTTCACTACGAATTTGTTCTGGGCTCTTACAATAAATCGTCATTTGGTGCAATAAACTTGTATCTGAAATGCTTTGAACGCCAGTTGAGGATCGTGGCAAAAGAGAAACAGATAAATGGTATGTTTTTAATGAAAGATGAAATACAGTGGTGAATAGTTGGAATGGAAATATGCATATATACTAAATACACCTACTGCTATCTTAGTAGCCAAAATAAGCTAAAATGTCGAAATGGCGGATAATGGGTTTTGTCACTGTATAAGCAATAAGTGAAGAAATTATGTTCTATGATCAAGTTGGCTCTTAAGCTCACATCAAAAGATCGATAATTATCAACACTGATTAAAAGTTTTTTACACAACTCTATAAGGACTTTGACTGAAAATAATCATTCTTTTTTTGGTATTCTGTATAGGCCACCTTTCCCTACTCATCCCCTTCCAAGAAATTATAATTAAATCTACATTATTTATATACCAGACAGTTTGATAATGTTGATCTCTCTATTTTCTGAATAAATGCCCCCCCCCCCCCCCNTCAGTTCACATGTCACGTTGACACACAAAAAAAAAAACTGAACCCATTGTGGTTCTTATGACCTACATTTAGACCTAGGTCAGAATTTGTTGGAGCAGAGCATTCATGCCCACTCAATGCTCTCGGGTAAAACGACATGATTTAACTATTGATTTTAATTCCCTCTACTTTCTGTGATTCTATCCCAGATGAGTTATTTACACATTTGGTATAGGGCATGGTTATAACATTCAAAGTGATAGTGATACTTTATAATATGATTATAGGTCAGATGAGTTCATGTAACTTGATATGTAGCTGTATTGTAATGTCCCCCGGGTGACCTAACAAATTAATTCAATTTCTCTACTGACATTCTATAGCTCTCTAAACAAGATGCAACACTAGTTTAGTAACTAGACTATCTGGGAGAGCCGTTTATCATTTCGCCATGCTCATTCCAATTTCGCTCTTTTTTTTTTTTCGATGCTTTGGATTGTTTCATACTGCTCTGCTCTTCCATTCGTCTTTTGAACTATTAAAATTTTTGTTTTGATGTTGTATTCCCAATTTTCAAAGCTCACTCACATCTACCTCATTATTTTGCCTTGAGCAACGAGTTCAGATTGCATGATTTCTCAAAATCTCAAAAAATGACTTAGACTAATGTGGAATGAGCACGGCGATTTGTTTTGCATGAATCAACATTGTCATGGTATATATATGATTAAAAATCGCGTAGCTTAACTTGATTTATATTGCCTGCAAGGCCCCTTGGGTTCTCCTTTTTGATATTCTCTTTCCATAGTTTCATGATATTTATCCATGATAACGAGGAAGTTCCGTGAACATATTAAATTTGGATTTTTATCAAAACAGAAGCTCTGCCTGCATGTAGTCAAAGCGGCTTATTCTGGAACCATACAATAGGCATTAGGACAGTCGTCAGCAATCACGAGTTACTGTTATATAGATAGTCTCAAAAAATATTGTTGTTTTTTTTTTTCTAATTGCTGAGGATACTAGATATGAAACGAAAGAAAGAAATAAACGATGAGTCTATAAACCAACCAAAATGGATGCTATGGGTAAAAGCAAATTCGCTGCTGTGATATACATAATATATACATTTATTTATGTGATGGCCTTGAGAAAACTTACATTTGAATTTTGTCATCGATTTTCGATCTTCGTTACCATTATTAATGCTTCCATAATTCACCTTGAATAGTATATAAATGACACTGTGTACGATTATGCGTACTGTGTCGACCAAGTACGCATGTAAATTAAAATTCAGTGACCTTTTCGTAAGGTCCACAGTCAGGAATTTATTTATAAGCTGATTAGAAAGTTAAGATTTGTGTCAGTCAATGAAGGCAGATATTCAAAATAATCATGGTAACCGATTGAATTTCTCGATAAACAACACCGGTTTGACTGTTAAGAGGAGAATTGATGAGAGTTTGTTTTTTTCTCGGGGAAGGGGGGTGGGGGCGGAAGGGGAGAGAAGCGAGGGGAAGGGGAAGAAATTGTCTTGCTTCCATAAATAAACCAGAAAGAAAAAGACATATGTCGATCAATCCAAGGGAATTTTCTGATTTCACTGCAGCTAATCAGATTCCCCGATGACACCATTTCAGTCTTGTCTGTCCACGGAAGTTGTATTCCTATCTTATTTTTGGACAACGATGCTCTCTACAGGAGTCTACATTGATTTTACTGGCAAGACAGCTTCCAAATATTTCTCAGAAATTAGATCTCATGGTTACTAATTGATATAATGTAGGACAGAAATCTTGAACCCATGGTGTCATAGACAGCAATAGAAACAAAACGAAAAGATTATAAACTGAAATAGCATAAAGAACTGCGAAACGGGTAACAAATGTAAATTAATGTAACTAAGAAATTTTAGTCGCATTGTTAAGAGGCCTCTGAGACTAGAAAAAGTCATACAAGAGAGGAAGGTGGCTGGACAGAGAATGGAATGACAAGTCGCATCATTTCAACAGATATCAAAAACCGTCTAATTGTGACCTTGCAACAAAACAGACAGCTGAGGAACTAGGAATGAGATAGCAATAACAGAGCAGAATATCGTGGGAGAAAGAGGGTAGTATCGTCTCGAAGAGCTGATATATATATTGATATGAGGAAGAAGATGGAAAAAGAACCAGAGCGACCTTCATTCTCAATTTAAATTCGAGAGAGTGTCATTAATATAGGATCTCGCTTTTCTGCGAACTTCATTTTTGTGAAATAAGACTATGCGATAAACGAACAATATGTGATGGAGTACTCGTATACGGATCGACACGAATGGGTAATAAGACTCACTTACAAGTAAGAGCTATTTCATTAAACTTCCGTAGAAAACCAAATTGTATTTGGAGGACATCACGACATTCCGTTATATCTCTCATTCCACTGAGCAATTGCAGTTTCTCGCAGTATAATTTTCCATTGGCGTCGGTTTTTCCATCCTTAATTTCCTGCACATCTGTCTACTTTGTACACTTTAGTGACGTTCCAACGAGATATGCCATCAACCAGAGTCGACAAACCAAGCTACAGTTTACTTCCCTTGGGCAACTTATGATAATAATGTGTTCAATAGTTTAACTTCGTATTCAACTAAAATGAAATTTGGTAAAAAGGGTCGCAACTAAACTACTTATCGACAAGTAAGGACCGTAATCCTCATATTCATCTGCTCATGACTGTAAGTTTCTTATCATGTCCATGAATTTGAGTTTGCTTGTAACTTAATTTGTGGAACGCAGCGTTTGACATTAAGACAAACTTTTTGTATATTTTGTCCAAGATACTTTCTCGAGTAGTTTTGATCAGTAGTTATGAAATTGCTGTTATACAGATAGGGTGTGCATACACAGTAGCTGCAGTTGGTAAAGACAATGTAAAGAAGGTGATAACAAAGATGTGCTGGTACTGTGGTGAGTTGCAGTGACCGTAACAATGATTTTACAAGTTCCTTCATGGCGGTCACCAAGTTCTTGATTTTTATGAAAATGATAACGACAATAGTGATGATGATGATGATGATGATGATGATGATGATGATGATGATGATAAAAAGATAATGGAGACGAACAAATCTTTACATACATACAGGGACAGATTAACCAAGAGACAGTTGAAGTAATTACCCTGGCGCCACGGCACTCTCAAAGAACCCATGGGACCTCGTGCCTCGAAGAAAGCTTTGGATCCCGTATCATTTTACCGTCATGATAGGGCCCCAAGAATGTCTCACACATGGGCCCCACACAATAATTAATCTGCCCCTGTACATACAGACACACACGCAAACATACGATTATGTTTTCAGCATGGAATTTTTAAACGCTCTCGAAATGGCCATTAACCCCAGTTTGCGCTTGCGTACACGGCATTCTTCTTGTTTTCATCTCTATTCCATAAGCTTTCTCCAGATGAGTACAGTTGTTGAACCCTATACGACCAATGGCCAAAACATAATCCCTCTATGATAATAATCTCTCTCCCTTTCTCCAGATGAGTACAGTTGTTGAACCCTATACGACCAATGGCCAAAACATAATCTCTCTATGATAATAATCTCTCTCCCTTTCTCTAGATGAGTACTGTTGTTGAACCCTATATGACCAATGGCCAAGATCTACTCTCTCTCTGAATATAATCTCTCCCTACCTTCAAGCTTCTGTTCTTCTCCTCAAGCTTCAGATACTTGTCCCTGACTGTCCTGGTCCGGTAGATGGGCCTTTGAGTGGTCACCACTGTGCTCCGGGCCGTCCATGTGGACTCGGACCTCGCACGTGACTCCGGCAGCGGAAGCCCTTTCTTCTCAGGCGTCTCCACTATCTCGGGTATCTGCTGAGGCTGGGACAGTGGGGGGTCGGTGGAGCCGTTCTGGTCCATCGGGGACCGGGTGGTGCCGACTCACGAGCTACGAGCCTGTCACGTGAGAGGATCTGGGGAAGTAAAGAATGTGAGTTGAGTGATACTGGTTAAAACGAACAGGATGAAGCCCAGTCACTGTGCTAACTTAATGACTTTGTTAATGCTTAGTCAACAACTGAATTAACTTCTAATGTCAGGGCTAAGATGAAGCCGTATACTGTCAAATAATAAGGAAACGTTTCTACCCATTTGCACGGAAACATCATTTAACCCTCTAGTGCCCACTGGTCTATATTTGGCAACCCAACTTCAAGGGTCCAGTATGGAGTGGTCCAAATATGGCACGGATGTTACTGTTAGTGCCCGGAGGTCCAAATTTGACCCAAAATTTTTCACCTATTAAATACTGACATTGTTCGCTATCAATGTTTTATACGTATTTTGGGTGGCATTTTCAGAATTTTCCTACCAGTATTTCTTTGCCAGGGCACTAGAGGGTTAATCATGCGGATCTTAATTTGTTCTTACATGTTTTTTAAGTTCTTTGTTTGGGGTGGGGGTAGGGAGGTGGGGGNTTACCTTAAAACGTAGGGAAGTGAAATTCCCCATTGTTTAGGTATCTGGTTTAAGGGAACAATAGAAGCTCAGGGGGAAGGTAGGATAAAGATAAGGTTTGTCTTCTTAGAGAGTTGACTCTTCGCACACTTTTAAAAAAAAAAACCACCCAAAGACTGAAAAAGGGATTTGCAGAACTAAGATAACTATAGGATGTGATATTTTGAAACGCCAGCTGGTATTTAAGAAGATTTAATACTGTGTGTAATTCTGCAGCTATCGACTGATACAGCATAACACGATCTGAATTCGACACGATGGGATTCAACGCGATACACAATATTATCGAAAAGAAGAAAACACGTGCCCATAGTGCGACGTTCTATCCAAAAATATGGCGGCTAAAGAGATTTCAGAGCACACACACACACACACACACACACACACACACACACACACACTACATACAGCGAGCTTTGTATGCAATTCTACTCTTCTGATAGCTTGAACTGAATGCCTTGCCATCAATATAACTTTCCTCAACCTAACGCCAAACGGTCGATGTTCAATCTCTCTCCCGAAGCTCGACTAGTCTTTCTAATTTGGAGGTATCTAGATAGAAACTATTTTGTCTGGCTTCAATGAGAATTCCCACCTACAAATCTCAGTTTATGTCGAGCACTCAGCAATGGAAAAATTAGGTGAGCATTCAAGTGGGGGTCTTCTGTTGAAGATAATCTAACTTTCTCGCAACTTCCCAGCTGCTTCCCATGTTCTGATGGCCTGTGGCCATTGATAGAGTAAATGTGTTGGTTTTCAAGTACAGGAAGATATATATGAACTACAGCAGTGAGAAATATTAGATCTATATACATGTACATGTACAAGACAAAGTTCCAGTTATAACAACAAGTTTTTCCCATTTTCACCCATATTCATAAAGACTGGTACCAGCTTGTTCTTCCTGAGGTAAAACGTCGCATTTCATTAAAGTGAGACTTTGTGAAAAACTGGGTTAAATGCAGACTGGGTGTCTGTAATGGCAATAAGAGACCTAGTTCTAATTCCTCACGCAATGTGTGGTATCTATGTTCGTCCATGCCTGAATAAGTTTACTATCGTTATTGCAGATCTAATAGTCTAAACAGAATTATATCTAAATTTGCATTTGACGTTTTGGCAACTCCTGTGTAAAGGATGCGGTATCCATACAGTTTAAATAGAGTATAGGATGTTTAGAACAAAACCTATAAATATACAAAAAATATTCACCCCAATCTAAGGTGGAGCGGTTCCAGCATAACTGACATGGCTTTCATACAGTTTCAATATAATGCAGAATGCTCAGTTTGAACAGCAAAAACACCTTTTAGCAAGAATTTTGTGAGACTAGACATTTCGCATGATCACAATGCTGATAAATGCAGATCAAAACTTCAAATGGATTTTAATGGCATTTTCAAACCCGTAACTCACATGGCAGCAATTTTCATCACAATCTGGGTATTACTGTATATTTATAGTCTTAAAACTACATACCGTTACATGTTTATCAGTTCTATTTGTCGATAAATCAATAACAAGACAAGCCTCTTCAAAACAATAAACCGTAGCTTGGTAACTGGTCAACTGATTCCTCAGAAATACTAGACCTAACTACATGTAACCGACGTGTAATCAGAGCCTTACGACTTCATGTCCCACAGCCTACAGTTTCAGACAAGTTGTCGCCACATAAATTGCTTTTGCTTCGTGCACACCTTTCAAAATCACTTTATCAGACTCGATTAATCTTTCTCAATGCATTTAATGATTCTGATAATGTATTCCCACCACATCTGTATAATTATCGTGGCCTAAACAAAATGTTCTGATGAAGAGAATCGTCAAGGTAATTTGTAGTGTGAAAGATAATTCTCTTTTTTTTTCTGTCCTTACATGATTGATTCTGAAATTTCATGGAGAAAAATCCAATTTTTTTGGCACGTCAAAAATTCTCCCAAATACTCAATGATTTAAATGCTGAAGAAAGACATTAGCTTGCTGATTTTGGGTCTGACCTCAAGTGAGCAGATTTGTATGTATGCCCGGTGATGACATTCATAATATGGAAACTGTACTACAAAATGTTTTCAGTCTTTTGTTGTTCAATATTCTTCAAAACAATCCGGTACTGATCAAGTAGTTCCTAAAGTAAATTAAAAACCTAAATGTATCTGACATTTCAAGAGAACATAATTGACCTGATATAAAAAAAATACGAACATATGCCCTAAACATAAAGTTTAAGACCGGTTATCGTCACGTAGATTGTTTTTGGTACAGGTGCACTGTTCAAAGTAACTTTGTTTTTTTTCTGAATGCATTTGACGGTTGTGATAAAACAAATAAAAAATGTCTCATTCTCAGCATCCTTGTGCAGCTGAAATGGCCAACATAAAATATTCTAATGAGGCACATCAACACCGCAATTTGTTCTGGAAAAGGTATTTTGTCACTCTTCATCCTTAAATATTTGATGACAGAATTTCATGGAACGGAAAAAAAAAATCAGGATGTTTCTGGCGTAATCTAAACTCTTTCAGAGAATCTGTGGCTCAGATATTGAGGATGGTCAATTTGCTGATTGTTTATTTGGCTCCAAGTAAGCTTTTTTTTTTTTTTAAGGGGGGTTGGGGTGGGGAACAGCCTCTAACTTATTGAATATACATTATAACAATTTAACAAGTTTATTTAATTGTAACCCAGAGCACAACTGTTGTACAAGGCGAAAAACATATACGATAAAATGGGACATCATGACCGCTTAGTGATGGTTATATGATAATATCTACATTAATTTGTGCGATTCAATCCGTGATACTCTATTCTGAAACTAGAGTCTGTTTATCACAATCTATTCCGTTTGGCAGATCTGACTCCGCTGGCCTGACAAACATACCTGTGACAGGAAATCAAAGCGTGTTTGCTCTTCTTCTAATGAAGCAACAGATTTTCAATATTATGTGATGCACTTTACACGAGTTTAAAATATAGACCGTTATACCCTCAGTCCAAGAAGCAGACCATTCATTTCTTGTTATCCTAAAAAAATTGTGATAAAACACTTTATCCGAAAAAAATACAGAAGTGTAGTATGTTCCGATTTCGCGCATATATATCAGCGTTATATAAACATGCGGGTAAAATGTTCTTGTGACATAAGCGTAGAAGAAAGCGATTCACGTTCTGTCTATTTTAGTGCAATTACAACGGTTAGTGATGTTTCACGGGAGCTTTCAGTCACCCAGTTTCTGAACCTCGTTTAGAGGCGTTCAAAATTTTGTGTTGTCTAATTTGCATGACACTTTCGTGGATCTATGATTTGAGTAATTGGAATATTCTGTCAGTTAATCAAAAATCCATCAAATCTCTCGGGTTATGTGTTGTCAGAGTTAATGAAATAGAAACGGAAGGCGTGTTCTAGGCATGAAAACATAAATGAAGGGAAAGATTTAGACCAGAAATCTGGTCTTCAACCCACATGACAGTAAATGACAGACAGCTTGGCTGATAGCTTTTTGCCTGGAACGATTCGATTCCAGATTTAAGGAATCTGATCTAGTGTTACCTGAACAGGCATATGATTTACAGGAGGTTGAAATCCGAATCCTCAAATCTGGATTCGAGCTCTACCAATTATAAACCTGCCAGCTAAGCTAAACGTCACCATCCAAATTCCAAGTCGTACGGTCTTATGGGCCAAGGTTACTTTCCGGTTTCATAGCACTTTTGTAACAAACCAGAATGAGATTTGGGTGCGTGTGGCTTTCATAAGGCCATGGGACAATGTCATGGGTTAAGTATGTTAAGGGCACAAAATATGCTGATGAACTTGGATGGTGCCTGCCTAGCTTGCATGAAGTTGCGCAGTGATATATAAGCAACATGCTTCAAAACATTAGCATGAATATTTCATTTCATGAACAAAACCCAGAATGTCTTCACCACTACAGAGAAGACCAGTGTCTCTGCCTGAGATATAGCTGATGTTCTACAAAGGTCACGCCAAAATTAAGCGACAAGCCATCCGTAAAAGTCACCCCAGAAGCTATGAATGCGATTGTGCCACAAACTAGATGAGATGTCGTTTGTTATTTCAAGACAGCTTCGCACTGAGATTAACTCGTGTACTGTAATTTTAGACAGGCAGGTAGAATTAAGATGGAAAGGCGGAAGAAAGAATAAAATGGAGACGAAAATGAATGAGGGGTCTGATTTTGTCATCAGTTGATTTTTGGATTTGGTTTTAAGTTTCCTGTAACTAGCCTAGATAAAAAAAAAGTGCTGATGTTGTCAACACAGGCAGAAAATAAGGCTCTCGACGGTTACAGGTAAACTTATGAAATATAAGAGATAAAAGATAAAATCAACTTTTATTTATCCTGAAGGAATAAATGCCTTACAATATTATTCATTTCATTCTTTATGATAAAAACCTACACAACAGTACACACGATACATAATACTACTACACTATCACAACCAAATCTATAACACAGGCATATTAGTCGACGCACAGCAGCGTCCGGTCTCCCCCGGCTGATCATATCATGAACAAAAATTACCAGGCACTTACATAATGTTTTACCCGGAGCAGAACATAGATATTAAGCCATCAGGTGATAACTATAATCCCATCCGTGTATACTGTTGGTAATCAATGCATTTCGAAAGATAAGGCTGGCGTATACGAAGAAGTGACGGAAGTCGATGGTCACCAGGCGTCTTGTATTGCTTGGTTTTCCAGATGAACCATAATAAACTTATACCAGATTTCCAGTTTTTCATCACAATTTATTTGGAAGAAGATCAGATTGTTCTGACTCAGCAAAAAAAAAAAAATCGAGATAATTTTCGATTATTAACACAGTTTGTAATTGCATAATCTTAGATATGTCTCCAGCAATAGCCAACATTGAAAAGTGGTTGTGAAATTGCTCTGCGTCTCCTGCTTTCATAGAAATCAACAGAGACTTGAAGAAATCACTGCAATTCTAAACTTGTACGAAACCTAACAATCGCTAGCGGAATCCTTTCTAAGAATGAGCCCTGCTGGAGTCGTGTGGAACATACATAATATGCCACTTGCCATAGGTGACAAGAAGAAAGACAAGAAAAAGAAGAGAAAAGAGAGAGAGAGAGAGAGAGAGAGAGAGAGGAGGGATGTCTAAACTTGTTTTCTTTTCGTGATAGCTAGAGCTTCCGGACGGACGCAACATAACGACTTGGCTCGCTACTATTTTTAAAGTGTAAATCGTTGCTTAAGCCTTAAGAATTTACACATGCTATTTTCACAACCGTCCACAGATATTTTTTTTCCGTTCCAACGGGCTGGGATGGTTCTTCGGTATCTGTGTGGCGTTACCTTTTGGTATCTTGAGCAAACAGATCAACGCAGTGTCCTGGCCTGGAGTTTGGACATCTTTTTTTCTCTCTGCTTTTTTTAAACAAACAAATACATGGATAGAACTAGTCTAGGACAGTTGTGTCCAGTTTTTTTTTCTTACGCGGCGGGCCAATCTTGTTGTTTGGTCATTACGTAAGGACCACAATTAAAATTGATGTGTACGTTTCAGGATAATGCATTACTGGAAATATTGTGAGCACTGTGGCATGAAGAGCTTCACAAGCCAGGTTTTCAGCCCTGGCTGGCCATATTTTAACGCGTAGGCTAGCCATGGGCGCCTTTTTTTCTTAAGATCGCGTAGGCAATACCAAGGGACCGGTCTGAGAAAACCGGTTTTGGGTGGGGGTTCAACGCTGGCTCTCTCAGCCCTGGCCAAAGATTCATGCTACCGTGAACAAAATGCCTGAACGAGCTCACTGTTCAAATGGCTTAAGTCAGAGTGGCTTAGCCGCTCATTTGCATAAGGCCGCTGTGACGTAGGTTCCGAAAATAGACAACATGGTACGAAGGAGTTTGACATGCGTGTCTTTCACTTCCGCTCATGTCACACGAGACTGAACCTTCCTGTTGAGAAAATAAAAGTCCGTTCGAATTTGACAGAGAGAAACATATTTTATACTAAACTATGATAGCTGACAGAAAAATGTACATTGTGTTGAAAGTAATGAATCAGTGACACTGACAACAAGCGATGTTTATGTATTCAAAAGGGAGATCGATGATTGACACTATTTTTTTTTTCCACAACCAGGCCCTAGTTTACACTGAAATATCCCGAGACAATGAAATAAAATCTGTGACAATAGAACTGAAAATCTCCCTGCGTCACAGTTTCAGGCCTTGCGACATCTGAGATTCGATGTGGGCTAAATTGGATAGGTCTACCTGAGATGCAGACCGATCTAACCCTCACAGATTCACTTTCGAGAAAATCGCATTTAAAGTTTTGTGCACTTCAGAATTTTCAAGACTTATGGGTTAGACCGGTCTGCTTCTCAGGTATCCATTTGTCATAGAACTTCCGTTGTAGAAAATGTCGATGGACGATGTCCCCCTTAGCCTGCATACAAAAAAATCTCAATTTTTTTTTACATTTTGTGGGTTAAACCGGTCTACTTATTAGGTATCCAATTACGAAGCATTGTTCACAGGGACGCTAGAGCTAAGATGCGGACCTGGGAACGAATCCTTTTTCTCGCCCTCGTTGTAAATCTTCCTATTTATAGATAAGGAATAAAGAAATTATGACCTCTAGTTCCATGAGTTCAAGTTCAGAGCTTTAATTAGGCTATGGGCGAACTCTCGAGACCTCACAGAACATTATAATATGACACACTTTGCGCTGTAGAGATCAATACGCACTTTCGAGTTTTTGAAGTGCTAACTTTTGTAAGTAAGTCACAGCTGCTATTTTTACCTATCTTCGTCACAAGTGTACTGTAGACGACAGATTCGCGTTCTACACCGTAATTCTGTTTGGTTGTTTTGGTGTTTTTTTTGTTGGAGGGGGGAAAAGAAGACAGGGGATTGCTCTGTCCTGATGCATAGACTCTGACTAACAGTTTCCAAGAAATTCAGGCATATGATACGGGTAGAGATAGTCCGTTTCGCTGCGTCACTGGCAACATAATTTATGTGAGACATATTCGGGCTAAACAAACACACACAAAAAAATGTACATCGTTATAACTGGGGACTCTGTAGCTCAAAAAAGCGCTACTGTTTCCAGACTGTTGTTATGTATACCAAAATAGCTCATGGAGCGCTTAATTTCTCGCTACCGAGGAAGCTATGGTGAACGGTCCCATTAATCAGTGTTTTAATATGAGAATATCACGTACGTGAAAGCAAAAATTCTTCCCTGTGCAAACCGTCATAGGCGGCCACACCAGACCATACGCCAAAGAGAGGAACTTGTCTTATCCTAATATTACTTTATCTCCCTTCAAACTGAAAAGCTACCGATGCCAGAAACCGATTCTTTGATAAAGCGCTACTTTTGTACCAGTAAACAATAATGTGAAAACTTAACATGTATAGAAGATTTATGGGGTTCTGACGGTTCGCCCATTTTCGCATGGCTTATATTTCAGGCTCTTGAAGAAATATGAATTACTGTTAACATTTTTTTGCTGTTGTTTCTTTGTTTGTTTTGTTTGTTTGGTGAGCTTATCTTCACACACACAAAAAAAAAAGTCAGACGTGGCTTTTTGCGAGAATTTCAGTTTCGGAAGCCTCGAATGATGATTTTCTCCATGGCTGTATGAGCGTAGAGATCTACAGTATTCAGGGGTGACTTTACGGGACTTCAAAACTCAATGCGGCTTTGTATCCATAGAAAATATACTATAATCGATAATGCCCAAGTGAAGAGAGACTGTCCTATAGAAATTATTTACTAGTGGTAGGTCTTTGGAAAATTTTTGAACAAAAGTTGCTTTTTTTTTTTTTTGACTCATAAAAACTTAGTTCCAAAAATTCACTATAATCAGATACTTACGAAAAGAACCACATCTATAGTGTGTGTTTTCAGAATGATGGATAAATGAGATTGTGCTCTGGTGTCCAAAACCCGTCACTGTATTCCACTTCCGCATTGACGGATTAATCAGTTACTCTCACCCCTCATGCCCTATTCCTTAACCTACCCCTTAGGAACAAGAAAAACACTTTTCTTACTACCCAAACCTCAATCAGGACAGACCCAGCCTGAAAGATATCCTTTCATCCGCCCATGTCAGCGCTAGGAAAACTGACATAGATGACTGGATGACAGGACATTTCTCGGACAAAGCTATGAGCCA
>JAWQUT010000218.1:482062-502051 GCA_033807755.1 Ellobium chinense
ATATTCGGGACCTTCATAGCTCGATATGTCCATCTCTTCTCCTAGTGTGTCCCAGCATTAGATCGCAAGGCATAATACGATAATGTATAACTATCCTGCTATTCTACGGAATTCAACGTCCGAATTTTGCTAAGTCAAAAGATACTATAAATGATATACTGAAAATTACAATCACGGATGGATTAAATTGAAACTCCAGGAACTTTGGAATTAAAAATAGAACTGGGATATAATTCTAAAACAGATTTTAAACAGGCAAATATACATTATAATTGTTGAAAGTTTTATTGGTCAAGATGCTGTACTTTTGCCACAGAAAACAAAAAGAACTAAAATGCATGTGAAAGAATGATGTTCTAGGGCCAATATGATAGACACACAAGTGCTGGCAATGGACATGTTTATCTTTTTTTTTTCAGCTGTGCCATAAGTATAACATCTAGATATCTTAAATTTACAGCATGAGTACACAATATGCATTTTCTAATGTAATTCAATGCCAAACTCTGGATGCATAAAATCTAAAATATTGAAGCTATTTAAGTCTGAAATTAAGTTAATTTTTGTTTTTACTATCTGATATGTATCATCAAGAGGCATATGAGAGCTTGCGCATTAAAGACGGGATCCCTTACCATCGTAAGAATTAAATTAGTGCATCGGTGCTGCGTGCACTTTTCTTGCGTTCAACATGCAGAGTTAATGTAATTTTTTTACGGATGGTAAGAGATCCTCTCGTTAATGTACAAGCTTTCAGTATGGCATGCCTCCTTCCGGTGACGCATACACTGAATAAAGTTAGAAGCACAAGACTTTACAGGTCAACCAGGAGAAAATTGCGGCCAAGGACTGGCACCCAATTACAAAAATTCGTTGCTCGCCGACAGTGCGTTTGTCCAATTGCTTTATATTTCTGCTTGATTTTACTAAATCAAGATTTTCTGAGTAGCTGTATGCTTTTTCTGTATATAATTCCTCACACTCGACAACATTTTTCCATGAATCAGTTTATTTAAATTTTCTTTCAAAGAGCTAGAACATGCCTAGCTTTTTGATACCCTCGAGCATCTGAATACCGCTCTAGGTCATTCTGCTCTGGATGAGTTAAAAAATTCATTCATCTAACACAATATTTCTTGTCACCTATCTAACATCTATCCATCTGGCCCTAAGCTATGGAATAGCATCAATGCTAAAACGAAGAAATGTGAGGACATCTTTACCTTTAGAAGCACAGTAACGACGAAATTGGTTAAAACACGATTTGATATTCAACAGTTTATTTGAGAGAAGTTTCATGAATATCGACAGTATGGATCGCGATCACATCAATGAGCATGCGAGTTCGTGTGTTTAAGTGCGCATGTGGGTATGTGCGCACACGTGTGCCCGTTAAATAGTTTGGTTCTGTACTATTAATTTTTACGCATTTTGTGTAAATTTTACTTTGTCATTATGCAGCACCTTAAAGCGTTTTTGTAGTGAACTTGTGCACTATATGAATTAATTATTACACTACAATTAGGAGACAATACATCTAACGCACTTAACGATATGGGAATGAGCCAAACGGTACCTACACTAAAGATCCACTGATAATATCAAACAGATATCAACACCTGCTCAACGCTCGCTAACGTATAGTTTTGAGCAGTGACTTTAATTAGAACTAATATTTATAATGTTTAAGATCATAATGGATAACCTTTGCATAACATGCTTGGTCACGTGTGAGGGAGAACCAACATTAATTTAAAACAAACCTATGATCGTGATCAGGAGCGATCTATGCCAGCATCATCTTCCTGTCCATCAATAATACGGTAATTAATTTCAACGTACATCCTTCCTGTCCCTTTGATCGTAAAGATCGTGAAGATTAGTGTGAAAGAAGAGCCATCCTATGCGAGCCCTAGGCGTTCCATTACAGTAGCCCTCTCCCCTCAGCTTTCATCGGGCCTGAATGATGATTCATACCTGTGCGAGCAGATCTAATAATATTACAAAGCTGATGGCGTAAAAATCATCTCGAACACTTTCCTAAATCCTAGGGGGGAAACACTGATGGGTCGGAGGATGAGTGTCCAACGTACACCGCAGGCTATGTGATACATTGGTTCGAGAAAGTTATTCGAGAGTTGTTTTTGTTTTGTTTTTTTTTAATTTTTGTTCCTAATGTGTTAAAATAATTATTGTATACTTCCTCTTTCTCCCAGGACCATTCGCCTGGTAGTGTGATTGAAATTTGGCATGCATATGAACTTAGATTACTTGTCTAATTTGTCCAGATTTACAACATTAGGTCTACTTCAAGGTTTTGTTTACAGTTCTTGGCCTTCAGCCCTTAGGCGCCTTCATCATCATCGTATTTCCGGCGGTATAAGTGACCCCACTCGGAGAATGGAAGGGGGGGGGAAGGGGGGGGAAAGGGGGTTATAGGTATAGATTGATAGCACTCTCCTATTCCGCTCTTCAAAGGGACATGTTTTCTTCCGCTTTAGAAAGCACAACGAAAATGCAAGGGGGATTTCCTCGAATTTGGTGTCGAATGGCTACTCCAGAATCATGAATTCACCTATCAGTAGGTGGAAACCGTAATCGCATTTGGGCCAAGGTTAAGAAGAAAAGAGACAAGACGGATGTAAAGAAATATAAAACTGATATCAAACTTTGGTGGTGCTAAAGTGGATCACGGCATCATGAGCAGAAAGCTGCCAAACATAAAGAAATGATAAGTATAATGGGATTTATATGTCTCGTATCCAGGCTAATGCCCGCTCACGCGACTTTTACATGGTTATTACCCGAGCCGGCGTGTTCATTCAAAGACTTTCTCCACTCCCTGAGGAGCATACACTGCCGCAGCCATTTACAGACGCTGATCACTAGCATTCTGACAATACTTTTTACCGCCTATAGCCAGGTCCCCATTTTACAGACGAGTGGACAGAGGAAAATGTGTATGAAACGCTTTCCCACGGCACTTACAACACGACCGTGGTCGAGAATCGAATCCGCCATCTTTAGATTTTGAGTCCAACGCCGTAACCAACGCGTTAAATAATGTGGTTTATTCCGTTTCATGTTTTCCGATGCTTTGGGGTGCTCGTGACGTAAAACGCTAAGCTTCTATAAGCTCATGAATACTGATGAACGCCTGCATAAATAATTAGCCATATACAACGGTAAAGTACGACTGCACTTTGCAACAAACATGCACAATCTAATTGAAACTGAGCATGCATATTAGCACGTAAGTGTAAGCTTCTGATAGTTCGGACATACGCTTATACAACTGACTGTCTGTGCTGTTCCTTCATGTTCTTATTTAACTAGCCCTCCGTGCACATTGTTTATCTAATTTTGTTTCTTGTTTGTGCACGCTGTATTTTGAACTGTGATGATTACTTAAGAGCAATTGTTTGCTTGTCTGTATGGACGTTTGCTATTCAACATCTCGAAGGCTATCTCTGAAAGAATGTGTCTTGGCCACACCTGTTAGACACATTCTGTCAGGCTATAGGAAGTTGCATTATTATATCGAGCATTTTTTACCCATAGAGTACTGCATTGCTGGAGAGTAGAATATGTCTGTTGTATTAATCCATCAAGCCATGTACCAGGGGAAAGTTAGACAGTTTGGAACACCGAGTAAGCATTAAATGTCTAGTATTCACAAGACCCTATTCAGAAATAAAGCAAGAAATAAGATGCATGTATCGGCCAAATAAAACTAATGCTTGAAATCACAACAATTAGTCGAATTTCTCAGCAAGATGAGCATAATGTTTGGATTGTAATACCTTCGCGGAATGTGTTCCTGATAAACCCGGAAGTAAACAATGTATCAGCCAATCGTTCAGAACTCTTCAGTCAATCATATGTCTCGACAGTTATCAAGGCTGCGTTTGTTTGGTCCCTGCTGACTTGCAAAAGGAACCGTTCTTTTTATCATTGGGTGAAAGCAAAGTAATTATCAGTCTCTAGGCAAGCCAAATGGCTACGACTGAAGTGGAACAGCAGGAAAATAATGCATCGACTTGCGATTGGTGTTTACCATACTTATATCTTTACCTCATTCATTATGTGACATATCACCGTTGGTTCTTGCCACACCCTCCTCCTACACAAGGGCGTTGATTAGACGTTCCACTAACAAATTTGAAACGGTAGACGATTGCCACCATGTTGCCAAGCTTTCTCTTCTGATCATCTCTAGTTGGTATGCACCCTCTCTAACTGTGACTGGCGCGCACGAACCAAAAACCTGATAGTTCCTTTTCTACGGACCGGTCATCACAGACAAATAAATTGACTTTATTTATTAGTCTGTGCCGGTCATTAAATACAAGGACAGTCCCTTTCGCGAATGCGACTGCGTAAGGAGCAAACAAATGTAGCCCAGATTAGCTCTGACTTTCCTCATGGAAGTTTGTGTTCTCACGTCCTTATTTATTTATATATAAAAGCAGTTTTCTGAACAGAAAGTAACAAACAACCATCTTACATTACTCCGAGGATAGCAACACTGCTGGCTCTGAGGCATCTCGCACGGAGAGATGATTTGTACATGCAGTCGCACTCTTGATTCATAGTTGCAATCACTTAAATGTCTAAGCCCAGGAAGTAAGAGCCATGAAATATAGGGCAGCTATGATAGAAGCCTTTGGGGACGTGCTGCTGTTGGCTAATGTCATGGAGACCGCTCATGTTAGGATGTGGACCGAGCTAATGAAAATGAACGCATAAATCATCTTGTTTCAACTATGCAGGCATGCCTAGATTATTTGGTGTCACATTAAATTGATCCAGTGTATGAACTTTCTCAAAAAAGCGTGACACATAACTGCCCTTAGTACTAATTGCAGCCGAAGATATATTGCAAGGAAGTTAGACAGGGCGACGCACTTTCCCTTTATAATTCCCTTTTTGTTCGCCTCACCAAACGAAGCCATAAAATTTATGTACGAGGAAGGAAAGGGACAGTGACGGCTGTCGGAAATTACTAATTTAATATGCTCAGCACATAGAGGTAACGCACTAGTAGGTTTGGGAGAAAATTGGGGGCAAGGGGAGGGGGTCGGATGTCAAGGCCTTAATTCCACAAGAAATGCATTTTTTTTTTTTAAATAATGGGACGAGTGACGTCAAATGCATTTTGAAGCATCTCTGGTGACAACTATATGACTTAGGATAATGAGAAAAGTAGTCATGTGCAAAGGCGTCGTAGTTCAGTGCTCCCACAGCCACAGTGCAATGCATCCAAAGGCAATGTAAAGAGGAAAACTTCTTTAAAAATGTAGCAGATATGAGAGAGGAATTTGCTTCCCCGCTGTTCTGGCGGCCTTTTGTGTTTCTTTCTACACAAGATCTCCCTGCACGACTTCTAGATTTTTTTTTTCTTTCAGCGATATCTTTATCAGTTTAGACCGTACCAAGGGGTGCCAGGTTTGGCTCTTTTGGGGGCAAAAACCATTCTTTTTTAAATGATTATTCTTGATTATTTTTATTGTCTAAATCTTACCCTTTCCCTCCCCACCCCCCACCAAATACAAACAAGCAGCGATATGATATAAGTGCTAGATTACCAAACAAAACAAAACAAAACAAAAGTCACCCTCGCTACACCCCTGCCGGCCTGCCCTTTCCTTCTTTCCTCTTTTGCCCTGTAACCCTATCACTCTAAAACTCTTCCTCTTATGATCTGTTCTCTACACTAGTATGTACCTCCGTTCTTTGAACGGGTTCGTGGGTGACTGAACTGCTAGATCACAAATTCATGTACTTTGCGGTGATAATCTCTAGATCTAGACAAATTATAGAGCGATGCAACATTCCTGTTCCAAAAGTTTCGCCCCAGTCACGCAGATATGACAGTTTTGTCTTGCATTTTTTAATTCGTACCTGCACCCAACCCAGTTCTATAGCGTTCCAGAGCCACGTAATGGGAAGTGATCATTTTAGATTATTGTTATGTCCAAAGCGCAATCAAGTCACTCGGTAAACACAAAGGACACAACTGAGCAAAGCAACACATCTTTTGTACATTTTTAAGTGAATGTGTGGCTTCCTCACAACGCTTTCGGTGTCACGAATTTGAGCTTGTAGTGTTTTTAATATTGATTAGACGAGGCACTTCACTTGTAAATGCCCATTTTGCAAGCTTAGGCCCATTTTAATAATAGGCTATATAGGCTGCCAAGGCCAATGAGATTTGGGTGTTTATATGCACTCTTCGCCGGTTTGCTTTCTATAGGTGTTGTTGTTTGTTTTCTTACTTTTGTCGTTTCCTTTGTTGTTGATATTTATGACTCTGGTGTCATTGTCGCTGGGCCTATGTCTGCTGCCGAAATTCACACCGCTTCTTTTTCTTTATCCTTCTTTTTCTCTTTTTCATCTCCTTCTTTTTTCTTCTCCTTCTTATACTATATCCTCCTTGTTTACGCTCTTCATTTTTCTTTTTTTTTTTTTTACTTTTCCTTTACTGTTTCCCCCATTTTTTTTCTTCTTTCTTCCGTTTTTCGCTCTTTTCTTTTTCTTCTTTCCTTCATTCTCTTCTCCATGTCCTCCTCTTCCTCATTCTTCTTCTTTCTTACCTCCCTTTTCTTCCTTTCTCCTTTCTCCATCTTTTATTTTCTCGTATAATATCTTCTTTCCTTTTTCTCCATATCTACTATATTCCTCCTTCATCTTCTTTCTTTTCCCCTTCTTTTTCTCTTCCATCTCCTTCTTTCATGTCTTCTCTTTGTTTCTCTTTATTATACCCCCCACCTCCTCCTTTCCGTCGTTTGTTTTCTCAGGCTCCCTCCCACTCAATCTTTTCCCCTATCCCCTTCCTCTGCTGCAGATTCTCCATTTTTTTATCTTTAACCTGCATTTTCTCAATTTACATTTTTCCCTTTTTTTCTATTTTTTTTTTCGGCAGTAAGTCTACCAAATAAAGATATCCGTGTAGTCAGTCCATCCATGCTCAATAAAGTATGGGTAGATCAGTACACTAGAACTTTTATAATGGTTTCGGTTCTTAGCGGTTTCTTATCGGTTGCTCACCTAGCAATATGATGATGATAATAATAATAATGATAATGCGGTTTATAAGTCTTGTATCCAGGCTGATGCCTGCTCACGCGATTTCACATTATTATTACCCCAGCAGGCCTGGTCACTCTATGACTTTCTCAACTCCCTGGGGAGTATACAGTGCCGGTGCCATTTACAGGCACTGACTACTGGCATGCTGATAATGCTTTGCAACTCTCGGGTTCCCCCTCCTGAGTTCTTTGGAGGGGTGACTTGGCGAGCTCGGTGGGTCGTGGGTTTTACCCACTCGAAATGCTCAGATACCAGGCATTCTGATAATATCTTCCACTGCGTAGAGCCAGGTACCCATTTTACAGACGGGTGGATGAGGAAAATATGATTTAAATGCTTTCCCAAGACACTTACTATATGATCCTGGTCGGGAATCGAACCTGCATTCTTTACATTTAGAGTCCAACACTGTAACCATTCGGCCACGCTGTTTCATATATAATATTCACTCGGTATAACTGTGTATACAATAGACATAAAGTATATAAAGTGTTTAATATGTATTTGGTTTGCAAACGCGATTATTTCTGGACACTATACCCAACAGTTATGTTGTTTTGTTTTTGTTGTTGTTGTTGTTGTTGTTGTTGTTGTTGTTGTTGTTGTTGTTGTTGTTGTTGTTGTTGTCGTCCTTAAATACGATATAGAGCTCATCCAGCAATCATTAAATATTAACAAATGCTAGGTTTCGAAAGGACCCAGATGAATTTCATTATCGTTACTAGTGGTCTTAAATATCAGACATAGTATGTCTGCACTATTGTCACCCTCATAAGATAATGAGGTATTTTCAGACGGGTCAGTTACACCACGTGATCTAGGGATTGCTAGGATATTTTGATAAATGACGAGTAATCATACATAAGCAGAGCATGTAAACAAACCAACGTGTGAGCTAGATTTCCTAGGTCACGTGATGGAGCTGAAAACACCTAATTGCCTTAGTCATTTTTTTTTGGGGCTGAAGAAACTGTTACCATTGGTGCAGGGATCTCAGTCAATGGCATCACTGTGTTATGTGTGATATTTACTAACTGCATTTTAAACTGCTTGACTGCTGAATAACACATTTGCAAATAATGTTTGTGACGTTCAGTAATCAAAACAAACAGTTTTTTTCTTCTTTGCTCAAATTGCCAAAAATGACTTAGGCAATTATCTTAAGAGCGTGACGTCATGGCCTTTACAGGATTTTGGAAATAAAAAAATATTAACACTGGTTAGTTACTGCCCACTGGTTGTATGATTTTTTTTTTAAATCTGGCGCGGCGACATTGCTAACTAAAGCTTTTAAAGTGCAGAAGATTGCCAAAAAGGAAAGTTGTTTGCTTGTTAAAAATCTCAAGGTTAGCCTTCTTGCCTTTTAGGGACGTCAGTACTATTGTTGAACTACTGTATACGTAGGTCAGATGTGTACAGCAATAGATGTTTACATGATGACCTTGATTTGAGACAAGCCTATATTGGGCCAGGAACGGAGAAAGAAAGGGTAATTTATAAGTACACGATAATAAATCAGTATTCATGTGTGAAGGGATGGACTGCAAGGTCAACAAACAAAAAAAATGAGAGTGGTTAGTTTTTATTTGGGATGGTTGTTTCTTTTTATATTGATGTTTATGTCTTCATATACATCAGGAAACACCACTCTAAATTTAAAATTAAGAAATTTCGTAACCTGTGTTTGTCGTGTACAATTATGTATAAGACCCCAGCCTATTAGAATTATAATGAAATATTGATTAAAACAATCGTTTTTTATTGTTTCATTAGGGGTTCACATCGAGGAAAGCAGGGTTGCGCTATGTGGAAGTTTGCTCGCCACTCTCAGAATCTATAGTGTTTCTTTCTTTTGCTTTCTTCAGCGCCGAATTTAACGTTATTTCGAACATGTAATTGCTTCATACTTTTCCGATGTCATTCACCTGTTGAGGGTAAAAATTGCTGTGCGGTTACGGAAAAAAAAAAAAGAACCGATGCCCCAAATTAGGTCAAAGTTATATTTTGGCATTTCTGTATAAAGGTTTTGTATTCTCTGTCTTTCCAACTGAGCTGTTTTCTCCTTGCTGATGAAGTTTCCGAGATAGCCAACCATAAACGCTATTATTTTTACAACCATGCGCTGTCATCCGATTTAACCAACCGTGTGCGCTATTTTCCAAGATAGCTAACCATATGCGTATTTTCCGAGACAGCCAACCATATGCCTATTTTCCAAGACAGCCAACCATATGCCTATTTCCCAAGACAGCCAACTATATGCGTATTTTCCGAGACAGACAATCATATGCGTATTTTCCGAGACAGCTAACCACATGTGTATTTTCCGAGATAGCTAACCATGTGCGCTATTGTCCGGGATAGCCAACAATATTTGTTATTATCCGAGAAAGTTAACAGTATGCGCAACTGAGTTGTAGCAAAATGCAAAAAAACTGTAGTTATAGCACATACGGTCTTTTTTCGTAAGACTGCAGATTACTTCTCTTCATGTGGGAATCAATGGCTATAGCACTGTACTACATTATGTTCAACATCTCAAACAACAACAGAAAAAAAAAGTACCGGCGTCTACATTCATTTGCATAAAAAATATCAAGGATTAACTCGGAAATGATTTCATCTTGAGAAGAACAGCTTGCAATGCATTCCATACGGAGGCAAGGTCATTGATTCAAACTGTATACCGCATTTTTTTTTAAATTATACCGCACATAAAGGTGGTGTAAAAAAAAATGTGAATGTAGCCTTCGTGACACAGTCCATTTACTTTTTTTAAAGTTCAGTGTCGGATTCGTTTTCTTGTGTGTATCTATTTCAAATACAGCGTCGCTTAAGAAGCGAGCCAAAGTATTCACATCTTAAGTTCAACGTCCCGACGCCTCCAACAATATCTGATTTCCCCATCGACCAAATGGGAATGTAATGGGGAAACATATTGCTCAAACCGCTTTTAACCGGATACGGAACAAACTGCCCTGCAATTTCATGACATGATCAAGTGCATTGCGTGATGTGGACCTTCAACGCGGAGAAAAAAAACAACTCCTTTTTGTTTTGATGATATCGGAACCTGCTCTGTGACCGACATCTGGGCTATTTTAAAGTTACGTGAATAAGTAAGAACCCCCGGGGATAGAGGTCATGCAGGATGGATGGGAAGGGAGAGGGAGGGGGGAATGGGATACGTGTTCTCCAGCATGTGCTTTTCCTCCCTCCCTTTCTCCAGTCACTCTGTCCGAACATCAAATCCCGTCTTAAAAGGACAGGGGTAGATATTTGCTTCACAATCTAAGAAATCCATATATTTTTATTAAACAACACGAACTGCGTACATTTTCTCTCCAGGTGACCACTTCTGAGAAAACAACAGTTGAGTGTCGGGATTTTCATCTTGCATACTCAGCCAAAACTCCTGCTGTGTGATGTATAAATCGAGTAAAGTTAGCACACGATTGGTGTGTACACATGTACAAGAACATCTAGACCAGTCGCCAGCTGGCCTATCTCGCTTTTCCAAGAATAATGGAAATGATGGCGGCGAGCGCAGGATGAAAATCTCGAAAGTGTCAGGCGAAAGGAGAAATATACTGGGTATAAATTTCATAAAAAGTAATGTGGACTCATTAGAATGTGAGGCAACCAACAACAGCTCTTCCCTCAAATAGTATGTCAGTCCATTTCTCTTTAAAGAACAGCATGACTGTGGCATTAAACGCAAGATCTAAAGGTCGCGGGTTCGATTCTCTACCATGATTGTAAGTACTTGTAAGTGCCATGAGAAAGAATTCCATGCACATTTTCCTCAGTCCACCCGTCTATAAAATAGGTATCTGGCTATAGGAATTGTAAGGCACTGTCAGAATACTAGTACATAGTGATCAGCGCTTGTAAATGGCAGCAGCACTATTTGCTCCCCAGTAAGTTTAAGAATGTATACATAATATGTATTGCACACTATCTTTATAACCACCTACTATTGCCAACGAATTATAATAACAAAGTGCTTGTTAGTCTTCACGGTGTAGTGCCTTGGTCCCTCTCAATCTTTAAAGCCAGGTACTGATTTAAACCTCAGTTTCGTTTCTTTGCCAAGGACACCATAATGTAAACCACCTGACCTGAATGTAATGTGAAGCTGCTTTTCATAAACTGTATATGGAATGAGAAAGGAAGATTGTGTAGAGATGAAAGCAATATTTCTTCTCAAGACTTAAAGAACCTAGGTAGTCTAGTTGCCATGTTTCTATGTCCTGCAGCCAGTCTAGTTGCCATGTTTCTATGTCCTGCAGCCAGTCTAGGTGCCATGTTTCTATGTCCTGCAGCCAGTCTAGATGCCATGTTTCTATGTTCTGCAGCCAGTCTAGATGCCATGTGTCTATGTCCTGCAGCCAGTCTAGATGCCATGTTTCTATGTCCTGCAGCCAGTCTAGATGCCATGTTTCTATGTTCTGCAGCCAGTCTAAATTCCATGTTTCTATGTCCTGCAGCCAGTCTAGATGCCATGTTCTATGTCCTGCAGCCAGTCAATCTAAGGTTTATATCGCTAGACCAGGAACTGAGATATCAAGTCAGGAAGGTGACTGGGGCAGATCTGTATCGAGTTTTTGTATCTTGCAGAACTCGGAACTTAAATTAATCCTAAACAAATATATTAATTTTATGGGCAACTAGTCAGCAACTGTGGATAGGTCTGAGTCTTTGTCATACATATTAGAGGACTTATATTGTGCTAAATTGTTCCTTGATAGGATTTTCTCAGACTTTTTGCCACTGTTTGGGGATGACCCCTTCCCTACCACTTCAGACAACTATATGTCTCGGGTCAGAAGATTGCAAGGTCAGATATTATTTCACCTAATACAAGTACAGACATTAAGCTTTTGTTTATGACCATGGCTTGTCTTAGCCAATAAGCGACTTATGCCTCATTTTGACTTGGCTGCAGGACATACGACCAGTTACCTCAAGAACTGGTGCTCATGTTCTGAACATGACCAAGTCAATGTCCCATTATGTCATGGTGCACCCTCATTGTCTATGTATGAGTTCCGGCCAACATCAGAGCCCTGACGGGACAGTTCTTCACGCCTATAGCGCAATGTCTCGTTAAGTATGCTTTTCATTAAGCAGTGTGTCATTCCGAACTGGTCGTTATTGCAAACCTTGTCGTCACTTTATCGCTTGTATTGTGTCGACGACAGAAATAAATATTGCTGTGTGTATAAACAGTCAATGTGAGGGTAGGCGAATGGTGTTGCAGAGGGAGACGGATGGGAGAATGAAGCTAAGAGCAAGTCCATTTTGTAGGCTAAGTTCCCGCTTAAGTTAGAACAAAATGAAAAGTGCTCTACTACCCTTGGTGGTCTAAAGCACATTAAATTTTCAAATTTGACCTAGTGAGGGGAGACGAAGAGGGACATTTACTTATTCAAATTAATTTATACCTTATTTTATCGATCGTCTTTTCGTCTTGTTTACTTGTCTCTGTATATCTTTGGGTACCATGCCACTTCACCGAATGCAGACCTTTGATATCGGCTGAAGATCCCATGTAAATGGCCTCCAAAGGCTGCGTCTTATTATACTCCGAGATCTTTATTTAAAGATGCATAGTTTCCTGAGGTAAAGGGTGGGTGAGATTTGTCTGGGTAAAAACTAGGGAGAGGCACAGATCTAACTGGGGAAAAACACACAGCTGTAGCACAGACCTAGTTGGAGAAACCTCTACGACACCAGTTTAGCGATGACCACTAAAGGAGAGAAGGTAACTACAGCATCATGTAGCAGCAGGGGAAACGACACCAAGAAAGAGACTGATCCACTCTGTTTCACGAGTGGAGGTGAGGGTGAAGACTCGACATTCAGGAAGTCCTTCAGACCCACCAGATGCAGATTAGTATAACATTGCCCTTAAGAAAATTAAATATCAACAAAGAGCAGGCAAGCAAACAAACAAGCAAGGCATATGTAAGTATTAAAATCTCAGTAAGCTGTCTGATGTGATAAACTGAATTTAATTCTAGGTTCTATTTTACCCCCCTGCATTTCGGAAAGAAATCAAATATACAAAGAGTTGTTATAAACAGACTTCAGACTTTTACACATTCAAAAAGTAAAGAACATTGAAAACGTTAGCTGTGCTAGTGCCATTCTGTGCCTCCAACAATAATGGGCCATATAACAGTATAGGCCAAGTGCAACAAAGAGGTTTAATACTCATACATATAAATACTATTCGAATTGGCTGAAGGCCTATAATAAAAGTGAACTTGAACTTGAAACTTGAAAACTATTTTAAAACTTTGTCAGTCATTATTTCATATAAACAATATCAAAAAAAGGTATACACAATTAAAACTTGGGATGTTTTTGGTGAATAAGTTGCCGTCTGAAAATGTTTATTCGATCGTCTGAGTAATTTTTGTATGCGTGCTTTGCACAAATTATCTACATTGGAGAGACAGGCAAACATAGGCTTTTCTACATCCAGTGTTAAAACAGGAACATAAATTTGAAGTTTTGTGCAATAAACCTAAACTTTAACACGTTTTCTTTAAAAAAAAATAGTCTTAACATTTTGAATTTTTCCATAATCCTTTTAATCTCTAACCTCTCATTATGACAGATTGATTGATTACTGGACATTTGAGCCATGGAATTTCTGTGTCAGAGTATACTTGGATAAAACATATCGCAAAATAATGACAGTGTACAAGGTGAATATATATTAAGATGTTTTTTTTGTGACATTCTTATGTCAAACACATTCCGACATTCAATTTTCACCGTTCAAAACATCCAATTATAATATCGAACAGATAGCAGAAATGAGAGGTACGGTATTTCAAGGATGTAAGAAAAATTCAAAACGTTGAGAGGTTTTTATATTATATTATATATTATTATTATTATTATGATTATATTATTATTATTATTATTATTATTATTATATATTATATATGTTATATATATTATATAGAGAGAGAGAAGCAAAGTCCAAGAGATCCAACCAAGTAGTAAAGTACTATATAACGGACAAAACGAAACACCTTAAGACTTACAACAAGATGTCCAGTATAGTGTTCATTGACCCCCCTTTGACCTGATTATGTCAGTTATAACACAAGGGGACACTATGTTCAATAACCCGGAAGTGACAGGTGAAACCCTTTGCCACCACAGGGTCAGATCGAGTTACTGACTTGAACAGAACTCAGTGCCCATCATTCAGTGGCTCTCACTGGCCTTTTCAACGGTTCTCGGTTCTTTTCTCTGTTGTGTCTTCAGATGCCACAGGATGCAAACGCACATTTGAGTTAAATTCTTAATTTTATACGCCGTCCGATGTTTATGAAAAGACTGCACCTATATAAGCAAAGAATCGAGAAGCCCAGATTCTATTCCTTGCCCAGGCCTAGTAGAAAGACCATCCTGGAAAATCGGCCGTATTAGACTGGACGCACATTTCGGATAAAGCGTTTTCGCAAACAAATTTTTTAACGCATTAGTACCATTCTTAGCATTATTCGTCATCTGCATAATTATGCCTTTGAATGTTTTATATGAATGCTTGTCTCTATTACATAATTCTTTGTGCCATTTTTCAGTTGATAGGTTCAGTATGTCTTGAGACTCCACTGATGACACAAGAGGTTTTGCTGAAGATATGTAGTACACATGTAACATCCATGACTTAATATTCCATGTTTGAGTCACGCACTCTTTGTTTGTTGCGATCAGAAATCTTTAATCTGTCGACACTGTTCTAGCCCTATAGAGGTCAAAAAAGAGTTAGAAGGTAACAGCATGAGAATCGTCGCTATTTATATTCGAACTGTCCTTCTACGTGCTAGCATCACTCTGTCCCTCCAAATTACCCGCATTGTGTTTGAGTCATGATACATAACAGTGTAGGCCAAATGTATATCAGAGCTAAAATACTCACCGGAAACAAAACAGATACGTGCCCAAGGGATTTCTTTTTTTTAAATACGATTAACTCGGCTTATATTATGGAAAATAATTATCCGTTTCTACATACTCATAATAGGAACACACACATGGGAACGACTTAATCACCTTCAAACTGGTACACTCGGCCTCTTACATTGCATACCTCTACATTTCGCTGCGCAAGGACCATCATGTGTCTCCATTCAATAATTAGAAAATGAATATTTCGTCTGTTTGTCTCCTGCTTAGGTGATAATCAAGAATTTTTAACTCAGTGATGCACTCGATATACTGACACACAAGCATACACTCCCGCTCTACGAATAGGACACTAAATAAATGATTACATTATGGATTCACCTGTTAACATGGTGCTCGACTCTTTAACATTGCATGGAGTCGTCAAAGGAAGGACGACGGAATTCGAACTTTTAACCGCATCCTTGAAAAGAATAAAACGGAAGGGGCGTTAGGGGAGGGGGGCGGTGTTGGGAGCGACACAAATTAATTTATGGGCATGCTGCTAGTACACATTGACCATAAATCTTTTCCTCTCTGTTTGATTAGGGCTGGCAGAGTTTTCACAGATGACGGTTTGGATCCTTATGGGGATGGAAAACAGAGTGCTACACCCCCTGATCACTCATGTTTCATTTTCGTCTGTCAGTCAAGCCTTGTTTTTTTCAATTTTACCAATAATGTGTTAAACATCTTTGATCGAAATGCCACTTTAGGTCAAGATGCATAGCAAGAAGAGATCTTGGTTTGATATTTAACAAACATTGCAATGGGCTCACCAGCACCATTTTATCCTCTCCGTTTGTGTGGTGGTGGTTCTCAGGAGTGTGAGAATCAGTTTGAAAAAAGTGATCAATGCGTCTTCCTTTCGTAGCTCATCATCAACACTAAGCCTTAATGTCTATAAACTTCTAATTTCCCATTCGGTAAAGCAAGAAGAAATTCTTCAGGATCAATAGCTAGAAGAAGAGATATCTCTTCTTTAATAGCTCTTATGAATTATTGATGTTTTTACAAAACATTATCTTGTTCTCTGCTATCTATAAACAACTTTCGTTCGTTTTTGACATGAAACATGAAACATCCTCTTGTCCAAGTAAAATCAGCACTTATCACGAATTAGACATTAAACAATAATTATCATGACAAAAAGCCAAGATTGGTAATAAACGTTCCTTTGTGCAGCGTTAGAAGCTAGACAAGTGATTCGTTATGTCCATCGAGACAGTTACCACATATTGTGTTCATAGTAGAAGAGATTTATTTTTTTTTGTTTAAATTTTATGGACACAGTTTGATTGTTATCTTTTCAGCATATGACCCAACATTTACAAACGGTTTCTTTATTTTATGTTAAGGATGTTGCCTTTCATTCATGACATCCATGTACTTTCTTGAAACCGACCAACCTGCACGTTTGCCTTCTTTTAAGAGCTTATTGTCAAGGAACGTCAAGGAACGTCAAGCAACGGCAATGAACGTAGTGTCAGTCTGCCCGGAAGTACGCGTGCACTGTTTCGTTTTTCTTATTTTCGGTGTGTTCGGTGGACTCGTGAATATATCGATACATTTGGTTAACGACAATAATGGGAAAAATAAATAGGTAATCGATTATGACATAAAGTTATGCACATATGTGTATGTTGAATAGAAATTAAGAGAATATTCGAAACAGAGATTATTCTTTATTAATTTTAATTATTCTAGTCAATAATATTCTGTCACATCACAAGAACTTTTTCCTAGCTTCTTAGTTACATGATTTCAGTGTAATTTGGCAGGAGACTTAACTCATTCTTTGATCCGTCGATTTCTTCCGTCTCTCTAGTTAACCCAACCCTGTGATCTTAAGTGCAAAGTTACTGGCCCATTTTCAGTCTTAATACATCTCTCCGTGCTTATAATAATATTCCATGTTGTATCAAGTTTTACAATATTTTAAGGTGTTCATGTATGTCACTGATTCAGGAGACATAGATAAAGAACATTTTTTAAAAATTCACTTTATTTAATTTCAAAGTTTAATGATATCAAAAACTCAAATCCATCAAATTAAACTTCCATACACTTTAGTAAATGGAATTCTCTACGACTGTTTCCAATTTCACACTCAATTTCGCTTTAACACCACGGCTAAAGAATTAAAAGCATAATTATATCAAACAATGGTGTGTCCCATGTGCAGACTAACAAACAGGTCCCGGCATTATGTGTCAGTATATGAAGTTTTTGACAGTTACATTTTCTCTCTTTGACGACAGTGCAACACCTAGATTAACTAAACTTGCAACAATCATAGACTACTAGCTGAAGGAAGAGTTCCGGCGCTGCCTAGGAGTTGGAATGGGGTCAATCTAACCCATGCCACATTTACACGCATTTATATTGCAAAATTATAGTTATTAGATCTGTCGAGGAATTTGGACTCAAAATGTCAATTGGGCATCTCTGGGTTGCAATGTTACGCGCTGTTCGACAGACAACTGACAACTGGCAACTTGCAAGCATGACTTGTGAGCCAGCCCTGTCTTTTGTGTGTGTGTGTAGCGTGACTGCATTAATTTTGAGGTCACTGTGGTTGGCCTTAAGAGGAAGGGTGATCTATTTATCACATCATT
This sequence comes from Ellobium chinense, assembly GCA_033807755.1. Classification (NCBI taxonomy): domain Eukaryota; kingdom Metazoa; phylum Mollusca; class Gastropoda; order Ellobiida; family Ellobiidae; genus Ellobium; species Ellobium chinense. The sequence goes on from JAWQUT010000218.1 coordinate 499,747, forward strand.
TTTTTTCTCCCTCTCAGGGGCCCTGTGACCTTAGCTGTGGCCTGTTCTAACGCCTTTTTCACTTCCCTGGTCTGTTTAAGTTAAATTAAAGCAGCACTATTTCGGGTCCGAGGTTTGAAAAAAAAGGGTCTGCCAATGAGCTAACCTTGAAATAGCCTGAGGCCTCAAGTTTCTTTTCATGGGGGTGGGTCAAACGAGAAGACACAGCAAAAAACTGCACTTGTTTTGGGCTATTAAAGGTAATGTATTTATTTTATATCAGAAGCTTATCTCCATTACTGGTGAGTGGGTCTAGCCAACATAAATTAGGGCTGGAGTGACCGCGATTGACAGTACATAGTAAAATATAGCAAAATGATTTGGGCGTGTATAACCTTAAGGCCCAAGGAGCCAGGGATCAACGAAAGACGTCCCAGTGAGCTTTCCTCAATAATTTGGGATGACTTGCCAAATTTGAGACGCGTAAATTAAGCGGTGTAAATGTATATTATGTAGGACCAACAAACAAACAAATCGAATCAGTCACAGAATTTCATTTTTTACTGTACACCTCTTTTTTACGTTTCTTTCTTTCTTTCTTTCTTTCTTTCTTTCTTTCTTTCTTTCTTTCTTTCTTTCTTCTTTCTTTCTTTCTTTCTCTCTTTCGTTCTTTTTTTTTTTGCTTTCTTTTTTTCTGTCTCCATTTTTTCTTTCTGCCTTTATTCTTTCATTTCTTTCTTTCTTTCTTTCTTTCTATCTCTCTTTCTTTCTTTCTTTCCTTCTTTAGTTATTTATTTATTTCTCTCTCTTTCCTAATTTCCATCCCTCCGGCCTCAATTACTTTGATTTCCTGTAGTTTCTGCATTGAATTTATGGTATTAGCCTGGAGACTAGTAAAGATATTGAAATTTGAGTTCTGAAAGTTTGGTTTCATTTTAGTTTTAATGTTAACTCTTGAAATAGTTTTTTTCTCTTTCTGGCCTACTGAAACGTTACAAATTAACTCAGTACGTCTTGATTTCCTGAGAGCAGATCTAAACAAGATGATTCTCGCTGGAGATTACAAAGACGAACAATAATCATAATAATAATAATAATAATAATACATAACATTTATATAGCGCTCATCCCTGTAGATACAGGCTCTGAGCACTTTACATAGAGAAGTAAATAAGATTATAAAAATATTCAGCTCACACACCCAAGCATACTACACTATGTACACATGTACTGCAATATAGATGTTTAAAAAAAAAAAATTTGGTTTCGCAGATTGTCATGGTCAATCAAGATATTGTTTGAACAAAAGTGTTTTGAGAAGTTTCTTAAAAGTACTTGGACTATTTTCTTTACGAATATTTTTAGGCACTTTATTCCAAACAAATGGTCCTGAGGACAACCTCTTAATATGAAAAAAATCTTCTGTCTTGAATATAAATTCAAGCCCGTTGTTTTTTTTGGAGAAGTGTACTTCAGAAGAGATTCTCATAGACCTTTGTGTCCTGGATACCAAGGTGAGATCGATAGCGTAATTTCCAATCCCATTAAAACTTTGTTTTCCAGGACACTGTTCATTATACGGTTGATCAGTGCTACCGTACTTCGCTAGGGATCTGTCTTGCCAGAAGATGAACATGAGTCGGATGTTGGAATAATCCTGAATTAGCTCAAGATTCTGACAGGAGTGACAGTACAGATTTTTTTCTTTCTTTCTCTCTTTGTATGCATAATGTTGATGTTAGCTCCTTGATGAATCCGCAGATTTCTTTGAGATTCATCGGAGTTTTTGTCAACTTTGTGGTGGTTGTAGTAGTAGTAGTGGAGATGTTGTTGATGGTGGCTGCGTGGTGATAGTAACGCTAGTGATGTTAAGGATGTGGAAATTGATCACAATGAGGACAATGATATAAGGGATGCTTGTGTTTCCAGTGATTTAGGTGGTTGTAATAAATGTTGATAAAAACAACAATATTGATTTTCTTTGTTGTCAAACTTTTGTTTAGATCCAGTCTATACAAAATAACTACTACTGGTAGTTTAGAATAGATTTAGATGTCTGGTGGCTTTTGGCCGGTGTGACATGGGGGAAAATCGATATTCTGATACATACCAATTTTGAAAATTCATAAAATATTTTTGTATTATTTTATCAAAAATAACTCTCTGTTACATTGTAGACAAGGTGTATAAGAATGCATATGTGGAATTTCAGTTGGATTGCATTTCATCTGGAGGAGGAGTTTCCTTTTGAAGTTGACGGTTTTCTAAGTAGAAAATTCAAGATGGCGGCCGTTTCCATAGCAACCATAATAAAATGTAAAAAAAA
>JAWQUT010000218.1:503164-520910 GCA_033807755.1 Ellobium chinense
TTTTGTGAATGCGTCTGCATTTCTGTCTCTTAATCTTGCATTTTTGTTTTGAACTTTACTCCCTCCATTAACGTCTGAACAGTTGGGTTTTTTTGTGGTTTGTTTTTTTTTTTTGCAATGCTGAAGGTCAAAGAATTACAGTACCGTGAACAGCTTGGTATCCGGATGGGCAAGGAATTAAGACAGATTATACTTACACATTTAGTTATTACACCTACAAACAAGTCTGTCTCTTAATCGTGCAATTTTGTTTTAAACTTTACTCTCACAAATAAGCCCCGAATAGACTTTTTTTTTTTTTTGTTTGTAATGCTGAGAGTCAGAGAATTACAGTTCCGTGAACAGTTTAGATTCCGGATGTTCAAGGAAATTTAACAGTTATACAGTTTGTTAATGCACTTAAATACATGTCTGTCTCTTCATCACGCCATTTTGTTTTAAACCTTACTCTCACCTTTAAGCCCCGGATAGACTTTTTTTTCTGTAATGATGAAGGTCAGAGAGTTCGTTTCTTGAACCCCGGCCGCTAAGCCATGTTTTTTTTTGTTGTTTATTTTTGCAGTAGCGGCATGGCTGTGTATAGATGTCCACCTGATTCCGAACTGACGGTGAGGAGATGGATGCCGAGGCAGAGGTCGCGGGCGGAGGTCGCGGGTTTGATTCCCGCAACACCACTTTCTTTTCTTCTTTTATTTTCTCTCTGCACTTGTCTTCTTGAGCACTTTCCCCTTTATCCTACTTTGTGTGAGCATCTGTTTGTGACCGCTTACTCCCCACCCCTGAACAGTTTGACCTGATGGCTAAAGTGATGTCCCCTCTTTATGTTAACTGTTTAAATAATCACATCATGGCCTGGGGTTCAAACCACAGAATTGAAATATATATGTATATTCATAAGCACTAATACCTATTTCACTGATATCGTGAAACACCGCTATCGGCAGGAGACAAATACTCTCAGTTACATGAGTATTGTCTTTTTTTTTTTTTTTGGTTCATCTGTTTCAACTTTTCCTGTCCCGTGCAGGACAAAAGACCATCTTAGTAGTTCACTTGTACTCAAAATGCAAAACTGATAAAATTGGAGTTCCATCTATTCGCTATCAGTGACGGACTTGATGGAATCTCGTATCTGTGGGATACTTCTAAATGAAGGCGCTACAAACATTTATAATCCGTGTTTTTGTTGGTGTTGTTGTTGTTGTTGTTGTTGTTGCTGCTACTGCTGCTGCTGCTGCATGTTGTTCCACGGTGATGAAAGTGATAATATTTTTTGCGGTGGTTCTTACAATGGTAGTATTGCCTGAGATGTAATGCAGGCGGTACCGGTGGTAGTGATGGTGGTCATGGAGATGTTATTGTAGTAGTGGTTGTGGTTAGTGATGATACAGATACAGTGTACTAGTAAAGATGGTGACAGTGATGACTGATGGTGGTAATAACATGTTACTCTAAGCAACATAAAATTTTCTTTGATTTGAATTACAATGACACAATCAAACCAAAAATTCCATAATCTTAGAACTGTACCGCGAATGCTTTGCCCACTGCACGAGTTGGAACGCGTTGAGAAATGGAACTTTTTTGTACTCAATTGTGAAATCTGAAAATTGTTAGTTTACATTATTATTGCATTGAGGTGACGATATGGGAGCTACAATAATTAATCTGTTTCGTGAGACTGCTGTTTCCCTGTTTATGCACAGAAACTTGCTGACATTCACAACTTCCGGGGAAAAGATCTGTGTTTCCTGTTTCAGCTTCTATTAAACGGAAAACGCCATCTCTTCTCATTTCCGTGGTCATCCAACAAGAAATAAAACAATCTCAATACTCTATTATTCCTTCATCCCATTTTTGTTCCGATGTGAATGAAGAGGGCAACACAACATAAAAAAACAAAAAATGAAAGAAAAAACTTCCTAAAAGGCATCTCTTTCAACTTAATTAGCCATGGAGATCTTGTGGAGCACGTTTGATTCAAGTCTCTTACCTAAGACATGATTATAATACAGTTTTGTTTCATAAGTGCTTAAGTGCATGTCGTACCTTTCAAAGGGTGCTTTGACAAAATTTAACTTCCTTTAGTACTCCTGCAACCGATCAATCTGTAGACTGGTCTGATCTCAAAAGCAGTATATTGTCCTAAAATGGCCAGGAAGAGACTGTGAAAGATGTATCTTGGGCCCCGGTCAAGCTGTTTGCTCCTCAGGGGATTAAAGTTACAGACTCCTAATTGGATGAAAACAGGTTTTGATCATGTGCCTTAGGAAGATAGTAAAAAATCTGTCTTTTGGACAGATTATGGAGAATGGGCCCTAGATTTGTGAACCTGCCTGCGAAATAGTTTTGATTTTCATGTGATTTTGTAAACTAAGCCTGAAATTTTGGTCATTCACTTCGGTTTCGAATGTGGCCGTATGTGCGGAGCATTTATCGTTAGAGGATTTAGTTAGCTTGTTAACGCCTTTCGATATATCGGTTCGTAACTCGAAAACGAAATGAAAGACACGTATTTTACATATCATTTTAATAGGCTCATTGAATGCTGCAGCCTAGAAAAGAAGATTTAGAAGATTTTGGGACTTCTTGTAAGTGACCGTAAAGAAAATAATTTATTGGCTCAAAGAGGTAAATCGGATTAGGTTTCTGTAACCTGAAGGGAGGCCTCTTGCCCTTTGAACCCATTAAATGAATTTAAATAGCAGCACATTTTCTCAGTCTTTATCATTGTTGCTGGAAAAGACAAGGAAAAGTTTGTCGTATTGTTTCTGAAAGCTTAAGACCTATTTGTTCTTTCAGATTTAAACTGAGTTGAGGGTGTCAGCCGATTTTTCAGAGGATCAATTTATAATAACGAAAACAACAACATATTAACAACATCCAACTGGTGGCAATGTCTGTCTAATATCTTATCAAAGGCACAGATAGTAAGACTATTACAGGAAAAACCCAAGACAGCAAGTTTGGTCTTTAAAGTGAAACCTTATTCTCGCGCTCTTTCATTTTATTTATGGGTCGCTGATAATCTGGCTCTACACTCTCCTATATCTAATGAAAAAAATGCCCTCTTGTAGAAGTAGAGTAAAGGGGCTAGGGGTCTGTGACCTCACTTAATGTATGTGCCCCCCCCCTCCACTTCGAGACCCAGTTATGCCAGCGTTCTATCCAACTTTATGCGACATCCTCCCACCCCACTTCTTCCGACCTCTACCCTTTGGCCCAAACACTCGCAGCTTCAGCTTCTGCCATCCCCGCTATAATCCGACAATCAGTTCATGCAAAGCATCAAAGCCATCTAGAATATTTAGATTAAAACCATTTCGACCAGATCGGCCTTCCTGGTTCATGATATAGAACTCTTTCGTTTTGTTTTCCTCTGGCGTTTTTTTTTATGTTTTTTTTTTTTGTCAGCTTGCTGCTGTTTGTCACTCCTTAAAGACAGGCAAGATTTTCTATCTTTGAAAGACTTTCATGTTTCCAAACAACGCTTTGAAAATTGGCGAAGGAAAAACATAAATATCTCTTAAACTGTCAGCGATTTGCACGAAACGGACATTTGCAATGGCATGATTATCGATTGTATGTCTTGCTGGCCTGAGAATATATCTTCATGTGAAACTGAGCCAGTGGCAATGAGTTCACTTTGTTACATCCTCGTATTTTCGCTTTACCTTCGATTATAATTTGCTTCATCTGTCTTTTACATATATATTTTTTTTAAAAATTAAGTAAAGAGGCAGTGAAAAGTTAAACTAAAGCGAGCAGTTCTTCTGAACTTGAAATTATTTACCTGAGCAAAGTTAAACTTTCTTATTACCTTTATACTTTGCTTTATAATAATTATGTTTGATATCATCTTAGTGAAAAGTCAATGGAAAAGCGAGGTTATTCTGCACTTGAAACTATTTACTTGGGCATCTTTGATCTATAAATGCTCCACAAATTTGCCGCACTAAGCAAATCAGATTTCGACCCGATGGATCGATGGAATCACTTGCTTTCATGTTGGTGTTGCTGTTGTTGTTGTTGTTGCTGCTGCTGCTGCTGCTGCTGCTGCTGCTGCTGCTGCTGCTGCTGCTGCTGCTGCTGCGGTGGCTGTGGCTGTTACTATTAATCTTGTTGTTAGTGGAGGTGATTGTGGGTTATGATAATGGTGGTGATGGTGATGGTGGTAATGGCGTTGGTGATAATATTGTTGCTTCTGTTTAGAAACAGTGAGGAAAGTTCATAAATTCTGGTTAACACGTTTGCACGTCTACTGCTTTTTTNTTTGTCAGCTTGCTGCTCTTTGTCACTCCTTAAAGACAGGCAAGATTTTCTATCTTTGAAAGACTTTCATGTTCCCAAACAACGCTTTGAAAATTGGCGAAGGAAAAACACAAATATCTCTTAAACTGTCAGCGATTTGCACGAAACGGACATTTGCAATGGCATGATTATCGATTGTATGTCTTGCTGGCCTGAGAATATATCTTCATGTGAAACTGAGCCAGTGGCAATGAGTTCACTTTGTTACATCCTCGTATTTTCGCTTTACCTTCGATTATAATTTGCTTGATCTGTCTTTTATATATATATATATATATATATATATATATATATTTTTATTTTTTTTTTTAATTTAAGTAAAGAGGCAGTGAAAAGTTAAACTAAAGTGAGCAGTTCTTCTGAACTTGAAATTATTTACTTGAGCAAAGTTGAACTTTCTGATTACCGTTATACTTTACTTTATAATAATTGTGTTTGATTTCTTTTTAGTGAAAAGTCAATGGAAAAGCGAGGTTATTCTGCACTTGAAACTATTTACTTGGGCATCTTTGATCTATAAATGCTCTACAAATTTGCCGCACTAAGCAAATCAGATTTCTACTCGATGGATCGATGGAATTACTTGCTTTCATGTTGTTGTTGTTGTTGTTGTTGTTGTTGTTGTTGTTGTTGCTGCTGCTGTTGCTGCTGCTGCTGTTGCTGCTGCTTCCGCTGCTGCTGCTGCTGCTGCTGCTGCTGCTGCTGCTGCTGCTGCGGTGTCTGTGGCTGTTACTTTTAATCTTGTTGTTAGTGGAGGTGATGGTGGGTTTTGATAATGGTGGTGATGGTGATGGTGGTAATGGCGTTGGTGATAATATTGTTGCTTCTGTTTAGAAACAGTGAGGAAAGTTCATACATTCTGGTCAACACGTTTGCACGTCTACTGCTTTTTTGTTTTAATTTTCATCTTGTTCGAGCTTAACGTGCACTCCTTCCCCTCATAAAATTATACCACAGTTTCTTTTTGTGTTTTTTTTTTTTTAGTTTTTGGTTTTTTTTGGGAGGGGGAGGGGGTCAAGGGAAGTGGGGAAATTGGGGGAAGAGGGGTTACAGTACTCTTAAAATACAAAGAAAAATAATGATGATATTTTACTTGGAAAACTGGCAAACATAATAGATACTACCTACATGGGACATCCACTCTATGAATGAGACATTTGATAACTAAAATAAGATTTTCTTCCACTGCACATGAAGATATTTGCAATATCACTCTAAATATATAGTAGCAATACTGTGAACGAACCAGTGTGCACTTCCACTAAATGAATGGGAATGGGTGACTATATTTACGGATGTATTTGACCGTACGATGCTCGACAGCTTTACACTGCATGGCATCATCAATGAAACGAGAGAAAATTCGAAATTTTTAACCTCATTCCTAAAAAGGACGAAATTGCGGAAGTGGCAAAAATTATGATATTCTTATAATACTAATGGAATCTTGTGCCTTAGGTGAGCAGACGTTGATGCTAAACCTCCTCTGTATAATTTCATGCAGATTGACAGTTCCGACCGAAATTTTACATACGGCGGGCTCGGAAATTTTTGAGTTCGAAAAGAGGGTGCCACGCTCCCGATCCATTCTTATAGTATAGATGATTGTTATTTATCATTAGGAATTTTTATTGTTTCTTTGCCTTTTTGTGACCGCTGTTTTCATGTTATGTGTTTTGTGTTTGTCTACCCGATGATTGGTTAGTTGGTTGGTTGGCTGGCTGGCTGGCTGGCTGGCTGGCTGGCTGGCTGGCTGGCTAGTTGGATGGCTGTTTGGTTGGTTGGTTGGTTGGTTGCTTGCTTGCTTGCTTGCTTGCTTGCTTGGTTGCTTGCTTGGTTGCTTGGGTGGATGGGTGAGATAGTGGATGGTCGAGTGGATGGATGAAATGATCCAAGTGGTTTACTTAAGAGCCTCATGTTTTGCCCTTATGGATTTTCCATGTTGGCCCCATTTAAAAGTATTTCATGTACCAAAACTGAAAACACTGAGATGCATATTGATATGCTGCCACAGATATTGGTATTGCAAGTTGGCAATATGAATTGTACGCTTTGGCACAGAAAATGCTAGCACACGGCTGAAAACAGAGAGAAAATATGAAATCACTGAAACCAAAACACTGTGAGACTATGCTGGCTTAGACCAGAAGTTGACCTGCCTGCAACATTTACCGTTAGACCAGCTGAGATATAAAATTTTGCTATGCCAGAGAATTTTTGTCACCTTTCATAATATCGTCATTAGTACACTTAAGCACGGCTTAATGATGTCTGGGTGTCTTGCTATTCATAGTGTAGGCTTTAATTAGACAGATTAACATGCATCTGCTACAGCATTATCAAACTGTCATCTTCCAGTACCTGTGGTCTACTGAGGAGATTATCTATGACTGTACGGTTCAGAGGTTTCCAACTTTTTAAGCACAGCTGCTACCCTGCTAGCATAATCTTCCTTGGAATGGAGTCTTGCCTCTATATTTTTTTCTACATTCCTAGTGTGTTCTTTTACAAATTTTGTTTGCAAGCTTTTAGATATATGTATTGCCGTATACTCCATGCCTCCTCTGCTCCCACCACCACCAAATAATTACTACGTTTTGCACGTCCCAAGCACCTTTGTATTCCTTGTCCTCTCTCCTCCACCGAATTTCCGTCCTTGAAAACCTCTGCATCAGCAAGGCCATCTCACACTGCCACCGTTCACGGTACTTAAGGCCCTTCACGAATGCATGTCTTTGCGGGAATGATAATTATCACTGGTCTAGCGACACAAGCTCTGGGTTGTTGGGCGGTTAAGCCCTGTAACGTTCGCGACAAATGGGACAACGACCAGGCATTGTACCGGGCCGCTTGCCACAGGAAGTGATATATGCCGGCCAGTCACGCTCCGTCCTCGGTCTGGTCTGAAATATGCAAGGTCGGAGGCCACGTGCTGGTGATGTCATTAATATGCGTCACAGGAATGCTTTGCCACCACGTCCATGTGCGAGTGCGGTGCGCAAATGCGGGGTTGTTGCTATAAACTATAATGCAGTGTGACCATTACAAGTTCATAGAATATAATTATGTGGGCTATTTTGTATAGAATGCTGATGCGACTATTTGATACAGCATGCACATATTCACTTTAATATTCATACTTGTCTCATGCAGGCTTGAACAAACACTCGCTTAAGGTTACTGGCACTATTATGTTTTCTTCTTTCGGCCCTATAAACAGAATGTGTTGTTCTACAAATTCTACTGTGATTTCGGAATCTTTTATCCAATGGGGGCTAAAATACGTCTTTTGCCTATGATTTAAGGGGAAGAAAAAAGGGGTAGAGGTGCAATGCCCAAACTTTTTCATGAACCTCTTTCAAAAATAGTCGCCTCGTCTTCCGAACTGGTCCCCAAGTTTTCATTAGGCTGGTTTTAAACCGCATGCTAATACAAAGGATACATTATATAGATATATATAAAGCTCAAATTGTACCTGAGACCTTAAATTTGGATGGATATATCAAGCTCACATGTCTTTTTACATATTTCTACACCCTGACATTGACAGGCAGGTCCCCCCAAAAAGGGGGATTCCATATATTAGCGGATTAATAGGATCGCACGCAAACAGTGATTTGGCATAGCAATACGCACTTGAAACCTCAGAGTCAAAATAAAGCCGGGAAAATGTAAAGATCATAAACCATGAAGTTATCTCAGGCTATAGAGTATTTGATACTGTTCTGTCGCATGCTTTATGATGATAAGACACCTGAGTTCTAGATAATACTGTAGTATTATGGCCCTCATAAGATGACTGAAATATAGAACTAGCCCCTCAGCCAAGTGGAATTTTTCAGATTCTTGGCGAGAAAATTTCAGACGCCCTTAACAACTTTTGTAGACGCTGTTAACGACAAATTCCCGAACATATATCACATTTCCCGCTAACATGTCACAACAAGGTTGAAGTTTCGACTTTATTTTAAGAACTACAGATTCTCACTTTAAATTACGGAGGAATATTACTACATGTCAGGGGCGAAGGCTGACGTTCTCAGCAGGGTAATCATAGTTGAACATGATTGTCACTTATAGTCACGTATACGGATTAGTCGAAAGTGCTATAATATCCGTTCTTAGTCACATTTGATGTTCACAGTAAGATACTGTAACACAGAATATGGACTTTAAAAAATCCGTAGGCATCATCACAATTATTCCTGAAAAGCTATAACAAAAGTTTGAGTAGTTAGAAACAGATTGGCTGAAAAAGCACCAAAAAGTACAGATTAGTTACAGGGCCAGGATCGCACAAAATTACCTGTAGGCCTATATTATCACTCACCAGGGTGTAATGGCTCCAAAATTGTAGAATTTAGGTCCAGTTAGGCTAGACCTAGCAGGCCTAGGCTAATAAACAAAACATTGGGAACACGACCTTGCAGGAAAAACCCATCCAGACCGTAGGGGAGTGACAATCTGTCAAGCTTTAAAAAGAATGACCTTTGGTTGCTTGGGTAGCAGACTGACTAACATCTTTGGACAAACCGCTCTATGCTCAGCGACTCCCTCCCCCTCCCCCGTTTCCACCTCTAGCCAAATATCCAGACCTAAAACAAGAAGATACTAATTTTATTGAAAACGTAATTTTCAGGCCCAGTCTACACCATGAAGCCGAGCCCACCTTTTTGCAAATGGGTAGGCCTATATGAGTATTGCCATCGTCAAATCTTGCCGGTTTTGAGAACAGGGGGGCCAACTGAATTACTTTTCCAAGACGTTTTGTCATTCATGTTATTTCCCAAGAAGAATTTATGTTTATTTAATAAGTTTGTTTGTATGTTTCATAAAGTCAGAAACCTCCTTCATAAAAAAAGTAAATATACCCCAAGGTGCTTTCCCCAACCAAAGATTTTGGGAATCAGCTACATTGCACTATAAAATAGGCAACGTGGCAACACCAGCACTGGGCTTGTGAATGGAGATATGTGTGTGGTGAGACTGTTTATGTGACTTTCTGTAAGTGTGGATTCATTTCTAAACTGAGCGAAAAATAAAAGTGGTCGTAAACTTGTGACTGAAAGCATGTCACTTGTCAGCAACAGTGTTAATTATTGTCGAATAAAGAGGCCCTTGATAATAATGAATTTCACTAAATGCTATAGAATAGTGTCTCGTTTTACCAATATGTTATTTTTGTTCCGCATCACATTAAACCGCAATAGGTGAAAGCTGTACCACAAATCAAGCGGAGACCTTGATTAGCAGCTCTTCTTAACTAGCCGGTGGAATTTCATTGCTTTCATTGAGTTTTTTTGTGAGCCACTCCACATTTGGCTGTAGGGGTGTGCAGGTTCTTCTTTATCCCTATTAATCAGTGAATAGAGCAGAGAAAATTTGAGGGGTATCAGGTTCTGAACGTAGGTCAACGTAAGAATAGGCCTGACAAAGAGCAAATAAATAGGATTCGGCGGTGTTTTTGTTTAACTTGCCACGAAGGCCAAGGTCGACCAACGGCATTTTCGGCTGGTAATCAGTGATTATTTGATTATATGGACCCTTCGCCCCTGCTACATGTATCTGTCTTAGGTCCAATGTCCCTGGACACAGATATTGCTAGAGTGTTATTACTACCTCATGTGTCTCAAGAAACTAAAGCCACTAAATTAACAATTATAGAAATAGTAATGATGAGGTTTATAGTATTGTATCCAGGCAATAATTGCCGCTCATAAAATTTCACATTACTATTACTCCGGCATGCCAGATTACTCAAAGACATTCTCAATTCCCTGAGGAGCCTTCAGTGTCGCTGCCATATATATATATGTGTGTGTGTGTGTGTGTGTGTGTGTGTGTGTGTGTGTGTGTGTGTGTGTGTGTGTGTGTGTGNGTGTGTGATATTTAATATATATATTTATATATATTTTTTACAAATATTTATTGATTTATTTATTTACTTATCTATTTTACACAAGACAAGCATGACTGGAAGAATCGACCTTATCTCCGAATATTGCGACCGCTCCAGGAGATTATGAAAAGCACCAAAAAGTCAACCACTTAACTCATTAAGTGGCAACCCTAATCTCAATGGACATGTCGTTAGAGTTCAGTTTATCATTTTCTGAACCGCTACCTGAAAACTGAATACGCAATGTTATTGTATTATGAAAGCGAGATTTCTCTCGTGGAATAAATCATAATGCAGTACCAATGTACAGATCTATACCTTTTCATTATTTTATCTTATATTTTTCAATCTCAAATTTGCACCAACTCGCCGTTCTGAGGTGATCCGGTGCATTGTTAAACCTTTCACAAAAACAAGTGATGATAGTTTTTGGATATCATAATGTGTGTTTCCGGAAACTCGAGCACTGTGTCTTGAATGCCAGCATCATAAACAAAAATAAAGTTTAACGATACAGTGATAAGTACCCTAATCAATGGCTCTCCTTTCTAAAGTCCCCTATACAACAACCATAACAGGTCACGGAACTGTCAATATTAATGTTTCCATCCTGGGCCATTGCAATGACTCACAGATATCATAAAGTTGTATGTGGTGCACTCTTTTAGAACACCCGATCATTCTTTAACCCTCTAGGACCCGCTATCATTTCTAGTAGTCCAAAAATTCTGAAACTTACAGCCCAAAGACCCAATGACCTAACTAATTTTCAGCTCATGAAAATGTTTACAGCCCTTCTGGTAGTTTGTCAAAATCAGTCAAAGGGAGATGAAGCACAATAGCAAGGAAACAATCTAGTTAAGCATTTATTGTGGACTTTAGGGGTCTCTAAACATGATGTATCATATTTGATACGCTGGGGCCTAGAGGGTTAAGAAGAATGTTGAAGGACTCTTCAAATACCCTGAAGGAGTCCTGGTGTCCATTCCATCATGTCTCATATTCAAGAACACTTGCGGATATAAAGATATGGAATTCTTATCGCCTTTCCACCCCTGAATACTGCAATGACCCAGCGACATCACACACCAGATATAACCTGCTTGAGCACTGAGTCATATCTGAAGAGGGATTTGTAAAGACTATTTATAGATCACTGACGCAAGTTAAGACCACAAAAAAACAAAAGTGTCTCCTGTTACAAATCGGCCCAGGTTACATATACGCAAATCAGCGTAGGTCAACTGAGTTCGGGTTATTGTCTTGTGAAATATATCTTTCAAGTGTTTTTGTCCTCCCTGGCTCCTGTGGCCATAATGTATAATCCATAAGTTAGTTAACGCACTGCAGTAACCACGGGAAACTCACAAAACATTAGTAATGTTCACAGCAGTTAACGCAATACGTTAATTAACGCAAGGATTATGCATACGGCCACAGGACCAGGTGAGCACAACTGATTGTCGCGTGTCCTTATGCATTGTTACTTCCTTGACCACTATTATGTGACGTAACAGCAGCACCATTTGGGGTCAGGGGGTGCAAACAGACAGGACATGCAAAAGAGCTAATCTCCTTTCTACTGATGTGGCCTGAGGTTCCAATTAGGATTTCATGTAGGTTGAAACTATGATATATATATAATATATACATCACACAAAGGTGTGTATGTATTCCCCAATTCAAACCCAAATCAATTATTTAGATGCTCATCTGGATCATTATGTCAGTGAGAATGGCCAACGAATATTAGAAGTGAGCGGACAGCGGTAGGAGTTGGTGAACATAGGTTAAATATCTACCCTTGTGTAACCTTTAGTACCAAGGAAATACGGCAGTGACTTAACAAGTGGGTTGTGTTCCCCCAATAGTTGGTAGTCTCTGGTTGCCTCCCTCCAGTGAAAGCCAGCTGCAACCTTTAATTCCTATTATTGTATCAGTATATCCCCCCTACTCCCTCCCCACCCCCTCCCGTTCCCGGCAGCCATTAGCCTTGTCATCTCACTGTAAAGTACTTCTTCCCTAAGCAAGTGCCATAATCTTATAAAGTTCAAGTTTAAAGTTTTTATTAGGCCATAAGCCAACACTCATCATTAAAATTTTCACTATAAAGATCGCTGCATGCACAGTCCTAAACTGCGGACAGCGGCGCTTCCAGTTCATGTTAAAACAAGCAGTAAAGTTATAGTATGAAAACAGATCAATGCAGGAAAAGGAAAGTTTTTAAAGCCTTTGTGTAATTGTCCCAAGGAGTGCTGATTATAAATAGCTGTCAGATTATTATGTCACTAAAATATTCTTACAAGCAGAGTTGATATCTTCTAAACTCAGCCAATTCCAAGACAGACAGAATTTGCAAATGTACCGACAAAAGAAGATTAAAACTGCATAAAAACTGTCCTTGATCCCTGTAATGTTTTCTGATCACACAAGGCTCTCTTCAACTTCCAGTACGCATCACCATACCTTATGGGTCAAAACGCCACGGTTCCCGCACACTTGGCCGACGGACATTTGGCCGACGAACCTTTGGCCGACGGACACTTGGCCGAACGGACACTTGGCCGAAAGGACATTTGGCGGAATTCATTACTGCATGTTGTTATATTCATTCATCTCGGCACTTTCTTCTCTCTCTCAGAGAATGTGCGAATGTAAGTTCTCAATAAATTCATTTATATGTTGACACGTACTGCAATAAAGAATTATGTTGTAATAAACATTGGTCAAAAGAAACACCTCCCCTCCCCCACCAAAAAAAAACAAACCAAAAACAAAAACAAAACAAATCTTCGGCCAACTGTCTTTCTGCCAAATGTCCGTTCGGCCAAGTGTCCGTTCGGCCAAATGTCCGTCTGCCAAATGTCCGTCGGCCTAGTGTCCGGTCACGGATAATGATTAATAATGATTAATACATAGCCACAATTCTTTCTACCACCCTGATACCTCAAATAGCGGAACGTTTGGATGATAACCGAGAGATCGACGGTTTGACCCCTGAATGAATTATAAAGAAAACAGTATGCTGACTCAAAGTGTCTAATAGTAGTGTTCACAATAACAGGCGGGTCTGTTTATCTATCTTCGTCAACCTCTTGCTCCGCTCTTAAACAATACTAACGTGCATCCAACTTTTTGTCCAAAACACAGTAAATGTGCTAATATATGTCAGTTAACCCAATCAAGCACGACATGACCTTTTCATCAGCTGCATTGCATCTGATAATGCCTATTCCCTCTTCACGGAGAGAAGCCATTGTTGACATTTATATAACCTGTAATAGGAAACTCCCCAAGTTTGCTGCCACGGATATACATAGACGTTTCAGTNATTAGCAGAATACATTAACAATTACACAGACATCATTGCAGATGTTACTGTCATCGATGCAGTCCTACCTCAAGGACCCAGTAAGAGGGTCTCAAGGTCTGTAGCCACTAGTCTATAAGAACTATTAACAATGAACCAAAATTTAATAGTAACACTGGGAATTGCAGGAGATGGGTGGAGGACTCATATTTTTCTGGCATGTGGAAAGGGGTGGGAATGGATTGGGGGTAAAAAAGGTGGGGGGAGGGGGGTGAATTGAGTAGAGGATTGGAAACAGCGAGGTAATTACGCCACCAAACTTTTTTAAAAAAAAACTTACAACAGCTTTCAAGGACTAACATGACATACTTTACGATGGGGAGAAGTCCACACTTGACTTATTTCTTCGCTGAGTTTGGGATTTTCCAGAGTCTCAGAGGACTAAACGACATCATGTGGATGTGAAGCAGCCCTCACTGGTGGGAATGAGAGGGAGGTGAGCCGAGGAATGGCCGAGGAAACGGCGAGTGACGTCCGTTTTCCGGTGTTGAGACATCACTGAACTAGAAACCTTTTTAGCCTAACGTATAGTCAAGTATAGCCATTTTTGTTTTAAAAAAACAAAATAATAACAAAAAAAAAAGACAGAAACAGCACCATCTGGAAGGTTTGTGAGTAGCGTATAGTCTTTTGATGTTTGGTTAGGATGCTGATGAATTTTAGGATCGATTAGCTCTCGAAAGTCTGGATGTCACCAGATGAGAAAGTGGTAAATGAGTGGAAATAGTGTGCGTGAGAACATGTATACCTCGTTGCAGTGTATTGTATTCAATGTGACATTGTCTGTATTGTGAAATGAAATGTTGAGCTATAGCCTAACAAGACTTTTGAACTTGAACTTGAGTAACATCTCAGTCCATAAGAATTGTTAACTTTTCAAAAAAATAATGTTTTGGTAGCATCGCTAAATAGGTAGTTGGCTGTTTGGAAAATCTTGTAGCAGCTGGGAGAGGAAGATAGTGATTCAGAACGACACGGTTAACATGACCGCGATGTTACCAATCGTTTACCGATAACTTGTAAGAACTAACAAAACATACTTAGCTCCATTCTCCAATCAAGACGACTCCACATAAATACAAGCCAGCTGTTTTTTTTTTTCAAGCTGGAATCTCTTAGGGACTTTTTTAGCTAGGGTAGGCAGTTGAGTGATAATGTATGTCTTGTTAGTGAGATCGTATTATATGTTACGAACTGGAATCAGAAGAGAATTTAAAAGCTGTATAACATTGTTACTGAAACACAACGATCAGTAAGATCTGCCAGTTTACGCGTGCCCACCTCTGCCCTAAGGGTCCGTTGGAGATGCGAGCTTGAAAATTATAGCTCTCTAATGTCTTTTCTCCTAAACTGCACTCTTGTGGGAGGGTTTCCAGATCCTCAAGGTAACTATTAGTGGATTTAACATCTCATCATTATATCACTGTAATGAGCTTCGCTTATTCATTTTTTGTTTTTCACTTTGCCCTTGACCAATCTTGAGAGAGACGAGTTACCTTTTCCTGAAGATCCGCCTCGGTATTTCGTGGAATAATTTCTTCGGCGACGACATTAGAGAGCAGACGGCGTAAAAAAAAAAAAAAGGGAAAGGGGAGGTGGAGAAGCGGACGTAGAGGATTTCCCGCGGGGGTCGGTGCACTCTTAAAGAGAGCAACACGTCTGGGCAAAGAATCGGTTCTCGATTAACCTGATAATAATTATGGGTACAACTATTCCTTAAAACTAGGAAAATCGATTAACAAACAGCGAGTCATTACCTTCCTATCATCCACGTCATAAAGTCTGATTCTGATTTCAGTCAAGTCTAGATGAGTCTGTTTTACTACATAGACAACTATACTTGCCTTTCTATGTTGTCCGTTACTTTTAAACATCCAGCTGAGCCCAGTTCTACTTCAAACCTAGCCCTAACTTAACCCATGCACATCTCGGTAAAGGCTCTGGAGTTCGCTCATTTTGGCTAGTGGGCTCCCTTCGAAACCCTAGTCTGTCTTGTAAAAGTCAAACTCGTCTCGGAAAGGACAGATGACTCGATTCGCTAAAATGGATTTATCAATCGATTACAGTCTTGCGAACCGTGTCAATGTTTATCTAAGTCTTATCTGGCTATTCGATTCTTTCATCCGAGTTTCACCAAGACTTAGATCACATTAACAGATCCCTGATCTCATCAACCAAGCAACAGTTCCGTTATGCTGAAAAGCGGATGCATAGCAAATGTACCCAATAAATCTCTTCGGCTTTACTGTCTTGAAACTATAAACAATGTGACCGCATTTCCAATATTTCACAAAAACCGAGAGAGGTGCCTGAGCAAAGACCGTATCATTATATGAATTATATAAAGGAGATAAGGCCTTTGTGTAGGCACTGTTGTTGTTTTTTAAGGTATACCTTATTTACAATGTAAAAACTGTGAACGTAAAAAGAGTCGTTTACCTTGTCTCTCCTTTACCTCCCTTTACCTTATTTACAGTGTAAAAACTGTGAACGTAAAGAGGGTCGTTTACCTTGTCTCTCCTATACCTCCCTATACCTTATTAACAGTGTAAAAACTGTGAACGTAGTCTCTCCTATACTCCCCCCCCCTTCCCCGGCAGGGCCGTCTTAAGTATTTCGGGGGCCCTGGGCACTCAGGCCCCACGGGGCCCCTTACCTTCTTGGTACAAAGNCTGTGAACGTAAAGAGGGTCGTTTACCTTGTCTCTCCTATACCTCCCTATACCTTATTTACCGTGGTAAAACTGTGAACGTAGTCTTTCCTATACTCCCCCCCCCCTTCCCCGGTCAACAAACAGGACTTTTCATTCCTGAAAGAGCCCAAAATTCTCTCTTGACGTTACTATTTTTTGTGTTCATATTTTAGCTGTGCTTACTGACCTTCAAAACGAGGGTCCCTAGACCATCTCCCATATCCTATCTTCAAACCCGCATTGCAAGAGCTACTGGACTGATATTTACGACTCTGAGTAAAGATAGAAAGATGGTACTAGTGGAGAAGACAGAGGCATGAAGACACGAGTTTGCACTTCCTTCAGTAATGAGAAAAACTTCGGGGTCACGAGACCATCTTCAGTTAAAATGTACAAAAAGAAAAAACACAAATAATGTTCAGAAAATATTGCAAATTGAAACCTTTTTACTTGTCTAATGACTGCGTAAACTTCTTTTGTTTTCCTTCATGTTTCATAATACGTCTGGCTTCATAAACCCTCATTAAGCGAGATCACAAGCCGAGGAAACGGCGAGTGGCGTCCGTTTTCCGGTGTTGAGACATCATTAAACTAGAAACCTTTTTAGCCTAACGTATAGTCAAGTATAGCCATTTTTGTTTTTAAAAAAAATATCAAAAAAAGACAGAAACAGCACCATCTGGAAGATTTGTGAGTAGCGTAAAATCGTTTGATGTTCGGTTAGGATGCTGATGAATATTCTGCACAATTCAGGGTGGTATAGAGCAAGGGTCTGCTTTGAGTGAGGAAAGAGGGATGAACTGGTAACTGGCAGAGGCGACAGTAGGGGGTGCTGAGAGGCCAGTAATGATGTATCTGATATCTGGGGCCACTGGAGCTTGAGGGAGGGGGGAGGTTGGCAGTGGAGAGTTAAGGTTCACAGCCCCTCTCCCTCCCCACTATTATTTACACCACCGGTACTAGACGTTCCGAATGTAAGCTGTCTTTAGCCAATGAAAGAAAAAGTCAGGGCAGAGCCTGCACACACACACACACACACACACACACACACACACACACACACACACACACACACACACACACACACACACATACACACACACACACACACNCACACACACACACATACACACACACAGACACTCAAGCACACACAATCGCTCCACTGCGTGATCAAGAGACTTCTGTACAACTGTTAGTCTAATTTCGAAAGTCAAAAATTGGAGTCTAAACTAACCGTATTAAATCTAGTATAATTTGCTAGATGATTTACGCTGAAGTCCCTGATTACATTGACGTACAATCTATTTCAAGAGACAGTCTTTTTTCAGCTCTTCGCAAAAGTACTACACTGATTCAAGATATTAAACGTTTAGGAATTTCCGACAAAGTCTGATCACTTAAGTTAATTATATGAAGCAAAATCCCATCATTATAGCTTAAAGAACGCAGTACACAATATAAAAATAGTGGA
>JAWQUT010000218.1:521049-533629 GCA_033807755.1 Ellobium chinense
GCGTGTCTCCGTGAAATATCATTTGTTATCTGGAAATGAGAATAATGGACGAATTTTTCTCAACGACCGACGAGTTGACCTCTCAGTAGCTTAGTCGACAGTGGACAATGTCACCGTCCAGCTCAGCTCGCATCAATCTGGTAGTCAGGCACTTTAGCTCGGTAGTCAAGGAGAGAGCAAGCTGCCCTTGTTTCCGTGATATGTCGAATTGTTAAAAACTGGAGTTCGCCGTTTTAAAATCGTCTCAAGTTTCAAGTTTATTTCTTGTAGGCCAGGGGCCAATAATGCAACACATCAATACAGTTATAACAGTTTTTCACATAACGGTATAGTATACTTGCCACCATCGTTTCACTCATTCAACTTAGACAGACAGACAGACAGACAGACAGACAGACAGACAGACAGACAGAAACATACACAAAGATAAGAGAAACAGCCAGACAGACAGAATGACAGACAAATAAACACTTCCTACACTATCTGTTCTTGATCCGCCCGTCTTTCTCAGCGTCCACATAAGCACACCCACACCACATACCCACATAAAACAGAATTAAGGGGAAGCACTATCCTTTTCCAGAGGTTGTAAAGCACATAACGTGATGTGCAATTTATTATCATGAACACACTGGATTTCTATGGAAAACTGCACATCAAAGTGCAGAAAAGTTTGTTTTTGTCTCTCATGGGATATGATTTTATGACATTTCTCATTTGCGATAACACCAGTTGTTTGACACAATTCACCTATGTCTCGACGATACCTTTATGCATGATCCCACGGAGACTTTGTTCGCATTTCCTGTCCAGATATAATGTTACTTCATTTTACATCAAAGTGTGTTACCGCTGTAATTCCTCATAGTTTTGCATCTAGACAGAAAACATATTTTTTTAAAAAACTGCAAGATCACGCATAAAGATATCTACGAAACACGTACCGAAATCTGGTTTCAAACAATTGGTGCACCCATGGGGATGTGTTGCACAGCAAGTTATGTTCATTACAATCTCTAGAAAAGTGTCTCCCCTTTAAAATAATCTTGATTCAAGACACGCTTTAACGGCCATTTTAAAGGATTACTTAGGTCTGAGACTGGCTTAACCGCCCAACTTAATGAACCCGTTTGTTCCATTTCATTATTTGAGCTGTGGCAAGAAAAGAGACCTGTGAACTTCACGTCACAGTTTAATTTACGCGACACTTTGTTTACAGAATGTTGTTAGCATTAAAATGGACCGTTTTAGTGGAACAATGCTTTTGTTTTCCGTCTTCACAACCTCCTCGTTGTTGCTTGGTGTTTATGTGTGTTTTTAGCGCTTTGTTTGTGTGACTGCTTTTCTGCAACTTACTGAAAAATTCCCCTACCTGTTGTTTCTTCCTCTGTTTTTTGTTTGTTTTCTCATTACTGTTTGCCTGTTCGTTTATTGTTCGGTCATTCGTTCGTTCGTTCGTTCGTTCGTCCGTTTGTTTGTTTGTTTGCTTGTTTGTTTGTTTGTTTGTATGTATGTTTGTTTGTTTGTTTGTTTGTTTGTTTGTTTGTTTGTTTGTTGGCTAGTTGGTTGGTTGGTTGGTTGGTTGGTTGGTTGGTTGGTTGGTTGGTTGGTAGGATTAACCTTTGTCCCCTACTTGAACCTCAAGAGTTCGGAGTGGAGTTAAGGAGATGAGATCGAGGTCTTCTGTGTTTATACATCCAAGACAGCCAATCAAGTCTGTCTTGGACAAAGCAAAATTTCTTTGCGAGTAGAAGCCATCTGATCCTTACCTTCATCCCTTATCCCCACCCCCATTCCCCTGCAACCAACCCTACCCCGCCCTTCTCTGTGACATTGCGCCTTTGAAAGAAGGTGCAACGGCCCGTCACCTCCTCCTCCCCCTCCCCCTTAACCCCTCCACGGACTTCTTCCACAAGACATGTAGAAGCCATTTCCAGGCATTCAGCAAATCGTCGACGAGAGTCTTACTGTACCCGAGGCCAGCCGGAGTCTCCGTGAGTTTGTCTATGTCATCTGCTCTAAGAATTTGTTGTACTCCTGGTTGTTACACCATCACATAAATTGCGTCTTTTGCTGTTTTTCATGACGCCATTAGTGGCCTAATTCATGTTTCTTTGTTTTGCTGGTTGATAAGGCTCCTAAATATCTATAGAAATTTAATAACAACGTCTTCCTTCGGACTCCTGGGTTTTTTTTTCCTTTTGTTTATTTCTTTGGATCATCATCAGTGGATCCTTGACGTCACAGGCATTCATGGTTTTTAATTAATTTTGTTTTTGTTATCGTGGTCATTTGAATAACCGTTGTTGTTGTTGTTGTTGCAGTTGTAGAGATGTTGATAATGGTAAAAATATGGCGAAAATGTAAAGGGGAAGAAGAAGAGACAAAATTAAATGAGCCACAAGACGCGTATGATCTTAGGCAGCGCAAGCAATTAGGATAATAAACTATTAATATATATGGCTACAGTCCCATACGATAGTCTAGACCACTCCGTAATTAAATATATTTTCATACGTGGCACATAATACTGGTCACCAAATAGCGTCCTCATTCTCTTTATAACAATTAACGTAATTCTCTTGGGGTTCTTTCCATCCATCCATCCATCCATCCATCCATCCATCCATCCATCCACATCCATCCACATCCATCCATCCATTCATTTCACTATCCTTGCTCGGAGCTTTACCTAATGGCCCTGACCATCTGCACAAACCCCCTCCCCTCGTTTCTCCCCACACAGAAACCGTCTGGTTATCTAAACAGATTTTCCTAACCTTCTCATAAAAGGAGTCAATGATATTGTGAAAGTCAAAGAATAAATCGGGTGGCCAAAACAATAAATGGAATCACTCAATTTCAAAGTTCAGTTCATGAAAGAGTCAAATCTTTCGCATCTGAAATTTACTACTACGCCTACTATAATGGCACATATCGTCACAGGGAGTAGTGTCTACTAATGCTGGAAATTTCAGATATCTAGCTGCTATGGTTATGTCGTAGATAAGAAGCATGCTATAGGGCCTATCTAACAACAGGATGCTCTGTGTGCGCTTAGGACATTGACTCTGACACGTCATTTGAAAACATTTTTTTTACAATTATTATTTGTTGTGATCTAGACTAGATCAATAAAATGTGCTAAAATGTGCAACAAGATATATACACAAATACATATACAATAAACATGATTGCATATTTCATCATAACGCAAGGCACCAAACTCTAAAATTTATGACATTCTACTGCATAGTCTTGAGCGACGTCGGGAGCCAATTTTTTTTTTTTTTATATAACACCTTTGGCGGGCGGGCCATCATTATGTTTATCCCGCGGGTCACGGCAACATCCTATACTGACATCCGTTTTGGTACGGCTCAACTTTGACATGGGTTGCCATGGCAACAGCAAGCAATACCACTGACATCTGTGACGTACTTTGAGTCATGCATTTAGGGCTTTGTCATAGTAATGATACAGAGGGATGACAAGAAAGAAGACATTACAAAACAAAAAAACAAAACAAAAAAGACGTGTACATAAGAAACGCCAGGAAGAACATTGCTGAGAGAGGCCGGACAGATTGGATTGGAGAGCCTCAGAGAAATTATGCAGAGGATTGCGAAGGACAGAGACAGATGGTGTAACACAGTGCGGGCCTTACTTGACGTCTAACGGCCCGGAAAAGATTTAAGATCATAAGGTGTAAGATGTGATCTTTTAGAAAAATGAAGGAATGGGGTAGCCGAAAGTGGCAAACTGAACTAAGTAAGAGAGGAAAGGAAAGAAAAAAAAAGAAAGAAAGAAAGAAATATGCACAAGGAGATGAGGTAGAAATGCGGATGTGGCAGGGGGAACTAGGAGGGTAGAGAACAGTGGGAAGGTTAATGGCCAAGCACACTGGAATCGTCATTATATTCCTACTATACATCTTACGATATATCTTACGTTATATATTTATCCTCTATGGCATTGTTTTGTCCTGGTCTCAGTGGGCTTTGTATACGATGTTAGACAAAGACGTACGTGCCAAACCATTCTGCCTTTCTCTCTTGATGCTACATTCTTCTGTGCTTGAAGGACAATGTGTGCATCAAACTTTGTGATGAATATTTGAGAGCTTGCGCGTTACCAATGGGAATCTCTTACCATCGTAAGAATTACATCCACTCTGCATCTTGACCACTTTTAAAGATGTGCTCAGCACCTATGCAGTATCCATGGTAATAAAGATTCCATCGTTAATCTGCAAGCTGTCCATCGTTTGTCTAGACAATGAGTAAAATTAATATTAGTTTGCTTTCTTTTCGTAAGTGAAGACCCTGTTTTTGTTTTTGTTTTTTTTTTTTATATTACTCTATTGCACTGTCAGTCAAATATAGTCTAGAGTATAACGGACGAAACGACACTAATGTCTGTCAATGCTTTGTGAACATGTATGAAGTTAGTAGCTGTAGTCCTCTAATGTCCATGTGCTGTCCCAGTGCACACTATATTTTTCCCATGAACCACGTCTGTGGTCTGGGCTTATTCCTAATAACTTGTTAAACGTGTTGTTGTTGTTGTTGTTGTTGTTGTTGTTGTTGTTGTTGTTGTTGTCATTCTACAAAACTATCTAAATTTAGCTCAGCTTTAAGGGGGCATTTTCCCTTATCACCGCAATGTGTCGCGATGAGCGCGCTAAAGTCATGTGAACTAATCTCGTGGTTAATCTCGCCTAATCTCGTCAAACGTGACGTTGGGCCCACCTGCTCCAGGGGTGACATAGTGCACGTGTGTAGGCGGTTTATATGTGTTCAGGTATTGACCTTGACCATTTTCACAGGAGCGTATTTGAATGCTAGTTGGTTTTATTTGATAACATAATTGATGACCCTTATTAGTGATTCCTTAGAAGCGCAGCACAGGTTCCGATTAAGAGAAGATGGGCATGTTCAGTGACTTCCCAATAGAAAACAAGTTAATACCCACACTAAAATTTTCGTAGATATTGTCTCAGATATATTATATACAACCACAGCACAGCAAAACTGTAAACAGCATATCACACATTCCGTCGCTAACCTGCAATACCGTCGTATCACCAAAAAGAACAAAATAGGATACATAATGAGTTTTGCATTTTATGTAATCGGATCGGCTAGGTTTCAATCAGTTTCACTTCCTTCAAGTTATTTCATAGAAATAACTGTCTGTCTGTCTGTGTCCACTTGCGATTATCAAAAAGAGTCATACGCATAATTTCAGAAGAGTAAAACATATTTTCAAATTGAAGCAAAAGATCTGTATCACAATCGCCTTTGTCTTGTTGTTTGTTTAAGTTTTCAGTGTTTGTTCCTCTCCCCCACACCTTAAAAGCACCCTCGATGTCCTCCAGTTGGTTGCTTGGGGAAGGGGGGGGAGGGGCAATGAATACATAGCACCTCGTGGACAAACTATCTTGGAAAGGAGTAATCTAATGGCAGGACAGCGCTATGTGTCATGTCGCTTAAATCAGCAAGGTAAGAATTTATCACCCCATTATTCCACTTGCACTTTTAGAAGGTTAAAGGTTCTCCAAAACATGCGAAGGTGTGAAATTTGTGAGACCGACTTTTCATTCTCCAAACTGAGGGCTGTCCTTTCTTTCTTTTTACGCAAAGGTTACTGAGTGATAAGAGTTTAGATTCGTCGACAGTCAATGACCAATCAGTGAATACTGGGATATATTCATTCTTTTGACATAATTACATTTCAAGAGAAATCAAAAGTTACACTGGAAAACACAAACGAAGTATACGAGACAATTTACAAGGTTTCGTACTTTTATGCATAATATATTTTTAAAATATCTTCAAAACAAGAAAACCTATAACATCGATACTTGACGTATTCTCTAGGTTTTTTCTTTCTAGATAACATACTGATACCATTGTTTTTGTTGGGTTTTTTTTCACATGAGCGAACAAACAAATAAACAAGCAGCACTTTTTAACTGCCTTGGGAGGCAGTCTTGGCTCCTAACCTACCTATACTCTCCCCAGAGAATTAGTTGGGAGGCATTTATTGAGTAAGGACGTGATCCAAACTTTTCGTATCGCTATTTATTGACACCTCCTCCTACCCTACTTTGACTTGAGTCTTCCAAAGGCAACCACTAACGAATGCCTTATAGAGTTCAGTATATTATGCTCTATTCACTGTATGCTACTGATAATAAAATTTAAATATGCAGTTTCTAAATCTCATATCCAGTTAATACCCGCTCACGCGATTTCACACAATTATTAGCCCAGCTGTCCAGACCACTCTAGGACTTTCTCAATTCCCTGCTGAGTATACAGTGTACATTATCTTTCACTGCCTATAGCCAGGCACTCATGTTACTGGGCTGAGGAAAATGTGGATGAAATGCTTTCCCAAGGCATTTACAATACGACCGCAGTCGGGAGTCGAACCCATGACTTTTGGCTCTTGAGCCCAAAGCCGCAATCATTGACTACGCTGATCTGATCAAACAATCACAAAACTAATCGGGCTGTTTCGAATTACCGTCTCCGAATGTATTTTATCTTTCTGTAAAAATAATCTCACCGTAATGACCACAACATCGAAAAAAAAAGTGCATTTTAGTGAATTCTTCCTACCTTTAAGTCTGTGGGAAAAAAATGATAGATCTATGTGATTGCTCTTAAGTGACCATCAGCTATTTACACACCACTCGGTGGAAAATGGAAATGGGCCGCATAGCGATAATTCATACTGTCCTTGTTAACAGTTCGAGTTGAACTAAGATTTGAAATAATGTCTAGGACAACGGACAGTTTTAGGTTTTGGGTTCCGGATGTCCCCTCCACAATAAATCACGGTCTTCCCCAAAAAATGAATAAATAAAGCCTAATTTCCCTTGGATGGACAAATGGGTTTTTTTATTTCTTACCTTTCCTGTCGTTGTTTTTGTTGTTTGTTTTTTTTTATCGTTTTATGTATACATGTAAGGAAATGCATAAACTGGATAATGGGAGATGTGTATCGTTATAAAGTATACTTGACCGGAAAAAAAAATTATTGTTATTATCATAACTTATCGCTATTGATGTTATTACCTGGTGACGTCATGGAGTCTGCAATTTTGTCAGGTGAATTAGTGAAAATGCAGAAAGACTCCTACAAGAAGACCCAATGTGACGTCAATCTAGTCCAACTTACTAACGTACTGCTACTCTACACCAACCAGACAGGCAACTGAGAGTTTGCGCATTAACGATGGGCTTTCTTATACCACCGTAAGAATTACATTAACTCTGGATGTTAAAAACCGCTAACGGCGTATTCAGCACAGATGCACCAATGTAATTCTTATGATAGTAAGAGATGCCACCGTCAATGCGAAAGCTCTCAAATTTTAATGTTAAAGCGACCTAGAGTAAACATTATTAGGTCACGACCTATGTTAAGTTTTAACAAGTTACGTCTTTTGGTGAAATCCCCTTCATCCCATGGCCCAAGGCTTCAATGCTCTCTATATTCATCGCGTCAAAACAAGCATCAATAATCTTTGCACTGGACATCTCTACACAACGATAGACAGGAGACCTTAGAGCTGAGTCATACATACATCCTCAACTGCGGCCACATTCAGCGGCGTAGGCAGTGGGGACTGGGGACTTTTGGTGGGAGCCCCTCCCATGCCAAAACTGTATGTGCCCTACACATGCCTCGCCCTTGGAACTGAGCCGCCAAAACGTCCACAACTACGGCCACAGTCAGTTGTGAGGAACGGGGACTTTTGGGCAGCCCTCCCCCCACCCCCCACTCGCTCCCGCTAAAAAATCGCAAAAAAAGTAGAATATACGCCCTCCAAGTGCTTCGCCCATGGAACTAAATCAGCAAAACAAGTTCCTCAACCACCGCCATATCACTTTATCAGTGGCATAGATGGTCGGGACTCTTGGGGAAGCCCTCTCATTGCAAATAAAAAGATGCCCTCCAAGTACATGTACCTCGCCCTTGGAAATATAACAAAACAACATCCTCAACCACGGACATAATCGTTGGCGTGGTCAGTGGACACTTTAGGGGGAACCCTTCCATCGCAAAATGTATGTGCCTTCCGAGTGCCTCTCCCCTGAGCACCACCCTCTTCCAAAGACTGATGTGTATAACTGTATGGATTTCGTCCCCTGCAATCATTGACTTTTCCTTTCCCCCCTCCACTCTCCCGCATGTACCCCAACCAGGGTACGCCCTTGCTCCCGCCGCTGGCCTCATTTACTGTGATTGCCGTAACCCTGATGCTGGATTGCGTCAACAAAAAAAACAACAACCACAGGCAATTTTATGTCCCTGACCAAATAATTTACAAGGATAATTAACACTCCAACATGGAAAGTGCAACAGCAGTAGAAGATCTTCAGGGGAAACCTGAAAAGCAAGTACATGATCCTGGGTGTCCTTCTGTTATATATATCCGGGTGTGTGTGTGTGTGTGTGTGTGTGTGTGTGTGTGTGTGTGTGTGTGTGTGTGTGTGCTGTGGGAAGGGTGGGAGGGGAGCCCGAAGAGTTCGAACCCACATCCTTCGCTGCGCTGCCCCATAGTCTTGCCACACTTTTCGGTTTTGGTTGCACTTTAGATAAACTTACAGTTCAATCTATAATTATTTCAAGGCAGGCCAGGGTCTTAGGGCATATTGGCAGAAACAGTAAAACAGACTTTTCTAACAATAACGACAATCATATTTGTCCAAGTATCGTTCATGTATGCGTCTTTGCAGTTTACTGACTGTATTTAAGTAATATTTGTATTGTATTGTATTGTATTGTATTGTATTGTATTGTATTGTATTGTATTGTATTGTATTGTATTGTATTGTATTGTATTGTATTGTATTGTATTGTGTTGTGTTGTATTGTTTTTAGTTGGCATATGACCTAATAAAACCTTTGAACTTGAACTCGTAACATACGTGAAAAAAAAGAATTATAAAGTGGTGCATGATAAGTATGAAACATGAAAATGGAAGAAATGAAAGGCGGGAGGGGAGGGGGTGGCGGGATGGGGGAAGGGAAGAAAGGGGAAAGGGTCATGCACCGACATAATAACATTCCTTACGACTTAAGATTTTTGTTTGTTTGTTTGTTTGTTTTCAAATTTTGTTCATTCTTCGTATCCTGCAACGTTTGGGCAATGACAGATCTAGCTGGATTACGATTTAATGAAACCTTCCAAAATATTAATATGTTCCAACAATAAATAAAAGGCGTCATTTATCCATATGTAAAAGATGGGCATCTTGTCCCTTTTGCCTATACAGGCTAGACTATGCCTTAAGCATGAATCTGTGAACTGTGCTGACTTGATGACAATATCTTCACTTTTGTGACGAAAAGTACGATACGCGATGACCGTCAGAAATAAAGGGAAATTTCTAGTTCTACATTGAAAAATAAGAAACGCTGAAATTATGTAAAGTTTGAAAAGGTAGCCACGCTGGTGAAGGCTCTGTCGAAATTTGACTTTTAGACCTTAATAGTTTTTGAATGTGAGGAAGACTGTCTCATATAATGATAATGTATAAACTATTCCACACGTGTGGGTGAAAATCGTATATTTCTACGTTGCATTGTTCTTTTATTATGGAAATGCTGACACAAAGTATACAATCGTCTCTACAGTTAATCTCACTGTCTCCCTAACTTAAACCCGGGTCAGTTAAAGGTTATTTAGATTCATTCATGAGTTTATGTGACGTAAACTTAGCTTTGTCTAGTTCCGGTTAGAGACAGCTAATCGATCTAC
Source organism: Ellobium chinense (assembly GCA_033807755.1). Lineage (NCBI taxonomy): Eukaryota > Metazoa > Mollusca > Gastropoda > Ellobiida > Ellobiidae > Ellobium > Ellobium chinense. The sequence continues at coordinate 530,831 of JAWQUT010000218.1, forward strand.
AAGATTTAACTCATGAATAAATATGGCCTCATTTGCATTTGTTCGAGCAAATGTGGCATTTTGTTTGCCGATGTTGTTCTTGTTCTTGTTGCTGCTGCTGCTGATGTTGCTGCTGTTATTGCTGTTGTTGCTGTCAATGGTGATGTTTTTGTTGGTACTGATTGAGGTTGTAGAGGTATTGAGGGAGGTAGTAATTCTGGCAGCTTTTATTGGTGTCGTTGTTGGTGATGATGGTGATGGTGGTGGTGGTGGCGGCGGCGGCGGTGGTGGTGATATTGTTGATGTGGCCATTAATGATGGTAGTGACGTTGTCGATGGCCGGGTTGGTGAGTCTGTCTTTTTTTTTGTTTTGTCGCTACTGTGATAGATGACGGCAGTGATTTAGCCTCCATAGTTCAAAATGGTCAAGAGAAAGTATATTTTTAAAACCTGGATCATGTAAAACTTTCTTTTTTTTAAAAATAGCCTTGTTTGTAAATAAAATTCTCGTATTCACGCAAGAACGAGCCAACCTCCCCACATGAACAAAGTCTCATTTCAAATAATGGCATGGTGTGACCAAGGAATCACCAAGACAGGCACGGACAACCTACTTTTACTTGCAACTCCGAAGAGCACCGATGTCTGTTTAAACTGACGGTTTGGTAAAGTGGCGCTACCTCCTTTCGACTTTTTTATACCGTATATAGCGAAATCTTTTGTTCTCCAGAAAATGTCACTATGAAGCTAAAGGTCCGATTACCCATTAACTGGCATTAACTAATAACAACAACGGAAGTTTTGTTCAACTCAGACGCTCTAGATACAAAAGAGCGTCAATCACATGGTTGCCAAACTGCAGAATCAGCCAAATTACTAGCTGAAGGGAAAGCGAGAGAATTATGATTCAGCCTTGGGAGAGTTTTATTGTTTACTTAGAGTAATTTAACTAACTCTGAATGGGATGCTCGAAAGAAGTCCCTCTTTTGGGGCTCTATGATGCAAATGAAATTGTTCATAAATTTAATGTTTTTGAATGCCATCTTTAAAAAAAATCCAGGACTGAGCAATTCAAGGCAAAGAATATCCTTGAAGGTTAAGTATGCATCGTTTGTGAATAAGATTCTGTAAATACTTGTTTGTATCCTACTTTCTGCTGCCTCAGCCCTTTACGTTGCCTGCTCTACGGCTGTTATATATTGGTTGGTAATTTGGCAATATTATAATATAGTTCCCTAGAGCTGACTGGTCCACAGAGTGTAGACAAATGAACCTCAACGTGCCACTAGAAAATATTTCGTACTTCCGTAGCACAAAATCACGAACAGAAGGCATACCATTAGCCGTCAATACCCTATTCACCCCTCCCCTCCCTCCCTCTCTCCAACTGCCCTCAACTATCACATTATCACTGTGATCATTATTATCATTATCATATCACCACCATCAGCACTAGCACCACCACTATTGTGAGCCTGTCTGACTGTCCTGATACTTTCTGATGACGTTCAATATTAATTTACCTGTAGATAGTGCATCAAGGATCTATCATAATGTATAATAATGAGGGGGGGGGGGAATCCCTCTTGTGGCATTGGTTATTTGGTGGTATTTATAATCACCTTGAGCGGTTTCTCTTTTCGGAGACTTTCAACCAACTTTCCTGTAGCATGCTGGCCAATTTGAAAAAATGTAATTAGATCTACTTACCGAACAAACTAAAATTTGTTTCTATAAGATCAGTTACCCGTGATATAGGGTGGGTAAGCATGGGGTGGGGTGGGGGGGGTGAAGAAAGGAGACGTGAGGACAAAAATGTAAGTGGAATGAATTATTTGACGACCTAGTTATTGGCTTTGTGAGAGCTCGAGGTGACCTAACTGAAAGAGGGGACGTAATCAAGGAGAACAGGTAACGGCTAAGTACAGTCCCTTTAATTTATGATTACTGCTTGATAGCGTGGATTTATTAGGAGTACAGAAGGCCGCACTACTTCTGGTTTCCGTGCCGTCATTTTATTATGGAACACTTCGCGTTTTTGTTGTTGTTTTTTTTTGGTTGTTTTTGGTTTTGTTTTCTGGTTGTTATGGGTTTTTTTTTGAGAGGGGAGGGGGGATGAGGCATTTTATCTCCACTGTAACTTTGAATATTAATAGCAAATCTTTTTCAGCATTTCATGTTACAAAATTCAACACTCAATTTCTCAAAGTCACCAAGCCTTAGCCATGCAGACTTTCGTACTACATCGGGCCGTGAAAGGCAAACCAAACCTTAGAAATAATGATATGCCTTAAGAGCGATAAATGCGAGCAGCGTAGGGGATATCTTGTTCTTGAACTTTGTTTATTTATGCCTATATTTTAGTTCAGCTGGCATCATTTTGAAAATGCAAGAGAATAAGCATTTTATGATATTGCCAAGAATGTTCACTCCCAAGCAAACGCCACTGCAGTTGATATGGCGTTCTCAATCGGCTCTCAGATTTCCAAGGCACAAAACAGAAAACGAAAAGAAGCCCGAACAAAATAGCAGGATGGGTATTCGCTGTCTGATATAAAAAAAAAAACGTTTCATTTTAAGTTCGGACCTCTTACAGATTGTAAAGGCTGAGAAGACAAGTGCATGGTATGTTCTGGCGTTGCTATCAAATTGCAGATTGTGAATTATATTTCGAAAACAAATGTGAATTTCGTGTCTAGTTCGTTACATGCAATAAGATCGTAACATTAGGAAATGCCATATTATTATGCGCATGCCTACCACAGTCTGTCTGTAAGAGATCCTATCTTTAAATGAAAGCTCTCTATTGACACAGGTTCA
>JAWQUT010000218.1:539605-542105 GCA_033807755.1 Ellobium chinense
TGTGTGTGTGTGTGTGTGTGTGTGTGTGTGTGTGTGTGTGTGTGTGTGTGTGTGTGTGTGTGTGTGTGTGTGTGTGTGTGTGTGTGTGTGTGTCAAAATTTGGAGGAAGAGCAAAACAAAATGTGTAGAAAGTATTCTGGTTTGGGACCCCTTAATAAGTTACTGAGATGTCTTATACTTTTTATAACCAAAAGTGAAAAGAAAAAACATTGACATCTTCATACTGAGACAGGTCTATGAACATAATATTAATATATATGAAACGGTCACACAGGAACAGAAATGCTGAGTCTTACTCTTCAAGCTGGTTTTATTAAATACTTTAGGGCTTTTATTATTCAAATTGTACAACACCACAGTGAAAGCCTTTCACCTAATAGAAGGCTGGGTTGAATGAACCCTTTTACAGGAAGGTGGGCACATTTATATGATATACATTTATATCATTTATATTTTTCATCAAAGACATGTTTTTCAGGTTTCAGTTCCATCAAAACAAGCAATTTCCATAGAGTTATTTCTTTCAAAACAGGTTGAAAATAACATTAATAGTTATGAACATAATATGCGCTTTCAAGTAGTGTCTGTCCTACATTTTTCCTGCATTTAGCTATATGTAGCATTTTCAGTAATAATATTTTTTCATCTGTATTTTTACAATAAGGCCCCATAAAATCTGTAATACTGTTTTTTTAATTCTGTATACAAATCGTTCACCATCTTAAACTGTGGTATAATAGTGAACGTTTGTGGACTGAGGTTGCAAAATAAGCTTTTGGGGAGGGGGCTTCGCAGGAAATTACTGCTGACTTAGTGTTTATTAAATAAGGGATAAGGATGGTTATTTCACCATTGTACGCATGAAAGACGTCTTGAAAATTTTACATTTTTTTAATCTTAATATTCTTATATAATAATGAACAAATGAATATCAAGTACAAGACAGCACATTAACACTTTGAAACTGTATTTTCGTCATGTATTCATTTCGTGATTTTTCGCTCAACGTAAGTACAAGAATAAGAACGGGGGCAAAACTATTTAAGATGCACTAACGAAACTTTCTGGCAAATACCTGAGTAAATTAAAATAAGATTTCAAGAGAGAAGTTTTGGAAAGTCTGTGTTAAAGTAAAAGTGTGAACCACTGGATATGCCTGTGGTCAATAGTATGCAAGTGCCGACCTGCATGAACACACACACACACACACACACACACACACACACACACACACACACACACACACAAACATGTAGTAAAGTCACTTTTTCTCTAATTTACACATGCCTGCCAAAATTCAGTTCTCTGAATTCAAAATTGTTGAAGATTTCCTTGCTCTACTGATCTGCTATCAAAATCCAAGATGGCCGTCGCCGCAATCACAGTGATCATCAGATTTGTATTGTGTCCACTTTTCAGTTACGTTTACACTCATTTCAATAGTTTGAACCAAGTCAGGAGTGAAATAACATGAAGGAGACAATTTGCGTCTTCAAATGCTTATCCCTTAATGCCACTCGGCAATATTTGATAACTTTCTCATCCGTTTGACGACGCCGTTAATAGTTGAGTTCTGTTGAGCTATTACTGGACAAAGCAGTTGTTAATGATGCTGCTGGTGCTGATGTTGATGATGTGGTGATGGTGGTGGTGCTCCTGCTGTAGGTGCACTTGTTGACGGTGGTGACCGTGGTATTTTTTTAAGTTTTTGTTTATTCTCTTAGTTGTGGTGATGGTGATGGTGATGGTAATGGTGCTGGTGCTGCTGGTGACGATGAGAATGGTGGTGATAATACTGGTCATGAGTAGGAGAAAGAGGGAGATCGTGACGACAGTGACACAAATTAAAAAAAAATCATTTTCAACGAGGAAGTTTTTAATTTCTATCTTATACTCGATGAGGGGTAAACTGGACAATCGTGACAGTGGAGAAGAATGTAAGAAAACAAGGTGGAAATAAATAAGGTTGTATGGACATAGACTAGTGAGGTTGTGTAAAATGAGTAATTTGCTGATGCTGAACGGACGAGCGAGTAGAGACAAGGATATTGGGAAAATAACTTTTTGCAGTAAAAATGGACAGAGTACAACAGATTATGTATTGTGTTCGAAACAGGTCTTGCGAAGACTGCTCGATTTTGAAGTGCATGATGCCAACGCCTTCTCAGATCATGTAAAAGTTAGCGTCTGTTTGACATGCGAAATGAGAAAGAGCTGTAGAGTAGATGATGGAGAGAAGAAAGAAGTATGTATGAAATGGAGAGAGGAAAGAAAGGATGAATTTATTCAATGCATGCAGAGTGAACACTACTTAGATGAATTGTACAACATGTTTGAAACGCTGGAGAATGAAGGATTGTGTGAAAGTACCATAGATGAATGTGTGAAAAAATTAACTGATATTTTGTTAGGAGCCGGTAGTTTACACTGTGTGAGAGTAAGTCACCCGTGCAGGAGTCACTTTAATAAACGGATGAGCGAGCCTTGGTATGACAGTGAG
>JAWQUT010000218.1:547105-573219 GCA_033807755.1 Ellobium chinense
AAATTGTGGTTAGAGATGTGAGTCTTAATCGGAATTCCTCTCACAACTTTATTAATTTCCTTTCGGTCAGTGGGATGCTGTATCTGGAATTCTCTAAATAGCTGCAGTATTTAGAAATGTGTGTCTCTGAGGACAGTTGATAGGATAGCATGATGATTTTTAGATCAGATAATAATAAAATTTGTTTTTGCCCCTTCACACTACAGATTGTTTTGCAACTGTAAGAAATTATCATCATACAAGCACATTAAACCAATTGTTTCATATCCAACAATAAAATCAAAGAGATATATTCACACACAGTATACAATAGTAATATCTAGCTAGGAAGAATACCTAGTAAAATACTGAGTCTTGAGTTGCCTTTTAAAAGAGACCAAGGGTGCGGACATACTGAAAGAGAGTGGGACAGAACTGTAAACAAGTGGTGCTCACTATACCAATTGCAATTGGGCAAAAAATTCAAGTCAAACTTAGGAAGGGCTAAGATGATTTTTTTAAAAAAAATTGATATTTGGTTAGACAAATATATTTTCATGTGAGGTAACTTCTGTGGATCAGTGTGAGTAATCCATCTTTCAATCTTTTTTTCATCCTTCCAGATTTGGCTTGAGTAACAGATTTGAAACTGAGTTCCCCCAAGGTCTTTCAGCAAAGGTATGTATTACTAATTAGTGTAGAATTTAGGAGTTTTCCAGTGGAGACATTGGATAGACTAGGCATGCTGAAGTTCTTTCAGACAATAGGCTGGTTATTTGTGGAGAGATAAATAAAATTTGGTTCCAAACAGCTTGTTCATTTTAGAAGATAGATATAATGTTACTGTAGGCAAGTATAGTGGATAGCATACCTCAATATGAGCATGATAAAGATAAAACATGATTGGGAAGAATGCATTCATTTAAAATAACAGAGCTATTTGAGAGACCCACGGTGCTTTTTAAAGATATAATTTGGTCATATGCTTATTGTACTGTTTTTAAGGCGATTGAATCCTTTACATGAGGCACCTGAATTTAGGATGGTTTTGTCTTTTCAGGGGTCAAAGACGGATATGTTTATTTGATGTGCCTCAGTGTTTGCCGTAGGTCACACCAAACCATATTGATAGCTGGGTTTCACCATCAGGAGACATTTTACCACATGCTTTTATTAAAACCTACAATAATGTGGAATATATACAACACTGGGCCTCACATTCTGGAGAAGTCCTTTTACTGTGTTGCAGTCTATTACCTGTGCCTTCGGTTGTTCCTTTTTTTGCTGGATATTCTTAATTTATGAAGAAAATTTCTCCGCAGTTGAACTAAATTAATGCCTGACCATGTGGTAAGATCCAGGCATTTAGGCAACTGTAGAAATCAAGGATGAATCATGGCATTCCATATGTCCTAACACTTACTTAAAGTCCTGCTCTCATTTGTTCATTGTTTAAAAGTATTTTCAGTTTTTTGTAAGCATCATTTGTCAGAGGTTTCTAAGAGACCTCAAGAAATATGTTGTGTTTGCTGTACAAGTTTGCATAATTAGTTAATTCACTTCTACTTTGACAGGTTGCACCAGAGGAGTTCAAGGCAACCATGACACGAATAAATAATGTTCTTCGCAAGGCTTTACCAGTGAATGTCAAGTGGCTATTCTGTGGATGTATTTGTTGTTGTTGCACACTTGGCTGCTCTTTATGGCCTGTGGTCTGTCTCAGTAAAAGAGTAAGTCATTCGTTCTCCTCAGAATTAAATAATAATAAATATCATCATCATCCACATATTGGGATTTAAAGTCGTTATTGAGTAATATCATGGCAGTCATCATGGTAAGTAAACGTGTCCTAGCTTGCAGTGTAGTTCATGAATAATTATGACTGTTTGAATCATTGGTACTGTAAATAACATCAACAACCATCATAGTTATAGCATTATTAATTTATTTGATTGCTTGTTTAGTTTATGGTATTCATCTGTTAATAAAGTGTCATAAGCATAACATGTCTTAGATTATCTCAATTTTCTTTTTCTATTTTCAGACACGACATTCCTTAGAAAAAGTGCTAGATTGGGAAAATAGTCATTTATATCAAAAAGTAAGTTCGCGTTGTGGTTTTATGTTCGTTTTAGAAAGTCTGTTTGGTGTTTAATTTTCACCTGATTTCTCTTCCCTTTAACCATTCATTTCTTCATATCATGAATATTTGTTACATAAATTGTATGCTCATTTATGGGTACTTTTATATTCTTTTTTTGAGGAGGTGGTGGGTGAGGGAGGGGATGAAGGGATGGGATTGGACCTTATGACTAAGTGGAGATGGATTTGATTTCTGAATATTTTGGTAATTCCAGAGTTTGGAAATTTCTTATTTCTTTTGCAGGTGTATTGTACTGATGCATATTTTCAGGGTAATATTTAGCTTATTAAAAACTCTCATAGTACCTTTAAATTAAAAGTATAACTTTTTCTGTTGACAGAGATAATTTATTTTTTTTAATGCGACAGCATGTGCCTCTTAGTCTTAACATTATTGGAATCAGATGATAGTTCCATCATCAAAGTAGACAGCAGCTTTGTTCTGTGTCCAGCAAACAGCACCGTGATGCTGTGAGAACATATGTGATATATCTGTCACTACAGAAGAGGCATTAGTGTTTAGCAGTTGAAATTTCATCTTGTTCTAAGTGTATTTGATCTGTTCCCAGGGACAGTTGTTATCTGAGTCTAATAAATTCATGTTACTATTATAAGAATGCTAATGGCCAGAATGGTGTGCTTTTTCAGTAATTCTCTCTGGAGCATGAAGATAGTGTAATTCAGTAGTCAGTAGTCCAGTGTCTGCGTAAGACCACTGTCTGTGTACCTGAACAGTTTCTCTTTTAATAATCCATATTTTAAAAATTCTTCTGCTGTTCAAGGAGGAAAACACCCACATCATCTTTCAAAGCATTTGAATTGATTTCATCTTCAAAATACGGAATTGAAATACAGATTGCGTGAGAGATAAGGCTTAGGTGCAAAAAGTCTGTGGCATGTACAAGATAAGCAATTTTCCCTTTATTTAACAATTCAACTATCACTACTGCCCTCTATGACTTTGTATTAATACAATAAGATGGATCATATCTCCTTTTCCAAAGTCCCCAGATGAGACTAGGATATTTATTTCACAGGCATTAGCAGATCAAATGAGGAATGTGTCTTTAGAGTCCAAGAAGCTGTACCAGTAAAACTGAGCTTAACAATTTCTGCTGTTGTCACATGTTCTGAGGATATTTCCCTCTTGACCTGACTCTTATTCAGTATTGTATGCTGGTAGCTTTTATGGCACCTGCCATGCAGTGGTGTTAGATTGGACTGGGAGAATAAAAGAAATAGAATGAATTAGAATATGTGAACAAACATTAGTCTCACAGTTCCTGCCATAGGTTTTATCTGGAGCTCTTTAAGAACAGCCTTTTCTTTGCACACCAGTGAAAATACACGTCAGAATCCTGTCTCATAGGCGTGACCTCGTGATGAAATGTGTCTGTGTTTTACATTTTTTATTTATTGACTTCATTAACGTAAACATAATAACATGCTGCTGCTTTACAGCAACAAATCTTTGACATCCTTGAAATTCCATTGAATCACAACAGTGTAAATGAAGAAGGCTAGAAATTGGAAAAAAAATGTATTGCAATTAGTATTTGTTTATNACTTTTATATTCTTTTTTTGAGGAGGTGGTGGGTGAGGGAGGGGATGAAGGGATGGGATTGGACCTTATGACTAAGTGGAGATGGATTTGATTTCTGAATATTTTGGTAATTCCAGAGTTTGGAAATTTCTTATTTCTTTTGCAGGTGTATTGTACTGATGCATATTTTCAGGGTAATATTTAGCTTATTAAAAACTCTCATAGTACCTTTAAATTAAAAGTATAACTTTTTCTGTTGACAGAGATAATTTATTTTTTTTAATGCGACAGCATGTGCCTCTTAGTCTTAACATTATTGGAATCAGATGATAGTTCCATCATCAAAGTAGACAGCAGCTTTGTTCTGTGTCCAGCAAACAGCACCGTGATGCTGTGAGAACATATGTGATATTTCTGTCACTACAGAAGAGGCATTAGTGTTTAGCAGTTGAAATTTCATCTTGTTCTAAGTGTATTTGATCTGTTCCCAGGGACAGTTGTTATCTGAGTCTAATAAATTCATGTTACTATTATAAGAATGCTAATGGCCAGAATGGTGTGCTTTTTCAGTAATTCTCTCTGGAGCATGAAGATAGTGTAATTCAGTAGTCAGTAGTCCAGTGTCTGCGTAAGACCACTGTCTGTGTACCTGAACAGTTTCTCTTTTAATAATCCATATTTTAAAAATTCTTCTGCTGTTCAAGGAGGAAAACACCCACATCATCTTTCAAAGCATTTGAATTGATTTCATCTTCAAAATACGGAACTGAAATACAGATTGCGTGAGAGATAAGGCTTAGGTGCAAAAACTCTGTGGCATGTACAAGATAAGCAATTTTCCCTTTATTTAACAATTCAACTATCACTACTGCCCTCTATGACTTTGTATTAATACAATAAGATGGATCATATCTCCTTTTCCAAAGTCCCCAGATGAGACTAGGATATTTATTTCACAGGCATTAGCAGATCAAATGAGGAATGTGTCTTTAGAGTCCAAGAAGCTGTACCAGTAAAACTGAGCTTAACAATTTCTGCTGTTGTCACATGTTCTGAGGATATTTCCCTCTTGACCTGACTCTTATTCAGTATTGTATGCTGGTAGCTTTTATGGCACCTGCCATGCAGTGGTGTTAGATTGGACTGGGAGAATAAAAGAAATAGAATGAATTAGAATATGTGAACAAACATTAGTCTCACAGTTCCTGCCATAGGTTTTATCTGGAGCTCTTTAAGAACAGCCTTTTCTTTGCACACCAGTGAAAATACACGTCAGAATCCTGTCTCATAGGCGTGACCTCGTGATGAAATGTGTCTGTGTTTTACATTTTTTATTTATTGACTTCATTAACGTAAACATAATAACATGCTGCTGCTTTACAGCAACAAATCTTTGACATCCTTGAAATTCCATTGAATCACAACAGTGTAAATGAAGAAGGCTAGAAATTGGAAAAAAAATGTATTGCAATTAGTATTTGTTTATGAAGATAGGGGCTTGATTTTCTTGAGTGACAGTAGAGCACCATCATTTGTGATTCGAATTTCCAGGCTAGTCAAGATTTCTTCTTTTTTCTCCATTGATTTGAAGTTTGATGCTATTGTGGCTATCACTGTGGAATGATGGAAAATGTTTTCATTGATCGCCTGTTTTTTTTTTTCAAAAACAGGTACTTGTGTTCAATTATGTGCTTCATTCATCTCCAACACAAATTGTATCTTTTGTTTCAGCTTGGTCTACATTGGAGATTAAATAAGCAGCGCTGTGACTCAAGCAGTATGATGGAATATGTAAGTGTTTGAAAGGAGACATTGTCATGAGATTAAAGAATGATAGTCGTAGAGAAAAGAAATAATAATAGCGCTTTGAACTGTCATTCGCATAAGTAATTTGGATCTCTAACAGCTGTTGAGGGCATGTATATATAGCCTTCATCTCACCTATTGTTTACTTGGCACTCATTCAGGACATAATTTTGAATTCAGAGCCACAGTTTCTTACACGGTGCTTTCCATGTTGTGACAAATGGCTGAAGTTAGAGCATTCTGTTGGTGTTTAGTGCGCTGTCATGGAATGCCTTTTAGTTGTCTGCAGTTATATAAGGGGACAAAAACTGAATTGCACAATAGGACAGCATCAGAAAGAACCATTTGGTTTTGGGTAGTCATTTTCAATGTTATTGTTTTTCCTGTCTAGATTGTGAACCCATGACCTGGCTGAAAGACTGTGGCGGTATTTAGAAAAGTATCTCATATTCAGGCTTAACAGTTTACTCTTGATTTTATTGTCTCCACTGACAAAAGTTTTCCCCACCTCCGTTGTCAGGGGAAATCAGAAAACAGCAGGATATTAAAATGTGAAGTTTTATAAAAAAAACATAAACATTTGACAATGCTAATATCATGCGAGAATATTTTAAATCTTTAAAGAAAATAGGTTTTGTGACTTTGTTTGTTCATTTTTGGTCAGCTATGTGTTTTGAAAGTTTTGTTATCTTATCAAACACGTAAGACAAGACAACAGAACTAGTATTGCATTGAATGGTGATTGTTGTTCTCTTTCCCAGGTCTTAGTATTAGAATTCATCCCCAAAGTCCCAATATTCCGACCAGACTAGTCAAGCATGAGGATAAAAGACAAAGAGTGAGAGGATTTTACATGTATGCGTATGTCCACATGACTTCGGAGATGGAGACAAATGATGCATGTCACCAAACAGCAAAGACAAATTCCATGCACCTGCGCTAATGTTCACTGGCATTCCAAGCATCGGGGTTTCATTTTTGTCACTCTGTAGCAAATGTCACAAAAGTTTTCTTCTGATCTCATATACTTCACCACACATATGAAAGCTTCATTCATAATTCTGGAAAATTCATATCCACAGGGAGTTCACTTTTTGTTCTCATTACACATACTGTTATTCAGCTTTGTTTTTTCTTTTTTAATGTAACTTTTTTGGTTTTGTATAAGCAGATTAGTTGAAATGATAAGCTCCCTAGATGGGGAAAGTAAATGATGAGATTTATTATAATCATTCTACTTTTTTTTGTTTGATTTTCTATTGCTTCCACATCTGGGGTACTGTAGAAGGAATTCACAGCATTTTTGTGTACCAAATATATTTAGGTTTGATATTCAGATACATCAGTTGCACTATAAAGTTTTTGTCTTCTATATGCAGTAGTTTGGAAGAGATGAGTCCAAAGGTTTGAATAAAGGGACAGGAAATATAAATATTAGTTGGTGGAAGTTGGAAAATGTTGATTCGACCAGATGTAGGAAAATCTTGATTGATTTGGGATGTGGTTATCTTCTTATTTTAACTGCTTGCTGCATCACTCATGTGGCTGACATATCCCATTATTCAGAAGCAAGTACGCAAATGTCAGGGATGCCAATTTTCCAGCTGATTTCGGTTTCTCTTTTTGGCATTTTAAAGGTTTCAGGTTCATGCAGGTGCACCAGTTGATTAGACTTCATATTCCTTAAAATAGACAAAAAGAATAAGTCTGAGTGATAAGAACCAAAATGGAGCCATGTGGGAATGCCACATGATCATTTATAATATTAGTCTGAAACTTGTGATAGGCCTAGTTTTGAAATGATAGCATTTGAATTTATCAGGTAGCCTTTCAACTCTTTATCTCCCCATTTTTTTTTCACGTTAGGACGTAATTATTTTACACTCCCAAAAATAGACCATAGGTGCTCATAGAAAAACATCAATAAAAATGTTTCTATCAAAGGTACAGACATAACTAATACAGCATTGTAAAGGGAAATGAATAGAGAGTTTGAAAATATGAGAGTTATAGACCATAATCTTGACAGGCATGAGTTTTGATCAACAGTTTAAGAGTCTTGGAAAAATGTAAAGGAAAGAACACAACAAAGATTCAGACTCACCAAGCCATAAAAAATATTCATCATCAAAGAACTGCCATTTCTGCTACATATCCTCAAAGAATAGCCAATATCCAATCAGAATACAAAGTTTCATCAAGAAATTTAGCAAAGTTTAGGTGTTATGGTCATTTGAATATTTCCACTGTGTCCATCAAAATAGGCATATTTCAGACGAAGGTCACAACATAAAACATTGCTATGTACACAGACTATACTATGATGTTCCTGCTCTTTGCTTATGCTTGCTCCATGGCACCAGGAGTGTGGAAGATCAGGAAACAGTCCTTTGGATACAGGTGAGGCTGCTCTGAACATCCGACGCAGACATAATTGGTCCTTTTTTGGGCTGGTGGATTGCTGCAGACCACACACCTGTTGTCATTCTTGACATATTTTACTACGTGTGTGTTTCCTTGCAACCTCTGCAGAGAGTTGATTGCTGACCTGCCCTTTTTCCTTGTTGGAGGATCTTCTGCCTGACCCATCTCAGTTGAGGCTTTTGTCCTCAACTGCTCTACTAGCATGTCTTTGAAGCTTTGGATAGAGACACGTTTCTAATCCTTACCATGGGTAAGTTTATAAAGGATGTACGCATTGATCTGTGTAATAATATCCAGCACCCAGTGAAAGAGTTTCTTCCACCACTTCTTTGTCATCCTCTGGAATGTCCCATCGTATATGATGGACTGGTCCATGCGATCACATCCGTTCATGGAATGGTTGTAATGCTGGATCAGTGATGGCTTCCTCAGCGGTTTGTTGCGACAGTTCCGCTGATCAATAATTGATGTATCGGATTTTGATGACACAGCAAGGCAGTTCTTTTTGGCCTTCTTGTCTCTCCATGCAACTGAGATCATGCTGTTGTTTTCTGTCTCATAAAATCTTGACCGTTGCTGTTCCAGCTTGAGGCCACGAAACTGAGCTGGAAAGTTGCGCCGATTTGCTTGCACAGTACCGGAGTAATATTGCTGCTGACTGAGCAAATACTGAACAAGATTGTAGGTGGTGTAAAATTGATCAGCAAAGATGTGGTGACCTTTTGAAAGGGGCTGAAGTAGTGTCTGAAACACCTAGATGGCACTTTCACTGTTGTCGTCGAGAGATGGGTCATATGACGTCTCTTTGCTGAAATACACAAGAAGGTTGACCACATAACCAGTAGCACTGTCGCACATCCCAAATACTTTGACATGGTATTTGGAGGGTTTGTTTGGGTTGTAGGTCTTGTATTTGAATCACCCTTTCCAACTAACAACCATTTCATCAAGAGAGAACTCTTGAAATGGGTAAAATGCACGCTGAAATTCCCTCAAAAGACAGTTGATGAAGGGCTCAACTTTTTTTTTGGACTTTGCCTTTGAGGGTGAGCAGTGGAGCATTGTGTGGTGGATCACTTCAAGTTGGGTTCGACTGAACATGTCTCTATACCACTGGCAGTCCATGTGAGGTTTTGATGACCAGTAGTCCCGAATTTTCGGTCATTTTCATCCCCTTTGCTGTGAGCACTGCTAGGTATTTGTATACCTCCCATGCTGTCATGCATGTCCAAGATTGGAGGAGAGAGCGGCGTCTGTATCTATAATAATCGATCACAGACAGTAGACAGAACAGCTGTGCTTGTTGTAGACACAATATGAAACCCACCTCTAGATTCATAAAACCAAGACAAATCAATTGTTTCTACCCATCTAGGAACCAATTGTCCATCTATTTATAGAATCTTAGTCGTTAGATAATTGTATGACTTCCTGCTCAGGTTTATTTGAAGCCTAAAGTGCATTATCATCTCAGTCGCTGGTAGCAGTCGTTGGGCACTTCGTAAACGGACATTGGCCGCTCCTTGCGGCCGAACGAAGATAAAGAGTTAATAGGCCTCAGACTTTACTGCAAATGCATCAGCCCTTCTGGTAAATGTGTTCGATGGAGATGAGTTCAATATCAGGAAGAGTAACCATTCTAATATCACCATCAGAATGCCGGCTAAGACCATGGGCAACATATTTATGAGGTCCTGGCAGCAGGAATTAGGGTCAAGGGCACAATTTTATGATATTATTAGAAGATAATAGATCTCATTGTTTTTTTAGTTGAACAATGGGCCACCAATAATGGGATTATGGCCCAATCTATGCTTTGCACAATTTAGTTGCACAAAATTGTTTTTTTTTTCCTTTTTTTAATTCTTCTGGCATCCCTGAAGTGTAGCATCAAAGTCTTGATTTATTATTTGTTTATTTTTTTCTGATGTAGGTGATATTTTCATTTTAGGCAAAATAGTTCACAAGTCCATCAGTGAGATTCCACGTTTTTGTTAAAAAGCACTTTTTTGATAGAAAATGGGTTTGTAACATCGTAGTAGTTTGAGTTATGCACGATAATAGAGATTCTTCTATATATTCATACAAGCTGTTGACTTTTTTTTCCGTATTACTGATAAGCTGTTATCAGAATTGAAATATAAAAAAAATTCAGTTTACTTTTACAACTGACTTTGATTCCATACAGCAGCTCATCAGTACTGTGCCATTTGATACATATATCAACATCATCATATGTCTTTATGTCTTCATTCACATTTTCTCACCAATATTGGCAAATGAAGGTAGGGAGAAAGACACTTGAGTGCCTGTGGGTAAATTGTCTTGCACCGCAGCCAGTCAAGATGAGGCTTATGTGGCTGGACTAGAAACTGAAATATCAGTTGTTTAAAAGGTCACGCTGGCTTTGTGGTATCACGTTTTTGTTAGGTGTAGATAAAAAAATCTTTATTTCATGGGCAAATGATAAGTAATTGGGGATGGAAACTGGGGAGACTTTGTGAACTACATAAGGTTACTTCTGTAGTTGAAATTGATTTTTAACCTTCATTTTTCTCTGAATTTTGTTTTCACGGAGGTAACTCTTCTCTCTACTCACATCCCACTTTCTAAAATTAAAAAAATCCACCATAAATGACTGCATCTCTAGCCAGAATAATGCTAGGTCAAATAAAAATTTGCCTGGATAAAAATGCATAAATGAAACTTTTATATGATACAGTATCAGTTATTTGACCTGATCAAAAGGCGATGTAAGTCTCATATTGACTGACTGTATGACAGTTAACTTTGTTGGTCATCATGGGTGAGAGGATAAGTGATCATTTTCCTCACCACTTCATTCACATTAAGAATGACCTTATGGCCAGTTGGAAGGAGACTTTAGTCACTAGACTAGGAACCAACACATCTGGTTCAGAAGGTGATTGGGGCCTTCCAGTATCAAATGTTAGTTTGTCATGGACATCATTTGTACAAGGAAATGTTGATAATGTCATGCATTTGTGGTATTGCATATATCATCACTGTGATTGTCAGCTGAAGGTAATGTCATCAAATTGCTGATGACATGACATATTATATTGCAGAGCTGAACATTTTATTTGATAATCCATGAATCAATGCAACATTCAGAACCCTTTGTGTTACATGTGTACATGTATATGGTATATGTAGAGACTTGCATTTCTGTATCAGTGTTTATATTATGTGACAGACAGCTTTTCTATCTGATGCAACTTTCTCAGAATTATTTGCCTTTTTGTAAAAATGGTTTGTGTGTGATGCATACAAGAGAAATGATATTGAAAGCACTCTTTGACTTTAAACATGATCTCCTAACACAATGAGATTAAGG
Organism: Ellobium chinense; assembly: GCA_033807755.1. Taxonomy (NCBI): domain Eukaryota; kingdom Metazoa; phylum Mollusca; class Gastropoda; order Ellobiida; family Ellobiidae; genus Ellobium; species Ellobium chinense. The sequence goes on from JAWQUT010000218.1 coordinate 558,359, forward strand.
ATTTCATAGAACTTTTTGTTTCGGCAAAAGGGTAGAGTAATTGTGTGTCAGTTGATATTGAGTAAATGAAGAGTAAGAAAAGACATCCTGTGAGGAATGTCTTTGAATTGTCTCTCCCTATTTTCTAGTCATGGTTCCAAGCAGTTTTTATGTCACAAGGTTCTAATGAACTTGGAGCAGATTTATTTACTTTCTCCCTAGATTATTGCCTTAATCATCAGCAGATTTTGTGTGAACCATTTCAGCCTGTTGTTCTGATAGCTTTTTGAATTCTATTGTTTTAAAGTCCACACATTGCAAAACAAATGACTGAGGTCACCATGTGGCTTTTATGTCCCACACAGGATGACTGACAAAGAGTGACACTGGCCTCAGAATATGTGGTATGCAGGAGCACTCTTTATGCATCAGTGAGAAAGATATCTGTCTAAACTCAAGGCTCATCTTTTTTCGCGTTTATATAATTCAGTCTGGCAAGACATCAAGGTCTTATTGATGCTTTTGGCGACTTCTCAGCATTTCCACCCTACTTCTCCATTTTGTCCACAAATTTAGACTACAGATGACAACTCGGTGCTCATGCCGAAGTGCTTCATTTCCAACACCTGTGACTTTATGACAGTATAGTTTTGATGCTTTGCAAGTCCTCTGCTTTTTAAATATACAAACCAGCATAAGACCAATTTTAAAAAAACATCACTAGAAAGGATATCTACAAAAATTAACTCAAAAGATATAGGAATAAACTTTTATACATATTTGGTTATACATAATTATATTGTCCAGTTCAGTTTTGATTGTAAGGATGTGATTTTTTTCTTAACTTACACAATGTAACCCGATTTGAGGACAGTTTAACTCATTGGAGTCCTGCCGCAAAACGGTTTGCAGCACTTCTTACAGCTCTTGGCGTCGTGCCGCATGTATGGATGCGGCAATATTTAATACGCTCACTTGTGTCTTGTGCGGTCAAAGGGCGACAACTAAGAATAACACTATGATCCATAGCCCTAATTGTTATTAGAATGAGTTCCCTTAGTGAATTGGATCTCATTTTGGTAGGGACAATATATTTTTTAAGCGTGCCCTTTTCAACTCCGTTTTGTTGACACAAGATGGCTAGGCGAAGTCATAGACTGAAAATGACCGAAGTACTAGAGGTGGTGATGGAGGACGGTTCGGATGAGGAAAGTGATTTGTTGTGCGAAGATAATGGAAGACAAATTATCGATGACAGTGACGATGAAATGTGGCGGAAGAGTCAAAAAAAAACATTTTTTTTAAATCACCCCATACAGCTACCCAAACCCAGCTAATAACTGAAAAAGCAAATGATGTCAAAAGTCACTGTACTCATCATGCAGATCACATATTCAGCTCACAAAAAATGTATAGGTATGCTAGGTTCCTCCAAATACTTTACAAAATACAGGTACCTAAAAATTGGTAAAAATAGTGCGACAGCAGGTGTTGCAGTATTTAATTAAGGCTTGACTCCAGTGAGTTAACAGATACTGCCCACTCCACTGCAGTGTAGTGGGGAGTTTTTGATGCTGGTTGGTTAAATAATGTGGTTGGAACAAAAACATGTATACTGCATAGAACAGCCTTAAGCTAACATATAATGCATTGCAATGTCTAATTTAAGGAAATTCTAGGAGACTCATAGGATTCTCTATCTTCTCTTGACCATCATATCATACTAAAGGATGGACAGGGTATAAAAACAGGGTCTTATTTTACCATGCCTCTCCCCTCCTGACCTCACCACAGAAAAGAAATTAATACCACCATCCCCCATGTTAGTTTCAGCTCCAGTTCTAGTGCAAATGCTTTTTATTTTGGCTGTTTGTGGATGAAAATTGTCATTGTTTCACATCTTGATTTTGATGAGTATTTGTTTTACATTTACGGAAATCCTGCCACATTATGTTTGTATGGTTTCATGACTCAGTTGTGGTCATGTATTGTTATCTTCCTGTTATGATGTGAATTGTATGTTGTTTGTGTTGATGTTTCAGATTGTCTTCTGCAAGTTAGGTCACTTGCGATGTTTGGTATCCTGTCATTCAGAAGTTTTGGCATATTTACAATCATAGCCACAGAATTTATGTTTCAGCTCAAAATCTTAACTCTTGTAGCATGAGGTGCCTCGTGTCCAGCCCCTCCTACTGGCTGCATGACCATTGTTCTGGATATTCTGCTGTATTTGTTGTCAGCTGGCTGGCTGCAAAATTCAATCGCCACACCCAGGAGATGCACACATATTATATTGCCACATCCAAGCATTGAACGGATGGTAGAATGTTCTATCATAGCATCACAGGAGTTAAAAATATGGCAGCCCTATGAGGAATTAGGAATCTTCATACTTCTAACACATTTGCATACATTCAGTCTTTCTCCAAACCTTCTTTATGTGGAATATGATTTTATAAATCAACACACAGGATATCCTTGTTTAAAGCTAACACATGTTTAAAAGACTTTTGTGAAAGAAGATATTCCTGTGTAAGGTAAATGAATTTACAGTCTAGTTGTATCTCTCAAAAGCTGCCTCTTATCGCATTTAGATTTGAGTTGCCAGTTTTCTATAATGCTGTCTAGATTTCTAGTGCTCTGGAAAGTTAAGACATTAGTGCTGTTCTGTTCTGGAAGTTTTCCAGTGTCCAGAAAGAATCACGCCACAAAATGTCTCTCATCAGTTGCTATAAAACTTAAACCTCAGTTTGTTTATTATCAAACAGCTTTTTCTAAGTTTTGTTTCCAGAGATGCCACACATCAGAAAATTCTTTTAAATGAAAGAATGTTGAATCCAGAGAAGACAACTTGAAATCAGTCCATGAAACCGCTTGGATGAAAACAAAATTCAACTCTAAAAGATAAAAAATGTCATTCTTTTTATGTCTTTTTTTCTTTTTTTTTTATTCTGGTCACCATGGACATTCTTTATTATACATTTATGTATGTATGTTCTTGGAAATTTATTTCTAAAGGTAACTATCTCTACAAATAGCTATTGATATGAGCACCTTCCAACTAAATGTCAGTGTGAAACTGCAGAAAGTGTGAAGGACGGTGTGCAAAAAAAGGGGCATTCCTTTTCTTTGTACACAGACAAGAAAATAATGGGAAAAGTACAGAATAAACTGTTGGGCATTTTGCATGGACTTTCCTGAAAATTTTATGATGTGGATCTAGCACATTTGCTGCAACACAGTGGGTGGTTCATAGAGTTACATTAGTGTATGAATAGGAAATGTGAGTTCAAATTCCTCCCATACATTTTGGGTGGCCCTTTGAGTTTTATTATACAGGCTGGAGAGTTGGAAGTGTGTTAAAGGTGCATTTGGTCATAATGCTTTTTTTTAAATTGATTACCAAGAGTACCTATACTCGATCATTGCACCACTGAATTTGAATATAGGAATTATTTGTTTGAAACTTATGATGGAATACTTAAGGTTTTTGGGGCATTCATTCTGTGAAGGCTTACAAGGTTTACAATCTCAAAAACCAAACTCTGTGAATACCCATTACAGCTGAGTTTCCATATAGTTTTCTTGTACTTTGAGCTTTAAGTTTCTGACCTAAAGTTGATTTTAAGTATGACCCAGAGTTCTTGTTTTGTTTGTATACATTGTTTCTGCTGACCTATAAGACTTATCTATAATAGGGACTGCGACTTTATTTGTCAGCACAGCTATGTTAAGAGCATAGACTACGTCATGCTTTTTTTTCTAGCTTTACCACCCTCTGCCTCTGGACAATGTCACGACAATGGCAGTGCAAAATGTTATAGACCAGTTCTGCTGTTCTATGGAAATAGGCCATCCTTGTCAAGTTAGGTCAAATTCAATCATTGGCATCTTTTGTAAAGAGGAGATAAGCGTTCTGTGTCTTTCTATCTGGTTTAATTTCTCTTAGTCTTTATAGTTTCTGAAGTAGCAACCGTGTGTGCCGAAGACTAATTGCTAAATAGGGGCACAATATAAACATTTTTTCAGCTCCCATATATTGTGATTTTTGGCATACATGGTCATTTTCTGTGAAACAGCAGAATTGATGTGTATCACATTCCTGGCATGAGATTCAATAACTGGAACTCCAGAAGTTGAGGTCACAGAAAATGATGTAATAGACAGTTGCAACTGTTATACTATATTGCTGCTAATGTGATAAACTTATGAGCTCATTGAAATCCAGGGAGTAAGACGGTATCCCTTTATTATGTGAACTTTCTACAAAGGACCATACGATATCTTCAGGCTGTGGAAAGGGGTGACTGCTGTCTTGTGAAGAATGATATTTGCAGGCAAATATTGAGGTATGTTCCTTTAACCCTGTAAACTCTGAACCCTCTACTACCTTGTAAATCCATCTAGCCCAGGGCTCCCAGGCAATGCCAAGTGTACGCTAAAGGAAGGATATACTGTTTGCCAGCCCAGTCTTTCATTTTGTCAGCATCGGTCTTTTGGATTAAAAGGGTTAACCGGTGATACCCAAGAGGTCTCAGAGAATAGCAAGCACCCTGTAGGAACAGAAGGGATATAACTGCAAAGAAATGTTTGTGTCCTCCAGAGGTGTAGGTGTGATTTGTAGATCAGAGTTTGAAATTGTACATAATGTGAAAAGTAACTCTGCAAGCAGGACTGACTCTATGAATAAGTTGTGCTAACACAACAGAAACATAAAACATTAGCAGATTCCTCTCCACTGCCCTCCACAGGACCCTCTTACTCCCTTCACATACACTTACATACATCTCTCTCTCTCCCCATTTCTTCTCNACTTGTTTTCAGTCAGAGCTCCTTTGACATGTCTTAGAAGTTCTCATTTGTCATTTGTCAATACAGGCTCATGATTGTATTTGTGGACCTCTGCCAGTATAAATATTATTATTCAATGCCTTCTTTGCTTGTAATTATGCACACAGTTGAATTTTTCATAACTGGATTGGAGACTCAGAAGTGCTGAGAGGTGTTATGGTTGTCTCTTGGCAGTGAGACTGAATGGTTGATACTGAGTTTACTGTTATGTTCATTGTAATACACACACGTTAAGTAGCAGCTTCTTTTGCAGGCTTTGTATTTTACATTGTTTCTCACACCTTTTGGTATATAAATATCACAGTCATATTCAGCTTTTCAAAAGTTTTCTTTTATTTTGCTCCATCAGTGTTTCCTTGCTAAATCTTGTGGGTTTCTTTTTTTTTGCTTTGTTTTCCCTTCTTGTAATAAAAGTCCACATAGTTTTAATCAGTCACATACTTGCCAGACAAAGTTTTAAACTTGTTTGTTTTTTTGTTCACATTACTTTGAATTATCTTGCACCAATATTTTAAAGGGAGGCTTAGAGTGTGTGGTTATTATTTTTTCGGTATTAATGTTCATGAGAGCTGGCAAAAATGGATGTAATAGAATTATTTGGGGGTCTTATTTGTGTTGATGTAGATGTTTAATTTTTTTTTATGTACGCTAGTTGTGATTGATGTGTTTGGCTTGATGTTTTTACGCGTATTGTTTTCATCTGTCATAGAGTTGCTAAATGTCATAAATCTCTGACTCAAGTTTGAGGGGAACAAACAGGTTAACTTGTTGCTCAGTAAGAGTAGAAAGTGGTTTTTCTGGGACAGGGTAGCTTGCACCTGAAGAAAACTTGTGCAAAGCCTTGGCATTTGTCTCGCAGATTTCTGAAAGTGAAACAAATTCATAATATTTTTAACACTTAATACCAACACGCTTTTTACGTACACACAGATATTGAGTACACAATTTTTGGTCCCAGTTTTTCTTCTCTAAGGGTACATGTATGGTTAATAGGTATTCTATTATTAAGTGCGCTATCTGTGCTCCATTGTATTCAGATATCACCACTAGCAAAATTCATGATCTTGTGAGACAAGATGGTCTGTTCTGACTCGTTTTGAGAGGTGAACACGAACCTGGGTGAACATTGACCATGGATAATCTTAGGTAAACTAACAATGTCTTTTTAGATTCAAGCTGTCAGTAAATCACAGATCTCAGAAACTAAGTTTATGAATCACTATTATAGACCCTGATTACCTTTATGTACAAGGTGAAAAAAAGCAACAAAAACATCAATATGGTCAAGCAACACTAACAATCATGGTGCAAGGCCTATTTTCAGAGAGAGGTAACCACCTTCTTTACAGTCCACAACAATGCCCAGGACCCTGTGGTATCAAAAGACAGTAATCTTTGAAGGTAACAGTACCACAACAACAGGCTTTAAAAAATATAATCTATCCCTCCCTATTTGTCCCTCACACTCTCTTATTTTTTTTGTTTGTCTCTTTCTCACCGTATTTTTATTTTCTCCTCATTGGGCGGGAGCTTTTCTAAATTTGCTAGTAGATGTACCTGTAAAGAAAAGGCTAATGAAACAGAATAGTTCTTAGTTATTCAGGTTTACACGTTGTTGCCAAACAGCAGCCTACACTTGTAAGTGGTAAGTGTTAAAAATAAAGAAATGCTATTTTGGCTCAGGGATTTGTATCACAGCTCGAAGATCTATTTAAAGTAACAGGGATAGTTCTCTGCTTCACAGCTTAACAAATCGACATTATTTTTTCCATAAAATTTAAACTCCATACATTTTTCCTTTCGCCTGACAGTTTCTGGAAAAACACTGCACTGACTGTAGGAATGGCAGTTTTCATCCTGCTCATGACACCATTATTCATGCTGCATGACATTAGAGAGATGACTGGTCCCTACAGATTGCGCATGCATTTGCATCAGTCATTTGTTAGCTTTTCTGTCTTTATGACGTCGTGCAGGACTTGCAATGGCAGCACACAGAGGATGAAAATCTTGACATTTTAGCAGTATTTTCTCAGAAATCTTGAAGCAAAGGAAACTGCAGGTGGTTCGAAGTTTTTGAAGAAATGATTTGGATTTTTGTAGGTTGTGAAGCAAATATCTACCCCTGTCCCTGTAAGGGAAGAGTTTCAAAGGCTTTTGCTCAGGAGTATAATATGGGGTTTCTCCATGCTTTACCGTGTGGATTTTATCCCAAGCATATGTTAAAAATGGACGATGATTAGTGAATGAAGAGCGTTTTTCCAAAACTCATTAAACTCATTTTTGTTGAAAAATGAGTCAGCATTGTGTTCAGAGAAACCTCTCTGTTTTTATGCATTAAAAACAAGATTTGGGTTCAAAGTCTGCATTCCTTCAAGTTTTATATAATTTAACAGTAAATAAAACAGCATGTACATATCGCCCCCCAGGATTAATACTGTCACAAGTCCATAGGTGACTTTCTGTTATTCCAGGAGGTGATATGAAAGCAATAATTACCTTCATGTTATTTCCTTTCATTTCAAAAACATTCGGAGACCACATACTGAGTTCTGGAAAAAGGCATTTCATCTTCTTGATTAGATGTCTCAGTCTGCAGGTACTGAAGAGAATTGTGATGATGTTCCGGCATGAACATTTGTTTATTGTATACTTGTTTTACTGTCATCTTCGGGGTAGCTGTCAGTGCCTGTCATGAAATCCTTACAGATTTATACTGAATTCGTCTCTGCCAGCCATGAAAGTAAGCTGCAGTGTCATTGCTTTGGTTCTTCAGTATCATTCCTGTTGTTGCTGTTCAGTTGTGTTGTTGTTTTTCTACTTCCTTTTCTTCCTCTTCTCCTTCTTCTGTTTCTTCTTCTTCTCCTTCTTCTTCTTCTTCTTCTTCATGCTCTTGTTCTTGTTAGCATCGGCACTCAGAATGTTGTTGGATTCAAAAGATTGAAACAGCAAAAATGGACATGTGCATGTCACATAGACTGACTTGACCATAAATTGTGACAAAGATACGTAGATAAGAAACAGTTACCAGGGATGCCTCTCTACAAAGAATTCTCTGAAATCAGAAAATGTTGTTTCAGACAGGACTGTCAGACATCAATTCTGAGAAATTGCTTGGGTAGAAAAAATTACAATATAAATGATATTTCAGTCTTTTTTTTTCTTTCTTGTTAGTCATAAGTGCTTGCTTTGAACATTCTATTTTTTTGTATGTATGATTATGCAGTTACGCATTTATGAATTGGGATATTACAACTAGACCTAAATAACATACAGTAGTCCATGTGATACTGCATGCAGAAAGTTCAGAAACTTTCATGAAAATAAGAGTGGCATCCTTGGGTTACACAAGTCATTTTACCCAATACATGCCTTAGTAACCACACAACTTCTTTTGGGTAGATAAGTGTCTGCTCAATGTAAATGCATGTATGTTGAAAGGTTTATTTTATTTCCAGCATGTCATTTTGTGTTTATGCCATGTTATTGTAGATGTTTAAGAATGTGAGACCATTGGATTTTACCTTTTGGGTTTGTTTTTGTTGTTTTTTTTTTCATTTCACATCCCCTTGTGTTCACTGTCACAAAATATGTTTAAATTAATTGTATATTTTGAGTGCATCCAGATAAATTAAAGAACACTATATGATTAACCACTGCTGTTTGCTTTTTATTATAAATATGTGTTTATGTAGATTTCGTGTAGTGTGTCACACAGTGAATGTTATTGTGATGATTAAGCACAAGGTAAAGCAGCCAGCGATGTTTTTTGTGGAAATTACTGGATTACGTCCCTTACATCTGGCATCTCTCAGTGATATCACGCGCATGATAGAGCTTGAACAACCGCAGTAATGGCATATTATGTTTCATTGTAGTGACAGACGAAAAAGCAAATAGACAAAAACATAATTTCTTTTGCGAAGGTGAGAGGCGACCACAATTTTGGTGGCGACCGACAGATTTTAAGCGAGGCCATCACTGGCATTCTTCTGACTTTTGAAAGTTCTCTCATCTTCGGTAAAAATAAGTTTCACTGAGAAACATGTTTTGGCAAACCTAATACCCGCTGTGTTCTGGTGGAGCCCTACCGCAAGTGACTTGAGATAGGACATTGCAATCTTGTCTCAAACTGTTGCAGGTAATCTGACTTCGCTCTAGACCTCACAGGCATTCCTGAGTACTTTTATCTTTGGGTGGTGATGGCTGTGGTGTTGTTCATTTTTAAATATCTCCAAAACATGAAATCCCAGAATATTGTTATATTATGTATTCTCCAAGTATCATGTGAACAACACATTGGTACCACTTTTTGTTGATTTATACGAGCAAACACACAAATAAACACATAGCACTGTCTTCTTCGGAGGCATTCATGGGTACTTAAGCTGTTCATTTCATTTACTGAAAGATGAGAACTTCTTGAGAGGTATTTATGAGTAAGAAAGGGATCCATATTTTGCATAGAAAGACTTATCAAAACCAACGCTGAGGCATTCGTGGGTGCTTTTATGCATCACATTTTTCATAAAGTAATAAAGAGGATGTGAGCGCTCCACGAGTAGAATCCACCAAAGTAGCCATACTGAATGCCTGCAAGGGCTAGTCTGAGGATGTATTAACGACTACTTCATAATGGTCAATTTAACTTGCTGCATATAAAAGTTTCTCAGCAAGCTTCGTCGTGGGCAGGTGGGTGCATGAAAATAGGGAGTTGCACTGCGCATTATTAGTGTGGAAATTCCCGATTTGATGAAGTTCTTTATTGCACTGTCTGGTAGAGGTGATGTACCGATAATGGCGGTGTCTGGCATTTTCACGAACATCATGGCGTGGCTCAAAGTCTGGGTAGATGGCGATAACACGCCCCTACGCGAGAATAGCAAGAACCAGCGCCGACCATCACCTGACTGATTACATAGGCCAGCACCGGCCCAATATTTTCATTTCTAGGCGTCAATTTGTCACCGGTATTTAAAGTGTGAAAGCAAGCCACAGTGAGAATGCCGTGAACAAACTCGATTCACTGACTAAGTCGTGATTGATGAGATAAAATTTTCGTATCAGCGCGATCAGGTCTGCTTCGCTGGATTTACTCGATCGACTGACCCATTCTGCTCAGGTTACAGTGGCCGGAGAATTTGTTCCCCATTTTTTTTGGTGAGAATTTGATCTATGCCATACTATAGAACTTGAGCATTTTGCCTAAAGAATCGAGGAGCTCAAAAGCAAGGTAAGTGAGTGGTGTGTGTTCTATTCATGAGCAATTATTGTGTTTTAATTCATACGTCCTATAACCGCTCCTGGAAGGAATCCCAAATGAGACCCACATTTCCAAACAGAAGCCATGTCTGCTAATACAGCCCAAACCCTACCGCTAACCCTAACCCTCAACCTTATCCCCTAACCCTATCTTTAACTCTAACCCTAGTAGCCATTGAGACAGGAGCATCAGTCGAGGCGAGTCTCTAATCGTAATGTCCGTCGAGAAAAGAGCATCAGGTGTGAATCTCATTCGGAATTCCTCCCCAATTACTTTCAAGACCTATACTTCCTGTCGCAGATGGGGCGATGAGATGGTAATGAATCTGGCAGATGAAAATCATCCGTCATGCCATCTGTCACATAATTTTATTAGATTTATATCATATTCTTTGCTCCTTAAAGTATAACCTGCTTCTTTTTCTGTCATTACGCCCTCTCTCTCTCTCTCTCTCTCTCTCTCTCTCTCTCTCTCTCTCTCTCTCTCTCTCTCTCTCTCTCTCTCTCTCTCTCTCTCTCTCTCGCGGCGTTTGTGATCCTGACCGCCGATTTCCAGTTTGTGGCGGTGGAAACTTTCATCACGATTTAAATTTTCATAATGCCACATTCAGGTCCCGTAATAATCACTTCCCACGCTACCCATTTTGTCACGCATGCAGAATAGCTTGTTTTGTTGATTATGGCATTGTCTGGCAAAGCCTACCTTTGACATAGAAAGGGCAGAGACCAGCACCAAAATTTGGGCAATCTGATTGCTATGTTAGAGGACAAGATCCGCCTACAGTAATGGGTGTTAACACTGCCTCGACTCAGAAGGATTTGTTTTCAATTTTCAATGTCTGGACCGTGATTGTGTTGATATCAATTTTTTTCTTTACCGCCATGTTCGGGTCTGCAAAGTTTCTTTGCAATGTGAAGCGTTTCACTTCCCGTTGTGAACTGTGCGAATGAAGCTGAATAAGTAAAGTCCCATCTCGTCTCATGTCCTTTTACACCCGGACGAGCCGTATAAAACCTGTCCATAATTATTTTGTCAGTAGCCCTCTTTGTAAAAGTCTTACCAAAGGTATTCCTTGTTGAAGGGGTAGAAGAGGGAGAGGTCCGTGTAATTTAATATTCATGTGTTAACCATTTCTCTCGTCTCCATCCCCTCCCTACTCCTTTTCCCGCCTTGTGAGATCAGTGCCCTGCTTATTCAAACCAACCAAGCAAGTCAGCTTAACCCACCGAGTTCCACAGAAAGATTTATCTTCGCCCTTGACTTCTGTGCTCTGTCGTTCCCGAATAGACAGAACACACCAAACGACAAAGCCTCAGCTTGTTTCATACCTGAGGGCTGTGACCATTCATTTCATTTGCATGGAGAATATCACAACTTATAAACGACAGTAGAGTTGTTGTGCGAACAGAGCGAGGTCTTCACTACTAAATATCCTGTATCATATTACTGTACAGTCGATTTCGCTTAATCGCAACCCGTTTATTGGCAAATTCAGCGTAACTGCAATACTTTTAGATAACACGAGATTGTTGGCTTTTTTTTCCCTGAAAGTCACTGAGTATTCCATTTTTTTTTTTTAAATTACAATCAGTGTAGTGCTCCTGACGAGTGGCGATTCCAGCGAATATGATCTCAAAAACGTACATTAAACTTCGTTGTGAAATTGTGCAAGTAGAAGCATACTATTTCTTCTTTAGGTCTGCAGTGAGTAAGAGCATTTAAAGAAGAAAAAGCGTATAGTGAGAATGTCCTCAACTTTGCCATTTCCGTTTTTAGTCAGCAGAATTATCTCGCTTGATTTTAACGTACCAGAAGAGTGTATTCTAGGAGGTTGTGAAGCATGCATTGAAAACAGATGATTTCTTCAAGAATGCGCCAACGAGTTTCTCGCTCTCGAGGATATGGAATAATGGACTTATTTTGGACAGCAAGAAAGTCGTATACTATCCTATGTAGACGGCGCATTTTCAATTTTATTGTTGTACTCACTATCATTACAGATAAATGAATGGAATTTGGTATTAAACTGGCTCAGTAATCATGCAGTATCACGTTCAAAGATCTGAGGCGAATGTTCATTGATACCCTATCCTTGTCACATCTTATGGTGCAATAATCGCTTTCTAGGAGTATTATGTCTTTTTAGAAATGCTTTGATCTGGTCTCAAGTCACCTGAGTTGTTGTTTTTTTAACTTTTGAAGAAGCATTCTTCGTTTCCGTTTTGTTGGTTTTTTTTTTAATTGTTGTCCCATCAATTTTTGTCTTCTCAGGCGGAAATAGGCCTACATGAAAAATTTGAAGAACTATCATCTCTCATTTTGTAATGTTCCCTTTACTTCTGCTGGCATGTCGTTCCTGTGTTGTCAGGAATGGAAGTACTAATCTAGGTCCATTCCTTTGTCACGGCGTAAACCAATTTGACCCGAAGCAAGGACCCGTGTCCAGGTAAACTGGCCGAGAGAACTCCATTGTGAACGAAAGGGTCTGGTCTTCACGCATAGAATAAAGTTGTTGCCATCATTTTCTACGGCCCAGCCCAGACAGTCGGGCATACACAAATGTAAAGTGAAAAGAGCCCACGGTTTCTTAAGTAAAGTCGATTTACTTCTCATAGGTGGAAGCAGTGAAATGGTGAAGCGGGTCGCAGCTACATCTGGGATCCAGGTCTTACATCAGACTTCCAAAGACATCTGATTTTGCTCACGTGTTTGTGTTGCCTCTTTCTCAAATTCGGCAGGGCTTGGTACTTATATAATTTTCGCGTCACTTGGTATTCAAACACGTCTGACCCAACTGTTACTTACCTAGCGAGTCGCGATCCAACTGGCTGAGTATGTCTGTCACGAGGACAGAGTTAGGCCAAGGCGTCTTCACATCTCTGTAGGTTGTATAAACTTGCTGCACTGAAGCAGATCCGGGAAAACGGGGTCCCTTTTAGTAGTCACAAATGACTATCATCCATGATTCAAGGTGGTAGAGTGATACGTAAGTTGGTGCTGATTTGTGTTAAAAGGTAAGTTGGCTGCATTATTTAATGGATGGCTATCATGGACAATATAATTTTGCAAACCATTTGTGTACCGATTGTGTTTAGAGAAGTTTTTCATTCACCATTGCATTTATTTAGCTTTTGTGTTGCGGTTAAATGTGGGATAGGAGATATACCTTCGGTGATGTTACTTCGCAGATGGCCTGTCCCTGAAAAGTATATATAGTCTAGCCATGAATAGAGGCAATATCATAAAGCCAAACTGTCAACACAGGGGTGGATGGGTGGCTTTGGAGGCGTGGGGAGACGTAAGGGCGCATTTTGTCCTGCAGGGTATCACTCGGAAGTCAGATTTGTTTTCCTCGTGGAGGCGAATTCATTAAGTGACCGCGCCTGTGCAGGGAAAGGAGGGAGGGGGGTGGGAATGGATGGGTTGCACCTTATCCTTAAATCTGCTTCTGATTTTTTTTTTTAATTGCACGCTCAAACTTGTGGTACCGAGAACGCTGCGAAGAAGCTGCAGAGCACAGTCTAAAAATTACAAAAGACGTGCTCATGTTAACTGAAGTTGTGCCTTTTAGGTGTTTGGCGAATGGCCAGATCACTGTGTTGAAAGAAGCAAACATTCAAAGAAAGCAAACAGTAACTTGAACGGGTAAATATAGTTGATAATAAACAGAAAGCAATCGACAAGGACAAAATCAGAAAGAGAGGGAAGGGGATGTGCTGAAAAAAAAACAACCCACAGATTATTAGGATGGGTGAGAGATGAAGAAGTACTGGAAGATAAAGTTTAAAAAAGTGTTGTTTTTTTTTCTGCTGTGGCACATCCTAGTGCTTAACTCTTATCATGGAAAGTATCATGAATGGGTCGAGTAATATGGGGCAAAGCAAGTGTTGTCTGATAACTTTCTTTGGTTTTGACAAGTAAAAAGCATGTGTTTAATCGTAATGGTTTTTTTTTATTTTTTAATCAAATGTTCTTATGGACTGCAAACGTGGGAAAAAATATTCCCAGGTCATAGCAGAATTTGTAGAATAACAGAATTTGTAGAATAACACATTTTGCTTATACAGTCGAAAGAAGAAATGAACAATAGTTACCAGTAAGCTGTAGAACTAGGCCAAGACTCCTTGCGACAGACTTTCCTTAAACACATTCGGCTAAGCCCTAGACCTTTGCATAACATTTTACGCTGTTATGTGAGCTGTTGGTCCGTGTTTCGCAGCCGTACTCTTATAGAAAGATTACTTGACCATACTGCTTCTGTGGCCGTATGGAAAGTCTTTACGTTAGTTAACGCTGTGCGGTGACCACGGGAAACTCCCAGAACATTAGTAGTGTTCACTATAGTTGACGCAGTACGTTAACCAACGTATGGATTATGCATTCGGCCACTGGTGTCACATCGCCTCTGTGGCTATATATAATCCATACACTACTGATATTTTGAGAGTTTCCCGTGGTTACCGTAATGCGTTAACCAACTTAAGGACTATGCATGGGGCCACAGGTGAGTAAAAAACTCACAGGAAGCGTCCTTGAACATGCCGACATTTTTCCTGTGTCTAACTGCTGAAAGCATCGTTTTCTTCAATGCATGTTATTGTGCTGGCGAAGACTGTTCTACGATTTCTCTTTGGTCAAGTAGTCATTACGACAAGAGAATATAGTCTACATTTCGGCATGCACGTTCCACTTGTCTAAGTCATTTTTTGAGGTTTTGAGAAACTGAGCGCTCTCAACCTGTTGCTCAGCGAAAAACAATGAGACAGAT
>JAWQUT010000218.1:574327-585615 GCA_033807755.1 Ellobium chinense
AGTGGCGGTCAGTGCACAAGACAGGACAAACATGTAAGATCTCATCCTATCTCAGCTTGTCCTTATGGAAACGTGGTTTCCTTGCAGGATACAACATGGAATATTCATAACAAACTACACGAGGCATGGTAGAACTAAATGTCTACAACACATTTGCAAGCATCCGAAATGAAGAAAAAACCTAAACTTGAAATATTCTTGTCAATATTCTGGTGTAAATATTAGATGTGCAAGTTTACCACGCTGTTTGATGTGCCAGAACGTCACAAAAAGATGTGACATTGTCAAACAAAATGAATCCTACCGATCACAGAAAAATAATAATTAGAAAACACTCTGAGAGAAATTTCAAAAATCCAGTCAGGTTCTTTTCTGACACTGAAAAAGGATTTTTTTTTCTTTTCACAAAATTCATCTGATATTTTGTTCAGCTTTCTGCAGATAACCCGGCAAAAAGCTTTCTCGTGTAACTGCATCAATTTCCTTTGATCTCTCGCCTCGGGCTCGCAGCTGAGAGACCGTCCTAACATTCCAAAAACTTCATGAATTTTACAGTAAATTCTTTCACTAAACTGCTGCCAAAATACATCACTATTCTCCAGGGAAGAAAAAACTCAAAGGAATATTAATGGACAGGTTTCTTTCAAAGTAAACGTAAAGTAGCGGTGTCTTTTGAAATCATAGACTGTCGCGATATTAATGCATTTGATGAAAGATGACAAACTCATCATGAGCATATTATTATTATTATTATCATATCAAGCCATTCTCGTAGTTGATCCACCAATATGGAATTCTCTCACAGTCACCGGTATCATTTCCACTTGGAAATATTTCATGTTATGGAAGTGTGCACAACACAGAAATGGGAGGAGATAGAAAGAACAAAGAGAAAGAGAGAGAGAGAGAGAGAGAGAGAGAGAGAGAGAGAGAGAGAGAGAGAGAATTCCATCACAATACACCCATAGCAAACTTTGCTGAATAATATACATAAGCGAATTCCGCTCGGGGTTTAAAAGGGGAGGAGGGGCAGGTGAAGAGATAGAATTACCTCCACTGAATATAAACAATTATTACATCCGTGTTCATGTCATTCCCTTCACTTTGTGTTGTAGCTGTCGCGTAAGCTTATGCATTCACAGAAGAATGTACGGGAATTTTTGCCACTCTGTTTGAGTTCAATAGCTTAATAATTATAATATTTATGCATGAGTAGTAACAGACAAGATGGATGGATTGGAAGGGAGCGGGGGAAATTTCATCACAATACAACCATCGTAAACCTTTACTGAATAATACACATGAAGCGAATTTTATCCTTAGAGGCCTGTTCGGGTTTTAGGTGTAAAAGAAGAGGATGGGCATGATATAATAATTGTCACACTCTTCACATCAGTTAGTTGTTTATCTGAACTTGACAAATAAAAGGATTTCATATTGTACAGAAATTTTGCAGATTACAAGTTTACTGTCCTTCCGAACATTGTCATAATGAAAAATCGATATAAAAACATCCCGTATTTTGAAAGTTAAAAAGCAGATCCATCTGAAACGAGGAAGTGTCCATGGCTAGTTCTGGGCAGGACTTGCTACCCAATTGTGGGTAACGATCGGATGGCGCAGCTCTAAGTCTTACAAAACTACCACAGCTAGATCTGGTACTTTGTCCCACTTCTGTATCAAATCAAAATTCTCTGACCGTTCTATCGCGCCTTCGTCCGTGTGAACGTGTCTCCCCATTCATTAAGCTGAAAGGAAAGCTGTGAAGCTTGATTTCAAACGCCACAAGGCCATATAATTAAGGGGAAATTAATAGCGTGGACTTCAAAAAGAATTCGCAGTGAGAGAACACACGAGTCACAGATTAATATGATATATATAAACATAACGAATATAATATTCACTATAAGTGTTGCGCCTCATTTTCTGATAGATTAAAAATACAACAATGACAAAACCCGAGACTGTGTACACCAAAGAGATGTTATATGTGATAAATGTTGATCTTTCTTATGCGGGACTCGCCACTTAAAATTAGCAAGGTGGGAAAACCCAGAAAGTTGAATAGTTGGAAAAAAGTTGTCAACAACATCTTGGCGGGTCTGTAACTGTTATCAATAAGAACTCACAGGATTTTACCAAGGGACGGGATATGGGTTGAGGTTGAATGTTCTTGATGATAAAACAGGGCACCCTTCAAACTTCTTCCAAACTCACCAGTGGGAGTCGGAGCCAAAAAGTGTGCTATGCCAGAGTTTCACCTTTTTTGCTCTTAGTCTGTACCGAAGTGATAAGATAGGACATAATAGCAAAGCGCTATTAAAAAGGACGGTCACGAGATTTCTATAACTATAATATGTCAGTGCCATTGGACATCGTTAGCTCAATACAACAGGCCATTGCCGGAAACACGTGCGTCTGTAAAGGCTAAACAGAACCAAGTTTGGCTTGACCTCTTATTCTATCGTGATTTTAGAAGACATTCTAATTGCACTTTCTAAGCGGTCCTCGTGCTACCGTGTTTTGTTTGCTAAGCCATAAGCAAACTGTGACTGGCAAGAATTGGCACTCCATGACGACGATCGCGCCTTCCCATGATACGCCACTGACCACCATCCACTCCTTTACCCTTAACCCTTACGCAACTGTTCGCAGCCAACTTCCAAATAAAGATCAGTGTGGGATGAACTACGAAAAAAGTATCCGCCGAAATTTCAGCTCTTTGTTCTGGTTGAATCTCTTGTTGGTCTCAGTTGGTTACATGTTCACCTGCAACGTCAGAGAGGAACACCAGCTGTGTCGAGAGTGGAGGGACAGAGAAATGATGTGGCTGATGGCCGGCGGGTTTCAGCTAAATCCCTCGTGTAGATTATATCGTTCGCTGACTTTCTGAGACAACAATTTTATTAGTTTGTGCACAGTGCGTGGTTTTGCTTGTTGTAAGGCCACGATCGCATAGACACAACAACTTCTTCAGTATTCTGCCTTTGGGTCCGGATGATATGTTTTCATATAATATTGATGCCACGCGTGGTACGTGGTTAGACTTCAAATGTTCCTACATGTGGCTTTTCAATTAATTTTCAAGGCAAATTTTATTCATGTGTGTGGTTTTACTTTGTTTCGTTTTGTTTTCTTTTATCAAGCCCGTGACATTCACGACCACCCTTCTCATTTCTCATGCTGTCATTTCGCTTTGCTTTATCTTATGCAGCTTTTGTGTATGACATTACTACGTGCGTGAGGGTTGGCATAAAAAAAAAATAAACAAGCAGAATACCTGATTATTCTTATTATATCTTCACTGTGTAAGATGATGTATTAAATAGATGCACTGCAACATCTACCCCGCATGTCCCGCCCCTTTAACTTCCCCTCTAAAACGAATGCACAGAGAGGTGAGAGGTAGACGGATTTTTTTTTTGCAATCTGGTTCAGTTAGGGTTCTTAATTCTTAATCCCNTTTCCATCAACTTAGAGTATGTGTATGTGTTGGAGTGGAGCCAGTGTCTACTTAGCGAAAGGTGGGAAGAAGTGTGAATGGGGCGAGTATGACATCTGCCAAATGTTTGTTTCCAGTTGGCGTTCCGAGGTGTTTGTCAAAGAGCGCCTTTTCTTAAAACTAATTAAATTTCATGGAAGAGAAAGACCTGAAACTTTGTGCCAACAAAGCCTCGGGCTGAATTTTGCGTTATATACCTAAACAAAGGGGTCAGAAAAGCAGCCTTTCAAAAGGCGTATCAGAAAGACCGTATCGGAAATGTTGCCGGGGCTGTGTCTACTGCTTATGTTGACATTCTTTAATGTTGTATGCCGTATGAATTAAAGAATAATAAACCACCACGTTCGTCAACACAGACAATGATGCCGGTAGCTTTTTGTGTGCGAAAGCACCTAAAAGACTGCTATGACAGTAGGTGAATTTATAAGAAAAGGTGGAAGGAGCATGGCGCAAGGTTGCTTTGAACTTTGTTTTCTTAATTGTTAATGTCAGTTTCAACAGTCACAGAATACCCACGGCAATTCTACTTGAACCGCAGAACAGGAATGGGAAGCCGAGAGGTCCTGTTTCTCAGGTAGAAACTGCTGCATAATCTAGTGTCCACATTATCCAGTAGTGCAGGCAAACAAATCTCTCCCTGTCCTTTCTCGACTTCGGTCTAATGATGTTTGTCTTTTGATTCTTTGCTAGCACATGAAGCTGCAAGACGAACCTGACTTTGATTCCACCACAGTCTTACAAGAAAGGCCACAGCAGAAAGACACGGAGCCGTCCAGAAGTGTTAAGTAACTGGACGTGGGATAAACATTGACAAGACCTATCTGCCGCTGGCACAGTACTCAAAAACTCGCAGGAAGACGGTTATTTCCTGCAGAATCCAGTCAACGGAACAGCTGTGATCCCCCTGGACGTGCATGCGCTCAAGCAAAACGGGGTCTTCGAAAGCGAGTCACGAACTTTCGCATCCACCAGAGATTACAAAACCAGGAAGACACCGCGCAAAATACAAGCGTAAAGTTTCGGCCTTTCTTCACTGAGTGGTTCGACTAAGTCATGAGTACCCAAGATGTGGAAATGGACGGAGAGAAACAGCCGGCCAAAGCAGACACGGAGAAGGGAGGGAAGTTGCACAAGAGGGAGACTTGGGGGAGAGCTTTTGACTTCCTTTTGGCCTGCATAGGGTTCTCGGTCGGTCTCGGCAACGTTTGGAGGTTTCCTTACCTCTGCTACAAAAATGGAGGAGGTGAGTAACTATTTAAAGGGACAGATTTTGTTATTTGTCTCACAGCTTAATAAATGCACATTATTTTTTTTCATAAATTTGAAACGTTGTACATTTTTTTTCCTTTTACTTGACAGTCTCTGAGAAAACACCGCAGGAATGTCGGAGTTACTACCCTGCGCGCCGTTAACATTCGTGCTGCGTGACGTCAAAAAGACAGATGGGCAACCAGATGATTGGTCCAGATAGTTTGCGCTTGAACCAATCGTCTACTGGCTTTCCTCACTTTATGGCGTCAAGCAGCAAGAGTAATGGCGTCATACGCAGGTTGAAAACCTCGACATTCCCGCAGTGTTTTCTCAGAAATGGTCATGCGCAAGGAAAATGTATGAGGTTTAAAGTTTCTGAAAATAATACCGTTGATTTTTTTTTTCAGACCAGAAGCAAGTATCTGCCTGTGTCCCTTTAAAGAGGTTATAGGTTTTCTGGGGTAGGCTGTCCTAAGCCATAGTAAGGGTACTTGTCAGTGATTCATGCACCATATTCTTTGTAATTTTGTTAACACAATTTATAAACCGAGAGCAAAACTCTTTAAGATATCGCCCAGCAAGAGATCGGACCTAAAACCAGCATGATAAAGTCTAAGGTCTGCAATATGATTATGTCAGTGTGATACGAGCATAAAAAAAAAATCATAAGTGTGTGTCCAAAACAGTACTTTCGTTAAAACAAAGTTAAATGTATATTTAGAGATTTAGATTTTAATCATTCAGAGCAAATTTAAGCTTGAAATCTGAACCCCTTCAATAAAGTAAATAACAAAGACCAAAAATGTATATGTGAAGAGTTTTCCTTACAGTATTTTAGTTTACTTCAAAAGATTGCAGAATCCACTTACCGAGTTTTGATACAAGTTCTTCGACTGTATAACAAAAAGACAAGGCATGAATAAGGCAGCTTAGCTTGACCTAGCCCCTCTGAGAATCCCCTCTGCCCACTTCTCATCTGTCATTCAGAGCCATGCCATTTCACAGGTCATTTTGTGCTTCAAATTTTAAAGCTTATTGCAAATTCTAGCAATGCTATAGAAATGTTGAGCCAGAAAGTTATCTCTAATCATGCCACTTTTTCTGACTGGTTCAAGCCGAGAGGGCCCCACTTCGCTTTTGTACACTACCTTTGCCAGTAAAGATCGTGTTCCTAAACCATTAACCGGCTACAGTTCACTAAACTACTTAAAGTTTTCCCCTTACTGGAACCTTTATCTGTGAAGGGGTGCACGACATATTATGAAAAGAAGGAAAGAGAACGGATCTCGGATGGAGGTTCAAAAGGGCGCCACAGGTCGCTGCATTTCAATGCAAGTTGAAAAATCCAGAATGGTGCAAGCAGTTCAAAAGGTAACTCGCACTAGAGGGCCTGGTACCAAATAAGCAGGCGAGCGGATGCGGAGTTTAAGGCTTTTAGCCTTCAAAATATTACAGCTTATTTTTTTTCACTGCAGCGTCCCAGGTATTATGTAAACATCCCTAGACCTAGATTCGTAAGATAGCGTGGGACGCTTGGCAGGTAGGACACTTATGACAATGAGGGTCATTCTTTATGGAGGTAAAGTGGACCAAAGTCTCCAAAAACATCTTGTTTATTTTACTCATCCTGGTGAGAAAACCTGCTGTTTACGGTGAATGATCCATTAAATTTCCTGTTCCAAGACACATGCAGAGTCAATTTAAATACCCTTAAAAATGCATTTAAGGTACTCCAGCAAGCACACAAACCCAAACGAACATTTGCACAATTACACACCTTTCACCTGTGCACAACAATGCACATTTCACATTAATTTGCACAACGATGCACCTTTCACAAGCGCGCAAATGCGAGCAGATTTGCTTTGCTGCAAGGCAAGCTCAAAACTAGACTGCAGAAGCTTGAAAGCTGCGTAGCTGATGGTTTTAAAGTTTTCCGTACCTTTCCCTGTTAGTTCTAAGTATATTTGTTCGCCCACTTCTTGGCATAATAAATTTTATTTTACTGAAAAGAGGTTGGGTGAAGAGTGGGTATCGCGACTTTTCTCACAAGGTAGCCCCCTTCAGTTGCAGTAGGCATACAGCAAAACAGTTTGTAATCCAAGACTCCTTCACACGTGTGGGATTGCTTGTTACCAGCACTGTGACTGGTATCTGTTTTTTAGGGTTAAAAAGGTGAAATCTTAAGTAGTGTGGCAAATGATAAATAGCTCCAATCTTCTAATTGGACAAGGGAGAAGAGGGGGACAAGGGAAATCAAACCTAGCTGAGAATCTAGCGCTTTGGGTTCGGAGCCAAACAGTGCTCCTTGTGTCTACCCCCTAGCGCCTTCACGGCATGTCAGGTTAACATACAATGATCGGGTTTTGATATTATTTTCTTAAATAATATCATTGTGCTATGCTTTATGGTTTTTGTAAGGGCATTAAACAGCAGTTATCACGTCATCTCTATCACCCTAGCTATATTATAGTTTAGCTGAGGTGTAATAAAAGAGAAATTTAATTAATAGAAGTGGCTGACTTTAAAGGGAGTTTTCAGTATGGTACATGTATTTATTTTAGGCAATATGCTTTATTGAGATAAGCCTACCCTTCCTTGGGATATCATCCTTGCACATTCCCCCATACACAGACAAACAAGCTCATACATAAGAATAACGACATACTGACTTATCAGATGCCAGACATTTTCCTGCCCACAATAGTGAACATTGCGATCGGTTTTCCCGTGTCTACTAGTTAAGGGCCGAAAAACATATTTTTGACTGGAGCGTCTTCGTCCAAAGTCTCTATTATGTGGCTTTCCGCGACAAAGGGTTTTGATAACCTTCTACGGACAATAATAGGAAAACGAGCGCTGTTATTGTAGATTTTCTACGAGCCTGTTATGTAGACTTTCTACGTAGAAGATAATGATGATACAGGACAGAAGGGTACTAATGTGTTCTAATTTATTCTTGTGTAATGATAAATATTAAGATTCGTGACTTTAACATTAAATTAGCATTGTATTTAAAATGTGTAATGATCACTCTGAGTAATGATTTCTGTACACTAATAGCTGAATGTTACTCGTTTACTCTGACAAGAGATAACAGATGGTTGCAGGTTATCCTTCCGCCAGTGAGTTTGCGTAAATTCGGGGGCGTGTCAGCTTCTAGACTCTTTACGAAATTTGGCGGACTTCTGGGGCTCGAACCCTGCTCTAAACCACAACACAGGCTCTTTGGAGAGTTCCATGATACTGGCCTTCAATCATGCCAGGTCCTAAACGATAACTTTGAGCATACGACTTAAGTGCCTGTCACTGGCATCGCATCTGATTGTTTGACGTCCTTCATACTCTGTATCATATGATACTCCTGTGGAGAGCTTGATTTAGATTATTCGGTTAGGTGATTTAGATTTAGCATTGGAAAAGCTACAACACATTTGACAGAGTTGCTATACACTGATAGTGTCTAGGGACTATCCCAAGTTCGTTTTCTTCGTTAATCTTACCCCTAACCCTGCCCCTGACCTAAAACCAACCTTCACGCTGGAGTGTCCTGATATAATGCCTACGAAATTTGCCGGAGTTCAGAGGTCAATAAGGGTACAGTGCAGTGAACGGCCATGTGCGAAAATGCGACCTTTTATTAATAACATTAAAAGACCTAGCCCGAGTTTCTCACTGTTAAGTGTCGTCCTGTTCGTTCGTTAAAGACTGGACCAACACGCCTGTTTTATCCACTGTCCACTTTTGCCATTGTTCGACACTTCGCGCATCACTGATACTCTGTGAAGACTTCAAGGATGATAGATAAGAAGATACCGTAGGGCACCAAGAAAGAGGTGGGAATTTGGACCGTTGTCCGGAAGATGACCCTGTCACCAACGGCGACGCGGGTAATATTTTAGGGGTCGGAGGGAGGGAGGGCGATGTTAAAAAGATCCCACCATAGTACCTTTGCACTAACCTAGTTCGGGCAAGAATGTTTTCTGTTTACTGTATACTTAATTTTTTTTTTTTTTAAATGGGCTTTTATGTGAACATAAGAAAACACGAAGCCCTTTGTTGCTCTCTCATTTTCTTACACCTCGTTTTTTTTTTTTTTTAGCTTTGTGTAATTGTTGCCTAGAGCGGTTTCCCACATTCAATGATTAACCAACTCTTTTCATTTTGCCTGCATGTTAGCACTGCATGGCCGATGGCAGAAAATAAAATACAAAAACGAATAATTGCAGGCTGAAATCAGGCAAGGCCTCGAAATGTTAAGTCAGGTGTAAATAAACATTTATTGTTGTCCTTACTGTGTGTTCATACAAAATATGATGGCTCTGATAAGGCGTCAACGCAAGACTCCTTTGCAATGCGGGCTTGCGGTTGAATCATCAACAAAAAAAGAATGTTACGACCTTTTATTTTATACCATCAGATTTTGATAATTTTGAATTAGCTTTTCACACTAAACATCATGTCCCTATTCATCTAGGTTCGCCATGACCCATCAGTATTGGTGGACTTTGCTCTGTCTGGGAGGATAAAGGACATAACTGCATTTTCATTGCTGTGTAAAATTTAATAGCGTATATTAAATGCATTTTCATGAGTGACACGGCTGTTTGACATTCGTACACACTATGTCAAGTGAAGTTTAATAGACCAAACGAAATTCAGCATAATGGAAATAATATTCTAGGTGTTCTTGGGGTAGACAAGGCAACATCGCTTCTATGGTCTTATTATCGTGTTCTGCTGCTATAACCCCGAATGAAAACTGTTATCCTTAAATCCAATGTTGCCATTAAGTTGCATTTCAAGAAGGTATTGGTCTCGAGAAGAGTTAATACTTATTCAGTCATGGTGATGCACTGTATACTAGACCCCCCTCCTCTCTCTCTACACACACACACACACACACACACACACACACACACACACACACACACNACACACACACACACACACACACACACACACACACACACGCACACGCACACACACACCCACACATACACACACACACACACAAATAAGTTACCAAACTGAGTGACTAAGCGTTAATTCTCTAAATAAGGAAGACCGTACAAGCATTAAGTGGCACAAGCCACTTACCTCGAATTTCGGGTGAGACCATGACTGACAAAGTACTATACTTTCGATTTCCGAACATGAGACCATGACTGACAAAGTACTATACTTTCGATTTCCGAACATCACTAAATTCGAACAGGGGAGCTGAATTCAGTTTCCATTTCCTCTCGCTTATTACCAAGCCCTGCAGCGGCACAAAAAGGTCCTTGTTGTATGTTATTTTTTTTCTTTTCAATGGGGTGTGAAACTGTGATCATTTACTACATTTTGGCTGAAAGTATGTTTACATAATCATGTTCTTGATTGGCTCTGCTGTGCCAAGATGATATAAGGCCATCTCGGCTTAGACCCAGTCACAAAACAGGGTCTCTACTATATTTATATGAGTAAACATTTCCGTGTTTATGCTTTAGTTCCTTTGATTTTAAAACTTAGGGGACAAATGTTGAATCTACGCACGTATATATGTCAGGATGGTATACGAAATTTGGGTAGAAAAGACTGTTTAAAATGCTTCTATTCTATATCTATCTAATAATTATATTTTAAAAACTGAAAGTATTAAGTGCAGGACTGTACCTTAAGACTTCCGTAAACAACGTGTTATTCATCTTGGCCCGCGTGGGACATGCATGAATGCTCCCATTTTGCAGCCATGTTAGACGCACTGACTCTGTGTCACAGCCTACAACCACATGAAAATCTTTATGGATTAGGAGGAATTAAAATGAAGCGAAGTCATAAAGTTACAAGAGTTCAGGGCAAGTTTTAACAACCTCCTTACATTGTGTAAATCGCAGACAACCTGTCTCAGCAGTAGGCCATGTTCGATGTGAATAAAATTTGTTTCTTTAAGCACCCCCACTTTACCTATCCACTTTTTGTAATTACTTGTTGCTACAGCTATGGCGTCAAGCCAATAAAAGAATTAAAATTAGAAAAAAAAACATGGTTGATATAATATCTGTAATAGAGTCACGGCCTCCCCTTCTACAACAAAATAAAACAGGAGATTGGGGCTACCTCCCACTTTTTTTCTAAGTGCTGCTGCTGCCGCTGCGGGTGCCCATGTTGGTGATGGCTTAGGTGTTGTGATTGCTTAGGTGTTGTCGTGGTGGCAGCGACTGATGTTGTGTATTTGTTATAATGGTTCTCGCTATCGATGAAAGAGGAGACGTTGTGTGGAAAGAGCAGTTTCTAAATTTGTTACACGCACTAAGTCTAGCAGGTGTGTAGAACCATCCGGCGCCCCAGCATAAATTCATTTACTCAAGTCCTCAAGTGCTTTGGATAAGCTCCCCTTCGTGATATCGCGGAAGCCTCTGACAGCTTGGAGTTTGAACGATGACAGCCACGGGTCTGCACTGACTCTGCATTAGCTATGTTTGTTTGATCCCAGCAGTTGGACGAGAGGGGCGGTTCTTTTAACTTTTATTCTGTGTACGGTCTCTCCCCC
>JAWQUT010000218.1:588058-615496 GCA_033807755.1 Ellobium chinense
TGTCTGTCTGTCTGTCTGTCTGTCTGTCTGTCTGTCTGTCTGTCTGTCTGTCTGTCTGTCTGTCTGTCTGTCTGTCTGTCTGTCTGTCTGTCGTTTGTTTGTTGTTTTCGTTTTAAAACAAAATTGTGTAGTATTCCATAACAAGACTCTTAGATTCTTATGACCTCTAAATTCCAGCTTTCACTTAACATTTGAGACTCTCTTCTTTAACATTTTTTTTTTTTGCAGGCATTGGCCTCGCCTCATGCATCATTGTGTTCTTCCTCAACTGTTACTATAACGTCATCCTCTCCTGGGCATTCTATTACTTCTTCGCCTCCTTCACTGACGAGCTGCCTTGGGAACATTGTGGACACGACTGGAACA
This sequence comes from Ellobium chinense, assembly GCA_033807755.1. Lineage (NCBI taxonomy): Eukaryota > Metazoa > Mollusca > Gastropoda > Ellobiida > Ellobiidae > Ellobium > Ellobium chinense. The sequence goes on from JAWQUT010000218.1 coordinate 588,425, forward strand.
CGAACAATTGTTCGGAGAACTTTGCCAAAACCGCGAACGAAACGGGGCAATCTGAGGACACGTTGCTTGACCCTGTCACAGAGTTTTGGGAGTGAGTAGGTCTGGTCTGATCGTTGAGAAAACGCCATTTCTTCGGCTTGAAATTTAAGAGTGTTTTTTTCCCAACATTTAGTACATAATATGGTTTCTGAGTGTTTTTAATATAAAGGGAAATAATGTAGAGGTAATTGCACTTTATACATACATTTTTATTTATTTTTAAATGATAAAACTCTTGAAGGCATCCAGATTTTCAAGATTAAATTTAATTTGAATAAATGAATGTTGAAATTCATTTATGAATACCAGCTGACTAATTAAACATTAAAGTGCTATTAATGAGTTTTGGAAAAACAATCTGCAATTATCTTCGGTCTTTCTATACCTCCCGCCACCCCAACTCTTTCCCTCGCTCTCTCTCTCTCTCTCTCTCTCTCTCTCTCTCTCTCTCNAACAATCTGCAATTATCTTCGGTCTTTCTATACCTCCCGCCACCCCAACTCTTTCCCTCTCTCTCTCTCTCTCTCTCTCTCTCTCTCTCTCTCTCTCTCTCTCTTCTTTGTCTAGACTCCAAGTGCTACGATAGATTCTATCTCTGCTTTTTGCCACTTTCATTCTCCATTTTTTTTTCCTCTTCCTAGAATCTTCGTGTTACGATTGCCCTTAAGCCTGAAATATGCATACATGTCTTGCATGAATGCACCCAGCAAAGATTTAGTTATCGGTTTGGAACCCTTTTCTAAAGACTGACACACTGGATGAAATAAAGCGTGTTGAACATATTATCTTTGCTCAGTACAGTCTAGGGCCTGGCCCGTTCATTTAGCGAGTCATTCATTCGGGGCGGGAATATTTTGAAACAGATATTAGGCTGATCTGTCTTTGAAATCAAGATAAAGACACCATGAATTATACGGAAAGATTTACACTGCAGTGCTACTGAACAAGTGCGTTGAATCCTGTCTCTCCAAAACTGAGGTGGTTTCTCCTGGAAAAATGACCGACCGAACGACCAACCGATCGACTAACTGACTGACTGACTGACTGACTGACTGACTGACTGACTGGTGTTATTAAATGTCCCTTTAAGAAGTTTCCCACATTAGATAGTGCAGAAGCCCAGTACTGAATACAGTGTGATCCCACGCATGAAGCAGATAATTCACAATTTTTTTTTATTTGTAATAATGCCTCTGAAAATAAAAATATAAAATTTGAAGCAACATCACGGTATTTTGCGATGAGTTTAGTAAACGCCTAAAAATTCAATGATGGCGGATGCGTTGTTTAACTCTTCATTTTTGGCAATATCCTAGTTTCTATCATATCGTCTCAGTCATAGGCAGTTCGCCTATCTTAGTTGAGTGAGTTTTTTTACGGAGAGGAATAAAACTGTATTAGACGACATATGAAAATAACGCCAATCTCAAGCCTTTCTGCTTTTTGTTTTTCTCTAAACCAACGGCTTTGTGACACTCTTTGTGACTTTTGATGGATGAACTGAACTGTAGAAGCAAAAAAAAAAAAGACCCGATCTGCAATTTGACTATTTTTGAGAGATGGATGGATACGTTGACTATCCCTTCATTACTGGCATCATTACAGTCGTGGACAGTTTGCTTATCTCATTTGAAAGAGTTTTCCAGAAAAGGTATAAAAACGTATCAGACAAAATAAAAGAATAATGCCAATCTCAAACTTTGATGCTATTTTTTAACCAATTAGGTATTTTCAGCTCCATCACGTGATCTAGGAAATCTTGCTCACACGTTGGTTTGTTTACATGCTCTGCTTATGTCTATTACTCGTCATTTATCAAAATATCATAGCAATCCCTAGATCACGTGGTGTAACTGACCCGTCTGAAAATACCCCATAGCTGTATGATTGTCTGTGTCTATGGCATTATATGGATGAATTTGGTTGTAATGAGCACAAAAATCACCCAATTTGCAATTTGCCCTTTTTAGAGATAGGCAATCTGGATATAATTACGACGATATGGGTTATCAGGTTCTTGCATGGAGTCACAGAAGTCTTCTACACTCTTAGACCATCTTTTTTTTTATTGTAGCAACGAGGACAGAGCAAGGTATCGCACCAGCAACATTTTTATCGAGCTTGACTCTTAATGGTCTGTTTCGAACTTGTATAAAATATTAGAACTTAACAAATCAACTCCACGCAATAAACCCGTAATTTCGACTCTGTGATATGACTGATTTCGTTATCAAAATAAAAAAAAAGATGGTGAATGGGATTNGGGGGAGGGGGCGGGAGGAGGCTTTCCTCCTTTTACCTGCAATGAGTTCCCAGATCTCTTGTGCCTTATGTAGGTGACAAAGTTGTATCTTATCTTATCTTATCTTATCTTATCTTATCTTGAATGGTATTGTCTCGTCAGAAACAAGGTGTTGGGTATCTCCGATGGACTTCACGACATGGGTATTATCAAGTGGGATAATACCTTGTGTCTCCTCTTTGCTTGGATTGTCGTCTATTGCTGTATATGCAAGGGCATCAAATCATCGGGGAAGGTAAGGAGGTGGGCAGAGTTGTGTCAAGTGTTTGATCGTCATCATTTTGTAACTACGATCATCACTGTAACTGATACAGGTGTGATTTATAAAGAAAATAAAGCAGACAACGTAACTTGGTAGTTAGAATAGATTTGTATTATGTTCAGATTATGGAGAAGACCATATGTACATAATAATAATAGTAATTATAGTTACAATACAGTGCATTTATAAAGAGCTTCACTTCTGGAGGGTTCGAAGAGCTCAACAGCCACGTGTACACGCATTGAAGTATAAATGCACACCTTCACAAATACACAAGTTACACACACAACACATGCACATAAACACATAGTCATACTCATTTACTCACTCATTTACTCTCTCACTCAATCACTCACTCACTCACTCACTCACTCACTCACTCACTCACTCACTCACTCACTCACTCACTCACTCACACCTCACCTCACCTCATTCACCTCACATCTCACTCCCTCACCTTACCTCACCTCACTCACTCACTCACTCACTCACTCACTCACTCACTCACTCACTCACTCACTCATTCACTCACCACTGCAGTTTCCTTGTCCCACTTAGTGGGAGGGACGAAGCCATAAAAATCGGTGTCAGTTTACTCTGTGCGGGGCCAGCAGCAGAGAAGAGAAGCGCTCGGCTGTGACAAATCGCAACGCCTGAGTGATTTCGGGTTTTATTTTTCAGCACTTTCATCAATTTGTCCTGGTTATGTTCAGTTTTAAACCTTAATAACTTCATGCTGATTAAATCTACCACGGATCAGGATGTATTTTATGTGATGAAACAGAAACTTTAATGAAAGCAGGCATGTAAATAGCATATATTAAGTCTCAATGAGATACATGAAAATTATCATAAAAACATGGGGTTTTCAACTAAAACAAAAGATTGTGGCATAATGTGTGATATTTCAGGTATGGCATTTGCAACACCTTTTAGATAAATGGCAGTACTAAAACCTTGGCAAAGTTTTATGCTACGCTCATGCTTTTTACCAGCATGAGGAGCTCACCTGTGCAATGGACATATATATATAGTTTTGAGAATATGAGAGAGACTAAAATAAAAACTATGAATTCATCATTTTTCAGGAAGAAAATCACTCACAGTAAAACAACTCCAGAAAAATGTAGACAGTTTACAGCGCTTTGTGAAGTGTAATTTCATTCTCTCTCTCTTCTCTCTCTCTCTTCCTCTCCTCTCTCTATGCATTATACATTCACAACATAGTTGAAATTTCTAAGCATTCATCAAATGATGTAGACTAGAATGTCAAGACAAACATCACATTCTTCTTCTGACTTTATACAGTATAAGCTTTCTCCCAATGTGTGGGCTGAAACAGATACTCACAAGCAATTACGAGCTCAGGGCAGCTTACATTCTAGCCTTTTGTTTTATCCCTACAGAATCTGTAGGTGGCCAGGAAAATACAAGACATGTATTTCAGTGACACTCAATCAACAATAACTATTTGTCTTTGTCTGTTTTGGTTTTGTTCTTGCTTTTGTTTGTTTGTTCTTCAAAGAATAGTTCAGGACATATCATGCTTAAATGCTTGATAATGACCGCATGCAACCTGTCTTTGTCTCGAACGATCCCACGGACCTGGTGCTCAAGTGCAAAAATGTTTTTGTGTAACTGTTCACAGCCCTGTTCACCGTGCAGAGCGAAACCAAAACCATAAAATTTTATCCATGGTAGACAGTGTGCTTCCAGAAAGTGAAGTTTTGGGTAAACCTTGCCTTTCAGCACATTTCTGTAAAAGTCACTGTAGCGCTTTATGGCCCTATCTATATCATCCCACACGTTACTGGAAATGGGACAACAGTCCAAAATCAGGTTAGCCACCTCAGCAAAAAGCATATTCAGCACATATTTCTGCACTGTTTGTCCATTTCTCAGTTTCTCTCACCATATTTGATGTAAGATCTTCATATACAGCTGCCTGCAAGTATTTCTTGCAGTGATTCCCTACAAAAGAACGGCTGTGGTAAGCCTGGAGTATTATTCTACTCTTCTTTAAAGACCTATCAAGACTTGAACAAACTAGACCTTGCCGTTTCGGATATTTTACTTCTTTCTGAAAATCTAGTTCACTCTCAATGCCATCTATTACTTCTTGTAGCCTTGCTTTTGCTGCAATGTTCTGGGCATTGTCATCTAAAAGAATCATTTCCCCACCTTTTTGTGCCAAGTCCTTTTTAAGTTCTCTTATTGTCCCAAAAAAGTCCCCATAATTTCCCCCTGGTGTAGCAGTACTGTCAGCCAACTCCTCCGCTATTTCTTTGTCTATGCTGTCGCATTCTGTTTCTAAGAGAGTGTGGTGCTTCTTAACTACCCCTTGCAAGATATGGAGAGAGGGAGGTGGCACAAACTCAAGATCAATATCAACCAAAGACCGTCTTACCACATTTTTGTATTGTTTTGCTTTCTTTATGTTGCCCTTACCATGTGTGATGAAGTTTTGATAATCTAGATGTAAACTCACAAGACTTCGAGGGTCTGGCTGTTGAGGAGATGTGGGATTTGCTTGGATTTGTGCATATGATCTGTGACACCATAGACATGGAAATGCACCAGCAGCCCCAGAGATACCATAAATAGATACCAAAAAGCTATAGTCCCCGAAGAAGAAAAGTACAATGCTTTTGTCATTCCATTTCAATCTCTTCAACATTTCCATGTCATCGTGAAATTCATCCATAAATATGGAAAGGTTTTCCGGGGTATCTTTGATTCTGGCCATCCCAATCAAAACTGTGAAAAATTTGGAATTTGGAGTGTCCACATTTAGGATCTGCAAACTCAGTTTAAAAGTCCCCTTGCCATGATTCCCCCCAGTCTTCACCCAAATTTCTGAGGCAGGAATTGTGCAGTTGTGCCATGTCAAGATACCCCGCTCATTGTAACCATCCAGCAGTGTGGTTGTAAGATGTGGCAGATTTTTCGTGTGCAGCAATGGTGTTGATTGTGTATAAGGTTGTTTGTGTTCATCGACAAAATGAAATGTTTTCTCTGATATAGTGATAAGTGAAATTGGCAGTGCCCTTTGCAGTTCCTTTCGCTGCTTCTTTTCACTTTCAAAAGTAACACCATATGGCCTCAGATATTGACGCTGAGCTCGCATTTGATTGTAAGTCAGTCCTAAGCGATGTTGCATGGAAATTGCAAATCTTGCTCCAATTACTACATGACCTTTAGCCCCAGCCCTCTTTACAACATTTTCCTTCATATTTTGGGTCAGACTGCGCAATTCATGTGACTGCTGCAGTGTTAAATCCTCTTCAGATTTCCCTGAAACTATTTTCCTAACAGATCGAATGATGTAACTCTCCGGCGGAGGCTAGATTTTGACACTGAAGAGGATGGCTTTCTTATTTTCTGTATTTTCTTGAAGCACAAAGGTTGTCCCCTAGTGGGAAAGGTTATAAAATCTCCTGACTCTTTCATCATTTTCTTTACTATCTGCGTGCCCCATTTTATTTCACTTTCAGTGATAGGATGGTGACTTTCTACAGATTCCACTGATGTCATGAGACTTTTTATGGGAAAGGTAGCAGAATCTATGAAAAGTCTTTTTTTCATCTTTGGTGATTTAAATCTTTCAATACTATAAGTTGCTCGAGGAGTAAAAAATGTATCTGAAGAAGTTGGTTCTTGTTCTGGGATGACTGACGGACAAGCAATGGAAGCATCAGATGGTCTCGTAGATGAAGTACATGTATGTTGAATCACGGAAGGAACTGGAAAGGAGGATGAATGTGGTATTTGGGATCCAATCAGTGGGTGATTTTCAGAGAATGGAGTTGAGGAGTGATATGGTGGGGAGAGCTCTGGCGATAGCAAGTCTCCCGGGAATGAGGGGAAATTATTAGGGGAAAATGTAGCTGCCTGTGACGATGAGCTCGTCTCTGCAAATGGTGGAGATTCAATCTCAGTCTCAGACACCTCTGAAATCCCAGTCATTTCTGTCACAGTGCTGACAGAAAAAAAACCCATCTGACTGGGGATTTTGCTCTTGCACGGTAGGATCTGGCAGTGTTGGTTCATCTCTTTTCTGGCTTCCCTGTAGCGCCACTTCCTTTTGTCTTTTGGTCTTCCTGACTGGCTTGATAAAGAAGCATAACGTGTGCAGACTGAACACTGTCCTGATGTGAGGCTCTGGTCATACTGACACCATATTCCATTCCCCTCCTCAGCAGTTCTCCTTGCATTGTCGAGCATAGTCTGTGTGACGGACCTAGCTTTGAGATTCAAAATTCTCCTGTAACACTTGGTGCAGATTGTTTTTGAAAATTCAGGTGTATCTTGCAACACATCTATGCTAAAATACAAATAAATGTCAACTTTGTAATCAGCACACAGCTTTGGAATCTTATTTGCTGATACCTCGGCATAAGTCTGAGTTCTTTGGCCGCATACTCGACATAGATTATGAACACGAAAACTGTGATCAGCCTCAGTATGGTCTCCCATTACAGCTCAATTTGGTATGTCAGCTGAGCTGAAAAAAGGGAACATTTGAAGTTTTAGATGTCTGCTGGAAATATCCTAGATATTCATTTGCCATTATAAGAATCGGTGAAAGCTCAAATGCACTCAGTTTTGGGCAGCAAACAAGCATCTCACAATTACTTATTACACATGGTAAGAAAGGCATGAAATCACTTACAGCCCTTCGAGGAAACTGGTGTTCGTTTTGGAAAAAAAATCCCACAGATCAGGAAAGCATGAGCGCACATATTTTTTATCATCACTTTATAGAAATGTGAGTGAAGAACAGTTTCATATCAGGTATAATTCCTAAATATCACAGATAAAGGTTAAATTACATCTTTAAGCATGAAACACTGTCACAGACATATCTTTTCAAGACACAGTGTAACAAAAGCAAAGTACTTCATATGAACACTTACCTTTATCAGAATTTCTTGAAATAAATATCAGCATGAAGAACAAAACTTATTCTTTCCCAAGATGTAAGAATGAAGAAGAACAAATTTCTCTTAGGGAAGAAAATCAGCAAAATCTGGTAAAAATCAGCAGGTTTGAAAACTGTATGTTTTTAGCTGCAAAACAGAGCAAATTCTAATCCCCGGCTCAACAGGTAGGTGGATCAAATTTCAGATACGGGTGGCCGTCACCTCTCAAGGGTAATAAATCTGTCACTCATCCCCACCCTCTGCTGGGAACTAAGAGGAACAAGAAATGTAGAGAAGAAACTGCTGTGTCACTCACTCACTCACTCACTTCATCTCACACACCTTATCCACCTCACTCACTCACTCATTACCAGCACACTATCTAACATACACTTTTCATTCACTCACTCACTCACTCACTCACCCACTGGCTTGTTTGCTCACTTCTTCCTTCACTTCACTTCCACCTTCCTCCTAAAGCCATATCCTCTCATTTCTCTGTCTCTCCTTTGGCGTGATTAACATCATGAGGGACCCTAGGTCAATAAATGAAACGGGTGCCCCCCAGTGATGGAAAAAATGGCCCAAAATCTTGGGTCTTTTGTTTGGTTTTTGAAGTGTCCTGGGGCAATTGTCCCCTCTGCCTCATGGCAATCTATCCTTGACTTTGTCCCCAGGTGATGTATGTGACAGCGACGTCCCCCTACATCTTTATGTTGATTCTGTTGATCCGAAACGCCACGCTGGACGGAGCTAGTGACGGCGTGGACTTTTATTTGAGGGCGAACATCACTAAACTCAAGGAGACTACGGTGACTTGTGCAGCGTGTCGTGTGTTGTTGTTGTTGGTGGTGGTGCTGGTGCTGGTGGTGGTGCTGGTGATGCTGGTGGTGATGGTGGAGGTGGTGATGGTGGTACTGGTGGAAGTGGTAGCATCATCAGTGTCGGTCGTGAAGGTAATATAACGGTGTTACACACACCTCCATGCATGCCTGATTATACTAGCTGTGGTCGTCTCCCCTAACACCAGTGTACTCTGATCGCTGCTATTTCTCTTCACCCTCCTGCTGCCAACACTGCTGCTAACAGTGTCATTATTATAAATGATTGTGATTATTTATGATTATAATGATGACGATGACAGTGCTGACATTAGCTCTGTTGAGTTATGAAAACTTTCTGAGTTTTATACCTGCAAGTGATTACCGGTGGCTTTCCTTTTCTTTTCTTTACCATTTTCTTTCGCCTCCGCCTTTTCATTTTCCTCTTCTCAAGTGCTGTAATAGTTTTCCATTGTTTAGATTTTCCCCTCATATATGCATGTAAAAAGCTTATATTATATATGTTTATAGGCCCTAAGCCCTCTAAGCCTTACTTATAAAGGTTCCATACAAGTTCATAATCCATGCCCATGATTTAGAAGCTTATTCGGGACTCCCTCTATAAACTCGTATGTTGTTTTCCTTTCAGGTTTGGGTAGATGCGGGAACCCAGATTTTTTTCTCTTCGTCCATTGCCCTTGGTACTCTGACAGCACTTGGTAGTTACAACAAGTTCAATCATAACTCGTACAGGTAAAAGTAGTCTTGAAGGTTGAAGGTGCATCTTTAGTCTTGAGGGTTTGATGATGCTGACAGTGAACTGGTGACCACTAGTCTTGAGGGGTGATCATGGCTGTTGTAAACGGTGAATATTGATAGAGTCATTGAGGATGAGTTGGTGATACTGGTCTTGAGAAATGGATCTGTAACGGTGAATTGAGGGTGCTTTTGGCGGTGAACTGGTGAGACTATTCTTGAGGAGTGGTTCTGTAACGGTGAATTGATGGTGCTTTTGGCGATGAACTGGTGAAACTAATTTTGAGGAGTGGTTCTGTAACGATGAATCGATGGTGCTTTTGGCTGTGAGCTGGTGACACTAAATTTGAGGAATGGTTCTGTAACGGTGAATTGATGATGCTGTTGACGGTTAACTGGTAATACTGATTTTGAGATGTGGTTCTGTAAACGGTGAAGTGAAGATGCTGTCGATGCTAAATTGGTGACACTGGTTTTGAAGAGCAATTCTGTAATCAGTAAATTGATCGTGCTGTTGACAGTGAAATGGTGAAACTGGTCTTGAGGGGTGGTTCTGTAAACGGGTAAACAGTGAATTGATGGTGTTCCAGACGATGAACTGGTGGCACCAGTCTTGAGGGGTAGTGACTGCTGACTATGTGTTGGTAATTTCTTAACTGTTGCTATAGCTGCCACTAGTACTGCATAATAAAAACATGTTTTGCTACGATGCATATATACAAAAGCAGGAAATGGGAACACAAATTTCGTGAGGCATTCAAGCTCAAGAGGATACATTTCAATATAACTGAGTGGTGCTGGGGGAATGCAGACAGGTAGTGCAGCTATATATATTATTTACTGGCTGGTTCAAACCTTACTATGCTTTTGTAAGGGAATACAATAAGAATCACGACAGAGCATGCTGTGGAGTCTGACTAATCACTACGATCTGAAATATTTGTTTTTATTGGCCTATACAGGTCCCTTACTTTTTTTGAGTTTATCAATAACTTTGCGTTAAATCCATCACCGTCGTCGCTGTTCTATCTGTCTGCATTACTTTTCAGCATTACTCTGGCCTGTGCGGTATGGTCATGACCATTAAACTTGTTGAAACTTGCTAACCTGTGAATTCAACACTTAAGTCCCTTGCTCGGGATTTGCGATTTGGTTTGGACACGGACCTACGATACTGCACTTCATTTGACTCTCACAGCCGGCAATGATTTATTCAGTTCTCCTTGCGTTTATTTGTCTGTGCCACAAAAAAAAAACCACAAGAAAATTACCTTCGATCATCTGCTTTCATATATTTCTTTCACATTCCATCATCAAGACATCCAATTAAGTTTGGTTATGCTTTCATCACTGATGAACTAACGATAGAAGGGTCGAATTATTTTAGACTGAACAAGTTGATAAACTATCTGGGGAATGGAGTGGCTTAAATAGAAGGAAGGGAAGATGAGAAATACTGCCTATAAATAGATCAGGATGACAGAGATCTATATCAGCCAAAGGAAGCGAAATGCTCAAATTGCAGTTATCGATAAAGAGTGTCAGGGGGGTCAAACTCAAAAGTCCGAAACACTTCTTAGTCAGGGGTATCTTCCTCTGAAGATCTTCTGTTGCCTCGCTCTCCAAGTAAGATTGTTTCCTGTCTAAGATTCAGCGATACCTAGCCACTGGAAGCCATCCTGATTTTTCTTTCTTACAGAAGTTGTGATTATAAAATATAAATACCAATGATTTAAAGCCAACAAAACAAGAGATTATGTCAGCTCATGAAAACAAATCTTTAAGGTCGCAAGAGCCAGTGAGATTCATATGAATCACTCACTCACCCATTCATTCACCTGTGATTAAACCATAATTTAAAGCCAAAAATAAGAAGTCTATGTCAGTCAACGAAACCAAATCTTTCAAGTCGCAGGCGCCAGTAAGATTCATATACATGAAGTGTCAATATTCGCAAATAAGAGAAATAAGAGGAAGAGATCATCTTAGTTTTTCACCGGAATGACGATATACCCCTTAGCTTTAATTTCCTAATTTCACGATTCTTATATATGAATAGAATATGACCATATTATTTATTTATTTATTTATTTATTTTATTTTTCCTTTCCTGGGCTTCAGAGACTCAGTGATATTTGCCTGCGTGAATTCGGGCACGTCCTTCTTCGCTGGATTCATTGTGTTCACTATATTAGGATTCATGGCTAAACAGCAAGGCAGGACTGTTGACCAGGTGGCCGAATCGGGTAAGTGGATACTGGGCTCAGAGACAATGGCTCCGATTTCAGTTTGTTTTTCTCTCGGCAAGAGGAATTGAGAAACGGATGTAAGTCGAATACCGTCTAATTCACTTGTTATAGTTGCCCGAGTAAATTCGATCAGGTCTTCTTCGCTGGATTCGTTTCACTGGGATTAATTCATGGCTAAACAGCAAAGCAGGACAGTTAATTGGGTGGCCGACTCGAGTAAATCAATGTTGGGTTCGTAAATGGTGGTTTCGATTTCAGCTCCGTTTTTCTCTCAGCAGCTATGGACAAGAGGAAAGTGGAACGGTTGTATGTCGAATACCATTCGATGCTTCTGTACCATTCGATTTGCCTCTGTCTCATTAAGGACGCTGTTTGCCAATAAATTGCCGACTAACGTCATCTTCCAAAGAGTTTAGTGACAACAGTGAGCTCAAACTGAAAGAAAGATTAATTAAACCCACTGTGACCAATTTCACAACCATTTCGCCTTTTTCCTGGTTAGGAACCATTCTGTCCTAACCTTTACATTGAGCTGAGATCAGTTTCTTAAGCTGTCCACTGACCATTCTTTTGGTTTTCCTGTGATCAAAGTATAGCATTTGAATCAATGAAACTTGCAACAGTTATAGATTGTTTGTATATCTGTCTGTTAACGTGCCTAAACTTTTATTCTAAACATTCTATTCTCTTTAATCCTTGATGTTACTGGACTTCGAATAAGCAAACTTTGTTTTTATGGGATTGAGAAGGGGTCAACCGGTATGTCAATATCATTGTCAATAACATTTAAAAGGACAACGGATGTACCTTTCATCATGAGCAGAAGCACATGAACAACAATACCAGTCACAAGAGAGGTATGGATAGATACAACGATAGTGATTTTTTATTCTGACCCTCTGTATCTTTGTTCTCAGGCCCTGGTCTAGCTTTTATAGCGTACCCCGCAGCAGTAGCACAGATGCCACTCTCTCCTTTGTGGTCTGTGCTCTTCTTCCTTATGGTCATACTCTTGGGACTAGACAGTCAGGTATGGTAGTTGGTGATGGTGGTGGCGGTGGTGGTGATAGTGGTGGTGGTGGTGGTGGTGGTGGTAGTGATGGTGGTGATGGTGGTGGTGATAGTGGTAGTGGTGGTGGTGGTGGTGATAGTGGTGTGGTAGTGGTGGTGGTGGTGGTGGTGGTAGTGGTGGTAGTGATGGTGGTGGTGATAGTAGCGGTGGTGGTGGTGGTGGTAGTGATGGTGGTGGTGATAGTGGTAGTGGTGGTGATGGTAAGAGTTAGTGGTAGTGATGGTGACGGTGGTGATGATAGTGGTTGTGGTGATGGTGGTGGCGGTGATGGTAGTGATAGTGGTAGTGGTGGTGGCGGTGGTGGTGGTGATAGTGGTGGTGGTGGTGGTGGTGGTGGTGATAGTGGTAGTGATGGTGGTGATGATGGTGATGGTGCTGGTGCTGGTGCTGTGATGGCACTTGTTGTGGTAAAAGTGCTTGTTCTAGTGAAGGCTGAGACATTGGAATATGTGAGGAGAATGCTATTGTCGATGGGGGTCCAAGAATCCTGTATCCTGTATCCTTTCTCCATTTCAGTTATCTATGATGGTGAAAGTGTTGATGATGGTTGTTGTAATGGTGGTAGGATGGTAGAATAAGTGGTAGGGTTGTGATTGTGGTGGCGATAATACTGGCGATAGTAATGTTGGTGGTTGTGGGCGATAATGCTAGTAGTTATAGTGGTGCAGATGGTGGTAGTGGTGGTAGTGGTGAAAATGGTAGTTTTGGTGGTGTATTCAAGCCAATAGTTTATATATTAGAAAAATGGAAGACTGTGGTAGGTCTGTGACTCTGTAAATCTATGACTTGTAGTTACTTTAACCCCTCTAATTTCCCATTCTGTCCTCAGTTCGTGGGAGTCGAGGGTGTGGTGACGACTGTCGTTGACCAGTACCCCACCCTGCTGAGGAAGGGATACCGCAAGGAAATCTTCATTGGCGTGTGTTGTATTATCATGTTCTTGATAGGTCTGTCTATGGTAGCTGAGGTATGTCTTCCGTCTGTCCTGTTTATATCTCATGTCAGCAACGCTATGCAGCTTCAGCGTCATTCTCACAATACTAAAGACTCTGAAGTATTAATGTTTCTGGGTTCCATCTCAGTTTGGCTGGTTACCATGCAATGTCCTTAAAATAGTACTTACTTACTTACTTCACTCGATTTAGCGTAAATAATGTCTGGCTTCATAACTGGTATGGACCAGGGTGCTGCAAGGCGGCGACTTGCAATGATTTTGTCATAAATTTCAGTTGCGATATGTGTAGTATACATGTTTTTTGTGCATCGGTGTGGGTGTATGTGAAGGGTTCCATGGCAAAACGCATTATATACAATTCGGGGGGTGTGGCAAAACAGTCCNGCAAAACAGTCCTCATACAAAGCATATTTTTTTGTGAAAGGCGAAATTTAATTCTGAATTAATGTAAACAAAATGTCATTCTATGGGGTGGAAATATGCATGTCTAATAAATACTCCTACTGCTACTTGAAGCATGCAAAATAAGCTAAAAATTCAAATTGGTGGATAATGCGTTTTGTCATGCAATCCTTCATGTATTACTGTGAATGAAGTGTATAACAATATACTGGCATTTTAAACATATTTTCTCTGGGCCCAATGAAAGTGCTTTTTGTACTTTTATTTTCTTAACGGCTTCCCTTGTGACATCAACAGCTGCAGCGAAAATTTATCTGTGTTTTAAACCGTGCCTGTCATCTAGGTATCCATCATGGACAATACTAAAAATAATATGTATACAGATCTACACGTTCCCATACCTCAGTCGGCTTTCCTTATATGGTACCAGGGTGTTAGATACGCGAACATTTAAAAGCATTCTTTTCTACCTACTTGTTAAATTCTTGAAAGCGTTGTTTTCTTGCTCCTCGTCTTGCTTGGAAATGTTAACCTTTTAGCTTGCCCTTTTAACCCTCTCTTCTGTTCACGTCAACTCTCCAGTCTTTTTGCCGTGATATTCTTCCATTTCTCGCCCTTTCTGCGATCAGTTTACTTTCCGCTTAATCTTTGTTGTTCCTAAATCCTTTTTCTTCTGTTTTATGCTGGACTGCTCATATAATTTGTCCTTATCAAAAACTATATTAAAAGGACTGATCTGCAGGTAAGAGCATCCCCCCAAGGACTTAGCCTTCCATCACAACAGACCCTTCTTCTTTCCCCCGCCATACGCCCATATCCTTCATTTCCCATTCTATCATGGAATCTTCACCAGTCCTTACTCACTAAGCTCTTTGAAGCTGCCCTCTATTTCTCCCTCATCCTCATCCTGTGGGGATTATATTATGTGAGGAGAAGCGAGAATGATAACGCACGAAAGACACAGTGACTTGCATGAGAGACCATGAGAAAGGAAAGTGACCATCAATCATGGAGCTATAAATAGGCACTTTAGTGAAAATTTCAAAGTTCTTGTAGGGCAAGGAAATTATTATCACAATAGAGAGCTTGGCTTTCTGTCAATCAAGAAGCTTTTTGAATTTTTGAGATATCTTTAGTCTATTAGTTAAAAAGTTATGAAGTTTTAAAGACTTAATTTTCACCCCCATTTTGCCCACTTTTTTACACTGGGACTTTGTGCCGTGAAACTTTGTTGCTTATAAACGTCGTAACATCTGTAATAATTACTGCATTTTAATCTTTCAGGCACCATTTTGTTTGTTTTTATGTGCAGAGTTAACAAATGCACAAACAATGTCAATTACACTGAAAACGTCTTTTTATTTTGCATTTAAAGGCACTAAACTTAGTTGAATCCGACCTATTCATCAGATCATGGCCATGACATGCACTAAACATAGAACTGGGGCAGGGGAACCATCACTGAAAAGAAACTACCCACTATCAGTCTCTCCATCAAGATGATTAAAAAAGCAGCGATAAGCAAAATCAGTGATGAAATAGTAAATACATAAAAAAAAGTTAATCAAACAGGAAAGAGAAACAGAACATGAAATCCCCTAGCGATAAATCCCCGTTATTCGTGCTTCATAAATAATAAACAGCGGGAGCCCGCAGAGCCCATGTCAACAACGCGTTCAGCTCGATTTTCGGTGTACTATCGATAAAAAGGTGAACTGCTCATAGCCAAGGTGAATACTTCAGAACAACCATTTAAAGTTTTTCAGATAGCAGAGCCTATTGCCTATCATCAAGAGTAGTTTCAAGAAAGCAAGAGCAATAGGTTTTGAGAAATCAACAGCTAAAACTTAGCTCATTTTCAAGTGGAAATATCTCGGGGCCCGATACTCGCACAGCGAAAATAAAGCAATCAAACGAAAGTGCATCCAAAGCTCTTTAAAACCATGTATCGATCTTGCTCGTAGGTCCACGAAAACAAACAAAATAGCGGGTTGTTCGAGGCGCCTAAAGTGCGACGTGCTACCCTCGGAGACAACAGCTTACGGGCTGCCGTGGGGCGCTTCGCGCTGGCGGCCGACTCCTTCACTAAAGTGCCTACTATAAAGAACACTGGAGTGCATACACTCCTTTTCGCGTACACCGCCGGCGCGCAACTAACATGGCGGACGACCTAGGGCAAGGCTGCCTATAGTATTAGTAGGCCTACCGTTATCTAGCGCTCTCTCTTTCTCTCTATCTCTTTCTCTAGCTAGGCTTTCGTTTTGTGGTGGCGATTACGAGTGGTAAATAAAATACAGTGTTAGGAAATTAAAGAATAAATAAACAATTACAATAGTAATAAATAAACAGCAGTTTTAGTATCGTACTGTGGTGGTGCTAGGTTCTTTGTAAAGGGACAAGTAATAGGCCTATCAATAGCCTACCATCAATTCTAGGTTAGACTAGTGAGACATCTGCTCTCTCTAGAAATCAAATGGACTCGTAGCCTTGTCCAAGTCCAGAGAATTTACTAGACTATATCTAGTCTAGACTTACACTTACAGAGGTAAGCCTTCCCTCTTCGTTCTCTGTAGATCATGTGTCCCCCTCCCTCATAAAAGAAAACATGCCCTCTAAAGGATTTAACTGTCTCTATAAATCGATTATAGCCTAGCCTAGACTAATGTGTCGAGCTATCCACTAATCCTCAGTAGCAGTTAAGACCTCTTCATCAGAATCAAGTCCATCTTCAATAATGACAATGGCCTCATTCATTTCGGCACGAACACAGCAATATTCGAATAAAATCGGCATTCTTCTTATCTATGGAATGAAACTGGAGTTTCCTTGGTACATCTGTTGTTGCAGTTCACAACACAGCAGGTCTGTACCA
This sequence comes from Ellobium chinense, assembly GCA_033807755.1. NCBI lineage: Eukaryota > Metazoa > Mollusca > Gastropoda > Ellobiida > Ellobiidae > Ellobium > Ellobium chinense. The sequence continues at coordinate 605,077 of JAWQUT010000218.1, forward strand.
TGGTTACGACGTAGTCTGGTGAAAAACAAAATTGAAAATCCCTCTCTCCGCCTTCATTCGCCGCTGCACGTAAACACTGACTCATCCCTAGCCAAGATGGCGTCTATTGTCTTCAACTTCGCATGGCCAAAATCACGTGATACGCACTCCAGTGTTCTTTATAGCTCCATGCCATCAATTCTAACGCATGTTTCTTCTTTTCTTCCTTCTTTCTGCTTTATTAGTCCATTTTTTTTCTTTCTTTCTTTTCCTTTTCTCAGTTCCTTGCTTTCTTCTTCACTTTCATTGGTTTGAAGTATTTTGTATTGAAGTTGTGTTATTGGCCCAGAGCCTAATAAAGACCTTGAATCTTGAATCTTTTTCTTGCTTTTTTCTCCCCCTCTTAATACCACCATTGTTATCTTCTCTTGTTACAGGGAGGCATGTATGTATTCCAGTTATTTGACTATTATTCGGGGAGTCGTATCATTTTGCTCGTGGCTTTCTTTGAGGTTGTAGCTGTTTCATATGTCTATGGTAAGTGACAGCTTGACAGCGTTTACATAAAGTAAATAGTTAAAGGAATTTTCAAGACCAAAACAGACAGACTTGCGCCGTAGTTATACAAGTGGTAAGCACTCTGTTCAATTCAGTTTACTGTCTACACCGGATATGTTCGCTGAGTCCCTCCCCTTAACCACGTCCCTTTGAGTGATTATAGTCAGCGCCTCTGGTGTGGACGATTGATGAGAATAAAGATAGAACCTTGGCATCGTGCAGCTTTAGCACAGCTCAGTCGCTTTTTGGTCTGGTCATGTTCCATGTGCTCGCACTCATCTTTTATTTTTAGTGTAAAGAGACTTACGTTTTTCATAAACTTAATGTTATGTCCTTTTTGGTACTTGGATCCTTTAATAGCAGTGTCTTCAAAACCTGTCTAAAACTCTGAGCAAAATGAAACCAAATGTGTAATCCGATGTTCTTTGTTAACACGGACATAATCCATATAGAAATTCTCTTTCTGAACGTAAGACATTTGTATTGTCAGCTGGTTTGATTTCAACGTGCATAAACACTAGGTGAAGGAAGCTATATGCAATATAATGTTGGCAATATCCTGGAAATCTCCATCTTTTGCTTGATTTAAGGTAGGGGCAAGGTAGGGGTAGAGTTAGAGAAGAAAATGCACTCGTAGGCCAGTCCTTAGATATTATCATTCTTAAAAAAAGTGTCTCATGCGTGCTTTCTCTTCCCTAACCATGACCCTGATCGCATACGAAACTCAGGAAGGAAGAGTCACTGGATATTGCCATTTTTTTGTTAATGTTGTTGTTGTTGTTCTTCTTCTTCTTCTTCTTCTTCTTCTTCTTCTTCTTCTTCTCCTTCTTCTTCTTCTTCTTCTTCCTCGTCCTCTTCTTCTTCTCTCTTCTTCTTCTTCTTCTTCTTCTTCTTCTTCTTCTTCTTCTTCTTCTTCTTCTTCTCCTTCTTCTTCTTCTTCCTCTTCCTCTTCTTCTTCTTCTTCTTCTTCTTCTCCTTCTTCTTCTTCTTGGTCTTGTCTTGTTGCTGAATCTCACGAACAGCATCATAACTATTGGACATTGTGCCCTTTGACCTCAGGCATTCGCCGTTTCTATGACAACGTCATCATGATGGTGGGTCACTCGTGGATGAGGCACACCCTTCCTTACATGCTGGTCTGTTGGACGTTCCTCTCTCCAATTTTCTGCTTGGTAAGTGGGCCTTGACGTTGGTGTTGTTGTTGTTGTTGTTGTAGTAGTGGTAGTGGTGGTGCTGGTAGTGGGGATGGTGGTAGTGTTGGCGGTGTCGGTGGTGGTTATGACGCTTCCTTGATGATTCAGTGCACAGTAAGCAATAGTCTATCTTCCTCACACATATCTTTACACATTTCAGACTTTTATCTCGGGGTATTATGATTGCTTTACTTACTTCAGAGGATAACCTTAATGCATATTGTTCCGACATGGGCTTTTGTAACTTCTATGACTAGATATAAATGTAAATGCCACGCCAGACAAGCTGTTGGTAGTGGTGATGGTTTTTTTTTAAGTGGTACGTGTTAAGTTTCCTCGAGGTGTTGCACCATTCGGAGACTCGCAAAAGACTCGGATTCGGAAAACTAATTTCCATAGATGAGGAGCGTGAGGAATGAGCTCTAAAATGCCAGGGAACGAATAACCAATATACGAAAAACCATCCCAAAACATGCCATAGTGACAACATGTTTACCAAGCATCATATGACTGTGTCCTCATTTAAAACAAACTGAAGAATTCTTGACCAGTCCATGCTTCCACATTCTGTCAACTGCAAACAATAAATTATAAAGACATTCTCAGGACGCTTTTCACTGGAGATCAAATATTAACTTAAGGCTATAATTAACTTAAATCACTTGAGAATTTGGGCATTAATGATGAAATCTATTACCATCATAAGAATTACATTAGTTTATCGGTGCTGAATGCATCCCTAGCAGCGTTTAGCTTACGATGATAATCCTATTGTTAATGCGCAAGTTCTGTAATGTAAATTTTTGAAGGATGTTGATTTAAAAGAGTTAGCTGGCTAGTTTCTTGTTACTCTCGACAAATAAAGAAAGAAATACTTAACTGTTCATATTTATCACTTTTTGTTCTCAAATTTTAATTGAATGTTGAAAAATAAAAGATTGTAATATGTCATCTGTCCCTTCGTGTGTTTGCCCTTGTACCTTAAATTGTGATCTGGGCACAGCAAAATGAACTTGAAACTTTAAAACTAAATATTTGAAATTCATTTCTTCTTTTATACAGGCCGTGTTCATCTTGAGCGCCATCAACTACTCGGAGCTCACATACGAACGTCCGAATAACCGGATATACGAGTATCCAGGATGGGGTGTGGCCATTGGGTGGACGCTGGCTGCCTCCTCGGCCATTTGGATTCCCCTTGTGGCCATCTTCAAATTTTTTAAGTTCGGGGCCAATTTGGAGGTGAGCTTGGGGTCATTTCTTAATTTTATTATAGGTATGAAATTTGAGGTCAAACCGACTCTGTTATTACAGATACGTCTTCATTTATTTTTCGCTGGACTATGTGAAGAGATGGCTGGCTGGCTGTCTGGCGGCCTGGCTCGCTGGCTGGCTGGCTGGCTGGATGGATGGCTGGATGGCTGGATGGCTGGATGGATGGATGGATGGATGGATGGATGGATGGCAGGGTTTGTTTGGTAATGATGCAAAATATATTCAGGAACCTGTTGACAGTTTGATCTTTAGCAATAAAAGCCAGAGAGTGAAAATCCTGTAAAGATAACAGACTATGAAAATCAAAGGCGACGTAAAGAAATGACACTCCTTGTATCTTCCACAGGTCCTCAAGCTTATGACAGTACCCTATTACCTTCACCCGCACCAGAGGCGGCCCCAGGACCAGCATGAGAAGTGCCTTCGAGACTATGAGATGGAGAGGGCTGGCAGCAGGAGCGAAACCTCCTTCTCGCCCAGCACCGCCTCCGAAAACCTTGGGTATGAGTCGGAACTCAAAACTGACGCAGAGTTTACCAAATTTTAGACCATCGGCTACACATCCTGGCCTTTTAAAAAGGTATTTAATTTGTCGTTGCTGTTGCTATTCTTATTGGTATTGTTGTCATTGTTGTTGATGATGTTGTTGTTGTTGTTGTTGTTGTTGTTGTTGTTGTTGTTGTTGTTGTTGTTGTTCTGTTATGTTATGTTGCTGCTGCTGCTGTTATTGGTATTGTTGCTGTACTCTTGTTAATTCTGCTGCTGCTGCTGCTGTTGTTGTTGTTGTTGTTGTTGTTGTTGTTGTTGTTGTTCTTCTTCTTCTTCTTCTTCTTCTTCTTCTTCTTCTTCTTCTTCTTCTTCTTCTTTTTGCTGTTTTTGTTGCTGTTGCTGCTGTGCTCTTGTTGTTGTTGTTTTCTATGGTTGTTGAGAGGAGTAGACTCTACTTTGCAAAATATCTGCATGCTTGTGGCCTGCCTTTGGCTTGTCTTTCTATCTGCCTTCCTACCTGTAGTCTGTCTACCTGTGGCCTGCCTGCTGCAAACCTGCCTGTCTACCTGAGTGCCTGGGTGTCTGTTTTCCTTCAAATCAATTGCTCCTCTGAGGAGTCTTGCCCATCAGAATCTAGCTGGCTCTTGGCTGTCTGATGTCTGTTTCTCTTTCTGTCCGTGCATTCAACTGCCCTATCTGTCTGCTAGTCTCTAAGCGTGTTCCTCGATACCTTCCACTATACACACATCGCTTACCTTCCTTCTTCCCCACAGATTAAGGTTACCGTCCGCCGACAGAATTCAAACGACCCAGAACCAATAGGAAATCAAGCCAATTCAATGTGGACTCCTCCCAATCTGACGCATTCGCCAAGCCATGTCGAAACAGAACTCTAGTATTTGGTGCCTTATTTCGCTTCATCCGGAACTTCCAGCTTATTATTAATTGTTTGTTGTGCACTGTTTTAGAGCAAAGTGCAATGTCTTTGAAATCCCATACGCCCGGTGCTGGAGAAGTGAGTCACAGTTGCTGTGACTCTAGATTTGGGGATTTCATCTTTGTCGAAACTTGTTTTTGTTTTTTTTTCATTTTTTGATAACAGTATGAAGGCCAAGATGGCTTTGGGGCTACCGTTTGGAATTAACTCTCCCTTTCTCAGTGTCATATCGTCTAAAGTGATGTAGTGCCCCAAATTTAAAGCTGAATAAAAGCATAGCAAAGCAACAGAAATTTAGAGATCACTAGAGCGCCCAAAACAGGGAGAAGGGCCGAGGTAGAGATAATTTTCTTTTCTGTCCGTGTAAGTACCTTTTCCATGTTTGTGTTTTGATCTGCACTCTCCATATCGCATCAGTAATGTTGAACTTGTCGGGAAGCCACATATTTTATTTCAGTTTCATTTCTCATTTGGTAGCACTCTGGTGGTACAGAGCAAAATACTACTGAATGGACGATACACTGACACCACATATTGGTTATGCTGACTTTACTGACATTTTACAATTCTTGATTTAAGGCATAATGTGTGCGAGTAAAATACCCCTAGTAATAAACTGTATAAAGGTACAATCATTTTGTATGATGAAATTGGTATAATAATTTACATGGTGGGAGACTCTTTTTTTTCTCTTACGTTTATAACCAGATCACAGTAATTTCAGCAGTTTGTCGTATCATACAGTAGTAGTAGAATTTTGGGTCATCTTGTAGAATAGCTACAGGCATATTGTACTCCTTGTATTTTGTAAGTGTGCTATGAATGGTTATCTACTCACTTGCGTTCCATGGGACATTAGATAAATCTTGAAACCTTAACAAATTACATAGGTAAACATCTAAAAGACTTTGTCAGAGCTCCTCTCTTGACAAATTTCCAGAAGGAAGAAAGGTCTGTCAATGTCACAAGACTTGCTCTTGCAACGAGAAGAAGAGAATATTCTGTAATGGTGATTTTTATCGCCTCAAAAAAAAATACCCATAAATTGCACCACAAACAGCGGTTGTTCAATATTTCATTCGTCAACAGTCGCCCGTCGGGGCGTTCAGTTTGTCTCCGACGTTCGCTCTACAGATTGTAGAAATCGGTTCGCTTTAGACACATATTTGTTAAAGAAAAAAAATTCCTTCTATTTTATATTAAGGTTTGCTACAGCCATGCCAAGCGATACCCACGGGTTCAAGACACTCATATGTTACGACGTATTGTTCTTGTTGTTTACGGTAGCAGTGCTAGGAAGATGATGGTCATAAGGTATGGTAGGCCTGATGTTTGCTGCAGAATTTCTGGCGTGCCTTTATTTTGGAAAGGCACAGAGATCCGATGGTTTAAAATTCAATTGGGACTTTCATTGGAATATTGTACACCTATGATTGAAGTGCTTCATACTACTGACAAGTAAGCACAAGGAAAGTTGGTCTTTGAGGATAACCGACTGAAAAATTTCACGACCCCGTAGGATATATTCTGAGAGTTTTCTGACCTCTCGTCAACTGGCTTTCTAGCCTGTATGGGCGAGCAGTCTTTGAATCTCTGAAAACTGTACAGAGAAGAAAAAGCAAATTTGTAGCCATCATTTTATTCTTAAGGTTGTTGCATTAATCATCAAAGCAGTTTTGTTGTTAACAATGTCATCTTACAAATTCTCTTTTGGGTGCAATGTACAGCATTTTAACCCTCTAGTGCCCAGCCCTATTTACAATGGCACAAAAAGTCCGAGCTCCAGTTCTTGGATCACTTCTGGATCCACTATGCTGGACCAAGCATCAAAATGATCTTGGTTTGCTTTGCCTTTGTTCCACGAAATGTATCAAATCTGATACGCTGGGCATTAGAGGGTTAAGTATGATAACTTGATGCAACATGCTCGTATCACAAACTTGATATTGAATTGTCTGTGAGTGTGGGAGAACTGTTTGTGCGAGAGACTGCCCGAAAGGAAGCGACAACTGTGAAGAAAAGAAAGAGACAAGAATAAATAAAGATATTAAAGATTTACTCATCGTGTACCTCATTCTAGCATGTTTAACGTTTACCATAAATTAAGTAATATCATCAAATTTTCCTTCATACTTATTTTTTTCACACTGTCATTTCCTTTGTTTATACGTTGGACGATAATTTAAGATAATTATGGTCATCCAACCCTAAGTTTATCAATCAGTCCAAACAACAAAAGTGTTGAAGTCGAGTTTCTGAATTCAGTCAATCTAACATACATCCCAGTAGGGTAATGACACCGAAGGAATTTCCACATTCCTAATTAAGAATACAGCAATATTTCTTTGTTTTGTTGTCATAGACCACGGCTATAATTGCTCTCGGGGCATTACACAGATATACAGTCTGACCACCGAATAAGTCATAAAGAAGTCAACAATATGATATTGTTTGTGCATGTAATTTATGTTGATTTTCTTTGTTCGTGACTGGTGTGATGTCGTATAGTTTCGATTCGACATTCATTCAAGAACAACAGACACAGGCATCTCATAAGTGGTAGGGTACAGGAGTGTCCTGTTTTATTTTACCTCATTTGGTAGCTTGGGTAACTAATTATAATATCTATGGAAACCCGTTCGGTAAGAAACTCAGGTGTGCCGTTTGTCCACATTTGATATACATATACCATGTCTGGGTTTGTTTAATGAATGGGTAAGTTTTCTTTTTTGTGCGTGCGTGCGTGCGTGCGTGCGTGCGTGACCTTCGTTGAGATCATTTTGTGAAGTTATTCAAATCAAATTTTATGGGAAGTGATTATCGATTTGGGATTCTGTCTCAACAACCGCCCACTATGTTGTTCAGGAGACATATCCATATTGTAAAAGTATCATTCAACAAGGGTATTATTACAACATGATCTTTCTCTTGAAAGCTAGAAGGGCGTGAAAGCACGGTGAATACGCAAAGGAACGAAAAATGTGCACATTTTTATATGTGTTTTGCAAGAAATAGCTACCCTAATAGTTCTCATAGGGACTATGAACATCTAGTTTGTTTTGCACCTCTCTTGGGCCTCCTACATGTATGTATACATTATCTATGTTTGTAGCTGAGTAGTGGATCCGTTGGAGGTTATATAAGTGATTGACATTAAGTACTTATGTAACTGAATCCAGCACTGATTTCATTTTCTGTGTTGTTTTGCAGATATATATATTTTTATCCATAAAACAATAGACTTTAATTTACCTATTATATCTATTACTGAATAAACAATGAAACTGTGGACTGAAGCCGTTTATTGTTCTGTTTGTCGTGTTAAACGTCTACTCCTTATAGCCTAATTTCTTCGCTTACGCGCCACCTTTTGGCTTTGTTATATAACCAAACAACTATGAGCTCTACAGCCTGCGCGTAAAATACTTCATTATGTCGGAAATAGAAATATTATATGTCACATATGCTCTGAGAAACAGGGAATCTTTGTCAATGGTTTTTTTTTGTTTGTTTTTTACCTAATATGAGCATAAGACAAAGTTGCCATTCCGTCCCATTAATTTCACATTTGCTTGAATCAATTATTTTGATGATTTGTAGTAGAATATAAAATTATTAGAGTTCTCCACCAGGCCCAGGCCCTATCCTGTGACGTCATGTCCTGTCGATGACCCCTAATTTCGTTCAGTCTCTGACGCCATATCCCATCCATCCTTCCATCCATCCATCCATCCATCCATCCATCCATCCATCCATCCATCCATCCATCTCTTCATGGTCCCTCTTCTCTACATCCTCCTCCTAATGGTAACCAATCACCCTACGTCTCTTACCATCTGTTCATTAGTCCCTCAAGGTATGAAGATGCCAATAGCACCTGGCATAAAAATATGCAATTATTATTTTAAATAGTCCCTATAAAATCAGAAAACTGGCCATGGGGAGAGGAGAAAGGGGTTGGATTTTAATTTCAAAGGCTTAGATAGGTGCAAATACATGTGTAGACTCAGAATAGGTGAGGTTTAGTTACTCAAGTATAAAATTTGTGGTTGTTGCTGGGTGGGTAAGGTTACCCTGTTTACTAAGTAAAAATGCCTTAAATGTTAGGTTATCTGCTTCACTGCCTAAGTTCTCAAAAGCTAACTGGTTCAGGGGCATTTTTCTTTGTGTCAAAATTTGGAGGAAGAGCTAAACAAAATGTTTGGAAAGTATTTTGACACGGCACCCCAGGATAAGTTATTGAGAGGTGTAAAACCTAATAATATAGGCAACAGTAAAAAAAAAATATTGGCATCTTCATACCTCAAGATATAGGACACTAAAACTTTGTAAGTAATACATAATATTAGTGCCACAATCTTCGCGTCGCCTAAGTTACCCAAAATAGCCCGCCACTACCCGGTGACGTGATTGACTGGCGTATCAGTGAAGCCTACGTCATATTCTATCTGGCTGTTTCGTTGTATGTGCGTCTGCAAAGCAAAGCCCTCTTGTTTAATACTTCTACCATATGGAATCCTCCATTTTCATAGTCGTAACAAATAATGCTGATACTTTTTCAGATGCCCATGTACTAGTAAGTCACCTCTTCCATTATGATNATTTTAAACAGTCTCTATGAAATCAGAAAACTGGCCATGGGGAGAGGAGAAAGGGGTTGGATTTTAATTTCAAAGGCTTAGATAGGTGCAAATACATGTGTAGACTCAGAATTGGTGAGGTTTAGTCACTCAAGTATAAAATTTGTGGTTGTTGCTGGGTGGGTAAGGTTACCCTGTTTACTAAGTAAAAATGCCTTAAATGTTAGGTTATCTGCTTCACTGCCTAAGTTCTCAAAAGCTAACTGGTTCTGGGGCATTTTTCTTTGTGTCAAAATTTGGAGGAAGAGCTAAACAAAATGTTTGGAAAGTATGTTGACACGGCACCCCAGGATAAGTTATTGAGAGGTGTAAAACCTAATAATATAGGCAACAGTAAAAAAAAAATATTGGCATCTTCATACCTCAAGATATAGGACACTAAAACTTTGTAAGTAATACATAATATTAGTGCCACAATCTTCGCGTCGCCTAAGTTACCCAAAATAGCCCGCCACTACCCGGTGACGTGATTGACTGGCGTATCAGTGAAGCCTACGTAATATTCTATCTGGCTGTTTCGTTGTATGTGCGTCTGCAAAGCAAAGCCCTCTTGTTTAATACTTCTACCATATGGAATCCTCCATTTTCATAGTCGTAACAAATAATGCTGATACTTTTTCAGATGCCCATGTACTAGTAAGTCACCTCTTCCTCTTCCATTATGATTTAAAGAATAATATGTTTATTATAGATATACTATGCAGAGCGATCCAAATCTGCATCAAGCACAAACATTTGAAAATGACAAACCTTTTGAGGACATGGATTATTCCAATAACAGAACGATCTTTATATGTTTAAAAAAACAAAAGCATTATTTACTTAAGGTGACCAGTTTTTTTTTTCAAGCTGCAGGAAGGGTTTCAGTACTGTAATAACGTCCAATAAATATGATCTCGGTTGTAAACTACCAAAATTAAGAATTGTTGTATATGTTATACTATTCATGCACTATGCCCACAATTAGGATTTATTTAGTTTTAATCCTAATTTATTTTTAAACAAATGTTATATTTTAGGCAGTACCATTGTCAACTCTATCATGTTCTTTAAAAATAAAATGGTATCATCAGCAAAATTGCCAAAAGATAATGGACTGTCGATAATGTGTGATGTGTATGCAGTTGATGTTTTTGTCCTACCTAAGGCGGAAATCCTGCAGGTCCATATTACTATGAAGGTCAAAGGTGAGATAGGACACCCTGTTATACAATTAATTTCTTTCCTTGGGAAACAGGACTAGGATAAAATCTACATCAACAGAAAACATCCGCAGGTCTGTGGGTCGTCTGCATACCAATGGACACAAGTTTCTCAGTTCGTCAGATCAACACAATAAAAGTATACTC
>JAWQUT010000218.1:623979-642483 GCA_033807755.1 Ellobium chinense
CCGTTGCTCGAACGTTTTGTTTTGTTTTACTCGACGCTCTGTGTCAACCACACGAAGCTGTCTCCACCAAGGATGTCAATGCTTGAGGCGACTGTTTACGTCAACCTTCGGAGGGAATAATTATCACATATTCAAACGTTGCAATTTGCAGAGACGTAACAATCCAGACCTGGCGGAAACACGCCCATAATTTTCTTAACCCGAAAAATAGCCATGGTTGTGAAAGAATTGTAACATTATACAGTAAGTGAAATAATACTGAACAACGTTAGAAATGTTTCTGGACAACCGGACAGGCCTATAATAATTGGTGGTGATGGGGTGACAGTGATGATGATGATGATAATTTCATTTTCGATCTTAATTCTTTACTAGATTTTTAATAAAATCCCTGAATTAAGGTTGCGCTTTTAATTTTTCTCAGTTTTAAATGGTGATAATGATGATGATGATGATGATGATGATGATTAAGCAGTGTTGTGCGGGGAAGGGAGGAGATCTTGACAGTATGTCTTTTGTTTGTTAATGGTCAGCACGAAGATATTAAACATATTCTAATGGCTTTGAGTATATTTAATGAAAAAGAACTGTTTTGTTGGGTTTTTTTTTTAATTGAATGTGTTGAACTCAGTTATGCTATAGTATATGACCAGTCTAGACATCAAGACGACTTGAGAACCAGGCTGTGCGGGATCCGGATTTCATTGTAAGCAAGTCTTTGTCTTAATAAACACATTTCTGTTCCGATACTGTTGAGAATTTCACATAAAATGTAGTTTGCAATGTACTTTAAGATAATCCCAGCTGTGTGAAAGGGGAATGAAAAAAATCAGTCCTATTCAGTGATAACATGGTCTACACGTAAAAAAAATAATATGGTGAACACCAACCCCTGTTGAAAATGATTAAGTCAGATTTTTTTTCTTTAACTGGGATTGGGTGTTCCTCAGACTGCATTTGAAGATATCATTGTGTATATATTTCAAGGGACGGATTTTTAACCCTGGTATTTGAACTTATGATCTTGTCCTGATAAGGGCTTAAAGTCGTTAAGAACTTTGAATAGATATCCGTTTTTGCTGCTTTTTTTTTTCAGGAGGAAAGATAGAATAAACAAAAGCATTTAAGACAAAAATAAAAAGGTTATGACATTTAAAAGAGTACACATTTTAGAGATTAAACAGTTTGGTTGCCGCACGCCCTTCGACTTCACCGCCCAAAATAGAAAACGGGTAGTGCCATCGTAGACATTATGTTAGAAGCATGGGAACTTTCAGTTCATTTTCAACCCATTATAGAGAAAGTCTCTCGTATGGAAGACGGTGACACTAAAACTGAGGCCAGGCAACATTCTAACCATTATTTAATCATCACCCAACATAACACAGAGTGAGTCCGAATCTCATTCGTAAGCAACAAGGAGACGACGCCACTGTGGCTTCTTGTTTCATATAAAGGGTAGATAATGAACGAGGAAGTATAGGTCTACACCTATGCATATAAAATTAATACAGTTTACCACTCATTATGCCTGTCTGCCAACTAACAACTCACGTATATGAGAAGCACAAAGTATTCGTTGGCATAAAAAAAACATTATTATCAGTTCCCATTGTTGGCTTTGATTGTGTGACTGGTTTAAGGAAGTTATGCCCTCGGTAAATCGGAAGTGAATGACGTATTTCATAGTGGTTATGACGTGGAAGGCAGGTCGAAGTATTTACCGCATAGACTGCTGCGAAAAGGACAGGGCAAACGCCGGATGTTTTCTCTGACAAAGTAACCACGGAAATACTGATCCTTTAGCAAAAATAGTATCATTGCTACATTACCTATTGTTCAGAGATATTATTTCATGCCAAAACTCAAGGGAATACAAATCATTGTTCACAACTACGAGGGGTGTTCAATATGTCCGTAGCATGACCTTGAAGCAGTTGTCGTAGATTAAAGAAATTTTGTGGGTAGCTAGATAATTCATTTGAAATACGACATGCAAAATTTTGGGTAAATCCGATTTTATCTTCGCACCGTTCAGCGCCTCAAATGAAACCATGCACAGGAAACTATTACTTGTTGTCTGCTAAGCGTCTGCTATGGAGGCCGTTGAGTATCGCTCTGTGATCAAGTTCCTTTACTTGAAAGGGCATACCTCCACTGAAATTCATCAAGAGATGGTCCAGGTTTATGCTGAAAAATGCCCTAATTACTGTACGGTCACGAAGTGGGTGAGAAAGTTCAAATCTGGCTTTCTGTCAGTGATGGATGAAGATCGCGATGGTCGCCCACCATCTGTGGTGACTGAGAAAAACGTGTCCACTGTGGAAAAACTGGTAATGCAGGACAGACGAATAACCGTAAAACAGCTTGCATTTGAGACAAAGATCAGCGTGGGTTCTATTGAAACGATTCTCCATGATCATCTAAATATGAACAAGGTGTCAGCTCGATGGGTACCAAGGTTATTGACCACAGATCAGAAACAAGAGAGGCTTGATTGTTGCAAACATCTTCTTCGACAGGAAGCAAATGACGCTTTTTTCTTTAGGAGAATTGTAACCATGGACGAGACTTGGATCTATCAATTCGACCCAGAGCCGAAAAGCGTGTCTATGCAATGGAAAAGACCCTCCTCACCCCCACCAAAGAAAGCAAAGGTCACACAATCAAGCGGAAAGGTCATGCTGTCGTGTTTCTGGGACTGTGATGGTATCATAATGACTGACTACATGGAAAAGGGGAAAACAATCACAGGAGAATATTATTCAGGGTTGCTGAAAAGACTGAGGTCAGAATTAGCAAGGAGAAGGCGGGGGAAGCTTCGTAGCGGAGTTCTGCTTTTGCATGACAACGCTCCTGCTCATCGAGCAGCACAAGCAGTGGAGACAGCTGAACGGTGCGGCTTTGAAATTCTGCCCCACCCTCCGTACTCGCCGGATTTAGCTCCATCAGACTTCTGTCTCTTTCCAAACCTTAAGAAATCCATCAAAGGGCGCCGCTTTGAAGACATCACAGATGCGATTACTGCTGTTGAAGAATGGTTTGAGGCCCAATCTGACACATTTTACTCTCAAGGACTTTTGAAGGTCAAGGACAGATGGGAGAAATGTGTAACTCGGCATGGTGACTATGTAGAGAAGTAAATGTAAGTGTACCAAATTACAAGTCTTTGGGTTTATTCTATCATTGTCATGCTACGGACATATTGAACACCCCTCGTATGTACCACTTTAAGAATAGTTATTTTTACTCTTTATGACGTAGGTACTGTTATGGTGGCAAGCACGGCTTAAGATTTCCAGATGTTGGCAGAATTCATTACCGAAGGATTGAGGGTGTGGAATACCTTCCTTACAGGTGTTTGTAGACCAAGCACAGTTTAACCTTTCATCAATTATGAAGATTCTCTGTCGATGTAATTCTCTTTTAACTTGTCGGGGGAGGGGAGGTGGAAGAGGAGGGAGGGATCCATATAATAGCAAACAGCACTGGAAATTTGACCTTCAAAAGTAAGAGAGTCCGTCGCGTCCCGGCACTGCACTCAATCCAGAGGTCTCTCTCTTGCGTCATACGGGTCATTTACACTCTGGCCGGTAGTTTGCACCTGGCTCAAAGGTACCAATTTAGTCGTTTTATGTACCGTAGTCTGGAATAACTCTCTCCGCATTCTTGTCACCTTCCGTAGGTTGGTGAACAAGAGAATTCCATATAATCTATGAATGCGTGCCTTAAGTAGAGTCGATCTGCAAAGGAATAAAAGGAACTCTCCTTGCTGTTTCTACCAATAATATGGGAAATCCACTCCTGATTCTTCATAAAAGTAATGGTGCAACCCATATTGCTTCCCAGCCCCTAAGTTCGCACGTGATGGCATAAAAGCAGAACGAATGATGTTGTCTATTAATAACTACTTTCGCCTCAACCAAAAAAAAATGTCATGAGACGAGATATACAGATCTATCAATTATTCTAGGAGATTCAATGCATTATTGTTTCGCTGTAGGAGTATCCCCTGTTTAGTGTAAAAATACGGTTTTTATAAGGCTTAATGACAGTGCTGAAGACGACGGTTGTGCTTGTCTATTCAAGTTCCTAGAAAAGGAGTCACCGGTTCCCAGGCCTCTTCTTATCTATCTATCTATCTATCTATCTATCTATCTATCTATCTATCTATCTATCTATCTGTCTATCTATCTGTCTGTCTGTCTGTCTGTCTGTCTGTCTGTCTGTCTGTCTGTCTGTCTGTCTGTCTGTCTGTCTGTCTACATGCCTGTAATTGTTCGGTGGCATTCGTCATATTGTTAGCACACACAAAAAAGAAAGGACCCTAACGGGAACTGATTTGACCCCCAATCCTCATACTTGTTACACTTTGTTTATTGTCTGTAAACACAAGACGCAGTGAAAAGAGAGAAGGGGGCTTACATGGAAGTGTCTTGCAAAACGTTTTACCAGCCAGCCAAGCGTTCATAGCTATGGTACTTGTTTCAGCTGATTAAATCTATAGAGATTGACGAAACACTCGAGGAGGTTTAGAGGTAAGGGGATCACTGTCGTTTATTTTACGTGTCGTTTGCTGTTATCTCTTGGAGGATTTAAATTCATGGTTGTTGAGTGCTGGTATATTGTGGGAGTTTGCCCTTGTACACGAAGGTAGTTATAATTTTTGTCGTCTTTTTTTTGTTGTTTTACAAATAAAAGTAGTTATGCTTGTTTTTATTCTTGTTGTTTGCTGTTGCTGCTGCTGCTGCTGCTGTTGTTGCTACTGCTGCTGCTGCTGCTACTGCTGCTTGTGCTGCTGCTGTTGTTATTGCCGCTGCTGCTGCTGTTGATGAAGATGATGATGATGATGATGATGATGACGAGAGTGTTACTTTCATTTACTGATTGTTTTAATCAAGTTCAGTCTTCAGCTACATCACAGGCTTCTTCTTTATGATTCATTCTCATCTCCACATTCATCTATTGTCATTTATTCTTCTGCGACTTCTAATCCTTCTCTTTCTCCTCTCTGTTTTCATTTCTTCTTCAATTTCCATCTTATCTTCGTATTTCTTTTTCTTCCTTTCATCTTTTTCTCTTCTCTTCTCCATTCAACTCTTTTGTTTTTATCCTTTGTTGTTACAGTAGAAGTGTCTTTGGGTTGCTGTTGTTTGTGGTTTTTTTTGCCGAGAGGATCTCGTTTTTGCGAGTTTCGCGAGTTGAGCTTGGCTCCTGATAATAACTTCCGGCGAAAAAAAAGTTCCGTAAGAGAAAAAGCAAATGGCGGTGTTTCTAATACTCCCCTCATCATCTGGATATTATCGATTAGACAATCTTATGTTTTTATCTATCAGTACGAAGCAGTGTTGCCAATTTAGCGATTAGCATGCCACATTCCAAAAAAATATGATAAACCAAGTATTAAGTAGTTACCTGTTATGTGGTTCGCGGTTACTCGTGTGGCCTGTTGGTGCCGGTGCCTGTCAAGAGTGCTACTATGCAAAGTTAATCGAGAAACCATCAGTGGGACTCGCAGCAATTAGATCCTCGGAAAAAACAAAACACTTCCGATTTCTTGCAATAATGACATCCTTCCGATGTAAGAAAAAAATGTCCACTGTAGGCTTATCGTCATTTTCGCCAACTACATTGTTACCCTATACCCACCTGTCTCATTAATGCACACCCACAATAACCCATGTGTTGACGCATACTGACGTACCATACAACTGAACAAACTCTGGTTATGAGAAAAAAGCGGAATAGCAGATCACCTCGTCATTAGCATGGAAAGACGCTAACTGCCCATAAAATTTCTACGACCTTAAGGGGGTAGACGACCCTTCTAGAGTAGATAATTATGCATCACTGTGGTGCGTACTGCTCCTTTCTAGTTCAGTTCATTCTGTATGCAAAGTTGCGCATCAGAGTGCTAAATGGTGTCTTTTAATTGTCTTGCATGTATGTTGATCTTGGGAATTCTATGGGTTAAAATACAGTCGTTACTTCAACATCTATTTCACGCACATATCTAAGACAAATTATGCACATACTGAAGAAGGACTTTTAATACTAATGGCACAAGAATATGTTACCTGGAACGATGAGAAAAGGCTGGCTCTCAAAGAAATAAAAAAAGAAAGTTTAATTTTATGAAAACAAAAAATGACTCTTTCAATATGTACATCATGTGTCTTTGATACATGTGTGAAGTCCTGTATAAAATAACAACTGTATTTTCAGGTTAAACTTTTATAAGATCAACATTCGTAACAGAAGAAAAATACACATTTGGAACGTGGGTGCGCCATTTTGAATGCAAAATTTACTGATTAGACAAGGCAGCACGCACCACAGCTATACACTATGGGCAATAAAAGAAGGATAGTCGAGCCTTTTTGAGTTTTTACATGGATACTGGGCTATGTTTGTTTCACGTCATTTTGAGCATGAATTGACATCATTTTAAGCATAAAGGGGTCATCCCTCGGACAGCGGATTCACGCTCTTTGGGTGTATCGTCTATATCATATTCAAAATGACATCTACTCGAAGAAGACCTAATAATCGTAGCCCTGCCTCGATCTCCAGTATCGATCTCAATTTCTGAACAATTACTACCGAAATTTGAATTGATTTTGATTCGTGAAATGCGACATTATTCATCAACAAAGAGGATAATTAACAATCTGTTTGATGATAACAAGGATATTTTGTTACTCCTCAAGATTCCATTCATATCACTAGATTCCAAACAGATAATCATGCAACTCAGAAAAAAAAAATGCACAACGCCAAAATATGATTGACCTCTCAGGCCAGACTTTAATTTGTGGTACAAATTTTATACTTGTATAAGACCAGGTCATTACTGTTCATTTTTACAGTAAGGATTAATAACAATGACAACACCCGTATATCTGTTTGCTCCAATATCAGCCTCAATACAAACAGACATATAAATGTGATTTATAAAATTTACAGTTTTACTTCAAAGAAATACAGCGGTGGTCATGGTAATATATAAGTTAGACAACAAATCTATAAAGTGACTAGTGCAAAACACAAAACCAAGATCACAGCACATAGCCGTGGTTTGCTTCCTATTTCCTTAAATTGTCTCACAGTGATCATTTGTTAATACATAAAGTTTAATAATACTTAAAGTTTGTTAATACTTAAAATTACGTTATACTCAAACTTATATATAATCAGAATCCCATAAGAAAACCTTAGTATTCAATAATTTTGAAACTTCGTTTCGAAGTGGAGAAGATAAACCAATAGTTCGACCACTGTTTCCTAACATCGGTACAGTTTGCATTAATGGGCTTCTTTTTCGAGGAGTTACGAGTTTAACATTTATTCAAATAAACTATTGTAAAAGAGAGGCTTTAAAACTAATGTTTACCCTATACAAATACTTATGGTGGCTTAATATCGTCAAGCTCAGTCCACATTTGCCTGGGTCATTTTCAAAGGTTTGAAAAACTTCGTGCTGTCAACATGTTGCTCAAAGCAAAACAATGAGGCAGAGGTGGTTTAACTTGTAAAATTGGGATTTAATAATAAGTCAAACCTCTACATTTGATTTAATGGGAAATAATAGATAAATGGAAGATCATAGTAATATAAACAACTCAAATCATCAAAAAATGACTTAGAATGAGCGTGACGGTATGGCTCTGAAATTTTAAAACATCTTTTACTTTAATACCTAAACTTCCTCGTGCGCAAGAAGAACTATTCTAATAACCATGACCCGAGTGCAAACAAAACTACAGACACTGTATATATAATGTACAATTTATGAGATTAGTTTGTCCTATATCACACTATATCAGTGAGATCAGCACGGTTTGTTTGCCGACGGTTCCCCAGTGCACTACAGTTTCTTAGATTTTATTATTCCACCCAGTATTCTATCGATGATACAACGCACCTACTAAACAATGGTCTCGTACGACACGTCTTGTGCCGCAGCCCTCTCCCATTTTACTTGTTCGTTCAAGTGGCGTAAGTTTCTTGATAAGGACAGATCTCAGAATATTTACAGAACTGTCGAGTTAATGGATGGATGAATCATCAAAATATCGAATATCATCTCCTGGGTTATAATAAAAATATCCCAACGCTTTCTTCCTTCTCCTCGTTTTGGCCCTTCTCCTTTCGCTCCAACTTTTCCTCATCGGTTTTTTTGCTTGAGGTCGACCTCCTCCTCCTGCACTATTCTTCTCTTATTACCATCTCCTTCTTCTGTATAATATCTAACATATAAATACTGGATGCTGAAGGAGATGGCCATCATACTGATCAGATCTGCGACATAGGTAATGCTCAGTGAAAACACTTTACAAAGGAAATCGTGCGAATCAATGAGGGTCTAATCTCTCTTACAGCATGTATAAATTATCAATGTAATCTACAAAATAGTTGAAACTCTCGGTGTCAGAATGGAATGCACAATATAGTTGAAACGTGTCAGAACCGCCCATGATTTTCAGCAAGTTCACGACTGCATAAATGGTGTCTTGCTGGTAAAGAATGTGATAAAACACTATAATGCCGAAGCCGGTAGCTACACCACAGTGTAGGACTCAGGGACTCAGGCTTGCGGACTCATCGCTCTAGATAGTTTCTTTTTATGTTTTTAAGCTCCTCGTTTTAGCCACCATAAAGCGATGGACCCTATGCTTCTTCCTGATTTATCTTCAGCTGATTTTTCCACTAATGACATTCTCCAGTCTATTCTTTGCTGCAGCAACCAAATCTGTCCGAGACCAACTGCCGGAACCGATTGTTGAATTTGAAGTAGATTATAAAGTTGATACTGGCGCCTGAGACTTCGACCACCCTCCTGAACATCTGAAGCGTTAAGTGTAGGTTGTGATATCGCCTGAAAGTGTCCATCTCGGGGACTATCGTGCGAGCAATGGACAGAACAATTCTAGGGAAGTTGGCTAGGACAAAGATGGTGGACACCAGTGTGACGGATTTGATGACCTGCAACTCTTTGGAGGAGATACGGTGAGCGCGGGTCAGATTTTCCTTGCTGTTGTTATTTTTTGTCACCGAGGAGACGCTGTCACCAGAGCTTGAGACGCTGGTCACAGAGGCCGCATGATGAAGATTGTTGAAACTTGCCGACGAAATGCCTTTACCAAACCCACTGACGTTTCCTGTAGATGCACAGTGGCGGAATTTGGACTGCTTACGCAGACTGATGGTCAAAATGAAGAGGCAGGCAATGACGATGACCTCGCAAGCGTTTTGCAGGATGATCCGTATGATGATATCATTGACTGCAAGAGCTTCCTGTCTGTAGCTGGCAAACGCTATGGTGTAGCGTGTGATGTTGGTACCATCGATGCGCCTTTCTTGCAGCCCTTGTGCTGCTAACAATGGCGCGTAGCAAGCGATGCTGAATAGCCAAATCATGATGATGACCACGATAGTTCTAGAGCGGGTGAAAACTCTGCGGAACTTTATTGGCAGCGCAATGCAGCAACATTTTTGCACGGCAGCGTAGGTTGTGATGAGCATGGATACGTCATAGGTCATCTGGAAGTACCAAACGCCAAGGTACATAAGGTCAAACATGTTCACCGGCCAGTCCTTTGGAATGCGGTAGAGAGTGTAGCAAAGCCAGTTGTACACTGCTATGAGAAGACAAGCTATATCGGAGACAGTGAGAGCAAAGAATGATATGGTCACGGTGTCCGTGAGTCCGAGCTGTATAAACGTGAGCATATTGATGACATTGGCGACAATTCCTGGAAAGAGAATCACGGCTTGGATGATGATGAAGTCGATCAGGTTCAGCAGTTCTTGAGTCTTGGTGCTGATTAGATCACCTCTCACAGGACCAAGAGAACTTGGATCAGTAGTCTCATCCTCGGGCAAAGATGTTGCATTTGTAGACAAGTTAGACAGAATGGATGTATTTGATGTGAAGTCCAAGAAAGTCTCAGTTGTCATGGTTACGTTGGCATAACTTTGCGTTAACGACATCATGTTTCCTGTAATGTCGGGAGGACAGAGTGATATAGTTTCGAAAGAATTTACATGTTATGAGGTAAATATATAGCTTACTATGTGAATGTGTAACTTTATGATGTTTCCGCCATAGCAGACTTCTAGAACTGAAACAACGAGCATTTCTGTCGTTCTTTCTACATCTCAAGCACAGAATTTCGCTCTTCATATTTACTGTCATTAAAGATATATGACAATGTAAAAATGAGTCTGTAAGGAAAGGGTGAACAGTAAATTTTGCGTTTCGCTAGGGTAAACAGGGTAAAGAAAATGGAATCTATCAGCTTATCTCTCTCTCTCCCTCTCTCTCTCTCTCTCTCTCTCTCTCTCTCCCTCCCGTCCTCCCTTCTTTCTTTTCGTCTGCAAAGGATTCAAGGTCCCCTATCTCAAAATGTTCATGGAGGCACCGCCTCCTCCCCCCTCCCCTTTTACGCCCGTATTCTGCGATGAATTATTTCAACATTTTATAACTCCCGTTTAAACGCAAGCTTTCGTCAGCCCTTTCTGAGATATTCACTCTTATCATGACGGGATAATGGCGGTGTAGGTAATATTTATACCAAGCCCTGTTGTAAATTACAATCGGTGTAAATAACAGTTGTCTCCCTGGGCATTGCTAGGTCAAAGGGCATGAAGGCTTCTTGTATATGGCCTGTCCTCCGTAAGATCTACACGCAACTTTATGGGAGGATTCGCGAGCCTCCAGAAAATTCTTTTACTTTGTCGACCCAGTGAATCAACTTTACACTAACAGCAGTACTGAGGTGTGTACATATTCTATGTGTGAGCAGTTGGGAAATGTGTTAGCGTCATGGATGAACACTAGGCTTGCACGCGGAAGTTAGGAAACAATATTCAGGCAGTAGTACTTAAGCTTTAAATTGCTGTGAAGTTAGAATCCCTGTGGCGCAGTAGTAGTAGCACGTTCAGACTTGCAAGCTGAGAAACCATGGGTTCGATCCCCGGTAGGGACAGGACATTTTCTAGTGTTAGGTAGGTTTTTTTTTCGTCCTTTCTTTTGAAAATCGATCTTTCATTGTAAATTGGTCAAAATCCCCTTCCCAAGACAATGTGTAAGGGCTGGAAAATTATCAGACTGGGCTCACATTCCTTTCCTTTAATAATGAAGAATATAACATGTCCTGCCATTTGTTACATACGAAAGAATGTACGTTTTTTATAAGATTCGGCAAACCCGCGGAGAAAATATTATGTGGTAGCATTATAGAATGAAATGAGGAGAACAGCGATAACATTAAAAGTAAATATCAATTCGCGAAGATTAGACTAGAGCCGACGCTGAGTAATCTGATTTCATGGGATTTCATTACTGCCAATTTGCATTCCATTAATTTAGATCACGGGCTCCACAATCGCTTCGTTATTCAAAATTTTAAAAGAGAAGGAAAGTGTATTACGGACCTCGATAGTGTCAGTTGGTGCTATTTACAGAGATTTCATGTTACGAATCTGGATAGTGTCAGTAGGTGATATATAAAGAGATTTCATTCTATCTTGCAGAGTAGTAATGCTTCTCTTCCAAGATGTCCAAACGCTTCTCCACGAGGTGATGGTTGAGAATTTAGCGTGTGCACTTCAAAACAAATTTCTTCAAGGGATATTAATTGATACACCCTAAAATATGATCCCAACCGGTAAAAATGTGAAGTTGTCTACGCTGTTAAATTACGTGAGTAACGAAAATCACTCTCTTAAGTTCGTCCATATTTATTGGGTTGTTTTAAATTCCCTGGATAAAGAAGGCCGCTTTAAGAGACTGAAAATACCGGTAAATAACCCACCAACTTACAAACCAGAATAAATAGGAGTTCTCATGTGACCCATATGTACCGAAAGCAACATACAAGAATTGCCTGTCTTCAAACTAACAAGCGTATTATATCTTTTGCATTCTGTAGTCAGAATTTCATGATGATAACCAGAACAAAAAAATTAAAGATATCTTACACACTCAGGACAGTACTTCCCAATCGGAAGCCTTTGACCTTTTGCATAATCCAGACATTAGTTAACAGACCGCGTTTACGGTGAACACTATTAATGATCTGGGAGTTTCCCGTGGTTACCGCAGTGCGTTAATTAACGTAAGGATTATGCATACGCCCACAGGTTCGGAAATAAAATCAAGTAATTAATTACTGTCCTGTGGTCAAAAAGAAAATCAACCTACTTCACACATCCAATTTGAGTCTTGTATTTATCACAGTAATACATGACTGACTAGACGTGAAACCACATAGGAGACTGAGATATGTTTTCGTGCCATTTCACCTATTTGACGTTGAGCTTGCAAAAGACCATTTAGACTAATGTGTTTGCTCCCTAAAACCCATCACAATTCAAATGTCACATGAATGCAAGGTGAATCGGCGAAGAAGTTGGATACAATCTGGCCCATCGATTAGGTCTATTGTTACCTCTTCAAGTATCAGAAATGCCGAAAGAATAAGCTACCCGTGAAAGGAGCTGAGCTTTTAAGGCACTCTTATGGCGATCTCACTATATGTGAGCGGTGGCAAAAGTCTCAGTTTCAAGTTCCAAACCATTTGTTGGGCCTGTGTAAAACTTCATCCTCACAGAATGTGGCCTATTTATACTCGTGATGCTGATAGAGAGCATACATTTTTATTTTAACATCGGAAATACGTTCGTTTCCATGTTCCTACTTCCTGCCTTTGCTATCAAAAATAAACAAAAAGATGGGACTAGATCGTGTCAAGGGCATTTGTGATAAGCACATCTGACTTCCTGGATTTATTTTTAAGTCGGAGAAACCATCTGAGTTCCAAATGTTTCCCGGATACCGACTGCGTGAGGTTTGAAACAGAGACTAGGTGTGACAAGTCGAATTCCTTCCTGTATTGACGGCGCGATCGAGCGGGCTCTGAACTTTGGGGAGAGAGGGTCAGTCCTGTCATCCGACGTGCCCTCATGAACTCTGTCCAGCTCCAAAGCTTTTGGTCGCCGATGTGCATTTTTTTTCCGAGAGCTATTAATTAAACATTGGTGACATTTTTCATTACGACTGTGCCATTTCTTTTTCTAAATTACTTCAAAGATTCGAACTAGCCTAGATCTAAATTTTAAAAACTTTTTTCCCCTGCTGTTTTTATCTCGCGTGAAACACAGACGCTCACGCACACATAATACGGACACAAGGATCTTGTACAGAACAGTCTTAAGTGATTCAGTATTTACATAGTGTAAATATAATTTGAACTGTTTGCCCGAAAAGTGATTGGATAGTGCACTTTAAGCTCTCGCTCACATATAATGAGGGAAACTCCACAGGTTTATACAATTTCTAGAACGTGGTATATATCGAAATTCCCCATCTGTTAACCGGTGTGCATGGAGAGAAACAAACAGACAGGGAGTGTTCCAATAAGCGGAGCTAGTGGTGTAGGCAAACGGGGCAGTCCTGACTCTAATGTTGTTAATAGCTCTATGTTTTGTCTACACACTTCATAGTTTCACTATCGTCTAAAGAAAAGAAGTTTTTATTCGGAACTGTAAGATTATTGAAGACAGTGCACAATAATTCATTAACTTCTTCCTGCTTCATTTTTTTCTGAGTACAGAGGCGTAGCGAGGAAGATTTTTTTGGTAATCTAGCAGTTATTTATATATATATANTATATCATATATATACATTATGACTCCAAAAGAGCCAA
Organism: Ellobium chinense; assembly: GCA_033807755.1. Lineage (NCBI taxonomy): Eukaryota > Metazoa > Mollusca > Gastropoda > Ellobiida > Ellobiidae > Ellobium > Ellobium chinense. The sequence goes on from JAWQUT010000218.1 coordinate 637,692, forward strand.
ACCTGGCAACCCTGGTACGGTCTAGACCACCAACCTCTCGTCGCCGAAAGAAAAAAAAAATCGGGAAGTCGTGCACTGAGGATACGGAAGCGTTGTATCTGTGAGACAGTGTATAGACTCGCAGATTACCAGGAAAGAAAACTGGCTAACATTGACAAAATCGTATTGCCAATGCTTGTAAATGACTCATAGATGAAATAGTTTGAATATTTTAGAAAATATTGAAGATTAATTAACTGTAAGAGACAAATAGATAACATGTATGGACTTACGTGGACTTACGCCCCTGTTTGAGTGCTGATGTCATTAAATTAACATGAGCTCATTAGCCTGCAAGTGGGGTTTGTTTGTCTTGCGGCTTTTAAGCTTTTTTGCACCCCTGTCCTGTGTATAAGAATAGATCATTACATAGGAAATAAGACGTAAGGATCGGAATCCTCGCAAAGGCTGTTTCCGGGTCATATATTTACGTCCAATGGCTGTTAAGCAAAGGGTTACTACATAGCAAAGTGGTTAAACTGCCCTCATGGGCATTTAGGTAAGCTGGGTGACCTCGACCCACATCTCAATACTACAGTAATTGTCAACTTGGCCGTCTATATTCATCTGATTTAATTTCATAAATTCTGAACGACATGATTTGTATTTGCTGTATTAATTGCTCCCATGTGTGCTAAAGCATTGAACTGAATTCAAATAAGTTGAATTGACTTTTTTTTCTTTTTAACTTTGGCAACCAGGAAAGGAGGAAGATTTGAGGTTGATCGTCATACTCAAAATGCATTTACCTAATTTACAAGTAAATTGGTAGGGAAAATACGGGATTGTTTGCAGGTTTGCATGAGATTGAATATCTTAAATATGTTAAACAAAATCTGACATTAGACAAACTTACCCCCCGCTGTGTGCTGTATCTCATTCTTTATAATATGTGGCTTGTTCATGTGAAGTGGGTCCTGTGAGGATGGTTTATCACTGATATTCAGGGCATTTAATGAAAACGTCTCCCGCAGCCTTAGATCGTCATAACCATAGATTATTCGCAGTATGATGGCCTCTCTTTCCTGCCATTCCTGCAGTTCTGTTTGCCAGCACGCAGATATCGTGTTCTCTATCGTTCTGCTTTCCTCTTTTAGTAATTTTGGAACTTCCTAGTTATACAAAACTGAGATACCGGTAAGAATGTCGGGATCCGAATACATGTACTCCGGTTTAACATACACTTTAATATGGGCGGTGCTTCGTTTTTAAGATTTTCATAAACGATCTGTTTCATGCTTTCTCTTCATAATTAGTGGGCAGTTAAGTCCATTTCTTGGATATGGACGTAGTAAAAAAGTTACATTCTGGTTTGTCATAACTAAGTTGAACATGATTTATTGAAAAGAAGCCAAACCACAAAGTGGTGTGTCTGCATACATGTATAAATGACAAATGACGCGACAGATTAAATATCAAACAAACAAGTCAAGTGATCAATCAGTCGTTCCACTCATCAGTCAATTAATCAATCAATTTACCCGATCTAGCATTGAAATCCAATATTTATAGGGCACAAAGAAGAATTCCTGAATGACAACGTATATTTATATTGTATTTATAGTATATTGTTATTATTATTTACAGTACATAGGCCACTCTTCCATTTTATGTATGCTCATTTGTACCTATAGTACCTGAGCCAATGAAGTTATTGTTGTCGTTATGCTTATTATTATAGTTATTGTTATAGTTATATACAGTTATTGTTATTTTTAGCGCTTTGCTACCTTCTTGCCGTTTCATTTATTTTGCAAGTCCTGAATTACTCCATCCTTCTTTCTTCGTTTCCGACCATGTGTCCGGACGGCGGACGGTAACATTGCCTTATTAAACGTTTGCGTAAATTTCCCTAATTCTTCGATCACTTTTGTGTTAAGGAAAAAGAAAGTTTTATATATTCTATATGCTTGCAGCATGTTTTTAGATCACGCCGAGTGATGGGCGTTATTACATACAGCGTTACTTGAGCAATGTAAACAATACTCACTACACTACAGTGAGCTGCTCAGATGCTAAATAACCACTCCTATATAACCCTGATGATAATTATGCGCTTCCCTGCCACTAATCCTAAACGCCAACTCTAATGTTAACCCTTAACATGAAAATTACGTTGCCCGAATAACTTTCCTTCTTAGGTGTCTATCTCTATGTGAAATCAGCATTTCGTGCTGTGTATGTAAATGGATTCTGGCCTAGATTCACCTCCCCGAATCAACCAGCCAGGGCAAAGAATCAATCCTGAGAGTGAGTCATGAATGTTTATGTTCAATCTTTGTGGGGAACGAGTGCTGTGATTGGGAAACCGAGCTGCAAAGTATATATACATGTACATACATAAGTGTGCGCCAGCTGGCCTAGTTTTCATCCGCTCGGAAAGGTCAGTTTTTAACACCTGGTTAAAAGGAGACCAATTTACTCAAAGGTGTCACCCACTCCTTCACGCAAATAAACTGTTTTTTTTGTGTACGGTAATTTTGTTTCTATTCCCAGATCAGTCACTGACCTCGCGTCCATTTTCTAGGGTTGTAGGCTGCTACTCAGCTAGAACGAATGAATAAATGTTTGTTTCTACTTCAATTATCACCATAATGTACCAGTGTGGGTCATTATCACAAAGACGGGAACATTCTGTCCCCCTCCCCCCCTCCCCCCACACTCGTGAACGAGACAGTACGTTAGCTCAGTTGTACTTAACTAATTTAGAGAAATAAATTTAGATGGTGAGGACTTAGAGGTAACTAAGTCAACAAGTTCAATTTTGTTGATTTGTTTTACGATTAATGATCGATAGTAATGATTTGCGTGACAAAAACTGGGGAGTTACCGAGCCAGAATTTAGGCAACATGGCTTTCAGCCAGTCAAAATAAGGCTGATGTCGCTAGACCAGGAAGTGAGATATCAGGCTCAGAACGCGAAAAGGGCCATCCAATATTTTTTTTTTTGTCTTGCCAAAAGCGAGAGTAAAATTTTTTTCTGGACACAAAACTATTAGTTGTATGGACGAAAGGGTAGTTATCGTGGATAAATTTGAGCTTTTGTAAGATAAATTCTATGGTGAAAACTTGTCCTTAAATAGGGATTTTCACAGAATATTTTCCACTGCATGGGGATGACCCCGAGATGCTCAGACCCACTATAGCTCAGCCTCTCATGCCAGAATAATGCTAAGTCAAACTTTTACATATGATAAAAAGTACATAGTACATACATTAATCTTTCATATCATGTCAATAGACTGACGTAACCAAAAAGCGACTTAAGTCTTATGGTGACTGGCTTCATGACATAAAAGGCACATAAGACAAAGCAAAACTAATGAAAGTATAGGCATGAAAATAGTATCATTATTATTATTTCGGCTGTCTACCTTGTTCCGCTAGCTGTCTGTCCATAATCAGTTCTAAATAAAAAGATGTAAAGATCGTGATATAGAAATGTAAACAAGAAGGTGTTTCAACGAAGAGGATGAGGTCGGAACAGTGCAAAATCATACTATGGTCCAGCTTTCTGAAGAAGAAAAGGGACAGAGCTCTACATTTAAAACTTTCAAAATCCATTTTAATGCTCTTCTTTTAAAATCACAAGATTATGAATGATCCATTTGTTCACATATTTAACTTAACAAGTTTATGTCAACACAACTTTATTTAACTGGTATTTAAATGTATTTCAACTTTAATGTCCGCCAATAAAATTCAGCTGAAATTACGAGGCATGAGAAACCATTATTTAAAGCTCAAGAACCGGATAATGTTCCTTCATAAGTTAATTATCATAACTTTAAAAAACTACACCGAGAAAGAATTTAAACGTTTCACGATGTTACATACAGCTTTTCGATAAACTAAAGAGCTTTTAAGTACCATGCGTAGAACAGTTTATGAATGTCAGCGATGCTCGTCTTCAAGTGTTTGAGGAGTAATTTCAGGTGTTGACTCAGTCATCTGACGATTTAACTTGGGATTTGGGATATATAATATGGACTTAGTTATCATTAGCTCATCATACTCTGTGTAACATTTATGTGCTCAGGTGCCATTTATTAAAAAATATGAGCATGAACAAATTAGTGCATTCAAATTTCACTTACCATATTCTTCATTGCTGCGGACATAATTATATCAATGCGTTAGAGGTGCAATATTCCATTCTGTATGTATTATGTATAGTCGTCATTAAGCAAATACTCACCAGCCACTATTTTATTAACATCCCTAAGACGTGGGCTCCTTGAGAATAAAGTTAACAAAACTTATTCAGTTTGTTAACTTTGTGAACTTATTAAGTATGTTGCCTTCGTGAACTTACTCAGTATGTTAGTATTTTACCTTTGTGAACTTATTCAGTATGTTTCCGTTGTGAACTTACTCAGTATGTTGTCTTTGTAAACGTACTTAGCCTTTGTTACATTACTCAGTATGTTACATTTGTGAACTTACCAGTCTGTTACATTTGTTTCCATACTCAGTCTGTTATATTTGTTCTCATGCTCAGTATGTTACCTTTGTGAACTTCCTCATTATTGTACCTTTATTAATTTACTCAGTATTTCACCTTTGTGAACTATTCAGTATATTACCTTTGGTACATTACCCAGTATGTCAAATTTGTGAACTTGCCATTATGTTACATTTGTTACCATACTCAGTATTTCACCTTTATGAACTACTTAGTATGTTACCTTTGTAGCTTTGTTCTGTGCCTTTGTGAACGTAAGTAAGTACGTTACTCTTGTGAACCTATTAA
>JAWQUT010000218.1:644126-669914 GCA_033807755.1 Ellobium chinense
GGGGGGGGGGGGGGGGGGGGGGGGGGGGGGGGGGGGGCTTCAACAGAACTGGGCTGACAAAAGTGGTAAAATAAATTCACCAAAAACATCAGTGCAATTCTGGCAAATGAATGCGGTTCAAAAGGTGAAAATGCGCAAATAAAATGCTATGGTATACAATTCAGTTCATAGGAATTTGAATTATAAACTACAATTTAACTAACATAATATGGTGTTTCCATAATTTCTAGAATCAATACTTGTGATCGGTAAGGATACTAGGTTTGTTCCGAGGATGACTGAAGAAACTAATGTACCCAAAATATAACTATGATTCCAAATATAACTACAACTATAATATGTCAACTTTGATATATATCTCGTGTTTAAGGTTTAATTTAACATGAACAGGCACGAGAATAATATAGCAAATCAAACGCCAGAGTGAGAAGTTAATGCAGTTGGATTTGTAATAGTATTACTACTGTTAATGAGCACAGCCTGTTCAAAACATTCTGACTGAGAAAAATTACTGTAACACCTCGAACACTTGTATTCCTCAATTTAAATTGCTTTGCTCAAACTGTCAAAAATCATTTGCGCAAACTACATATGTTTCTTCGCTCAAAATGTATACGTTTTTGCTCAAATTACAAACAGCGATCCAGCCATGTTGTATGTCTTGACGATAAATGTAAAATGATGGATGGTGTATGGATTTGTGATGTACACTATCGTATTCCACATGGAAGAAGTTCAACGATAAACAGGATCGTGGGAAACCGTTATATTAGTACAAAAGAGATTTGACCTAATAAATCATAACATAATGCGAATAGATTTATTGTTGAAATACTTTATAATTTACGGCTATGCGACCATCTAAAAAAAATTCTGAAATTTTACCCGAAGTTCACATCACTACTGAAACTGCATGGTGTTAGGGGTTGCATTTGTGTTAGTTAAATGTTTCATTTTTTCTTTATTTGGATTTATAACATACATCCATGTTCAGGCTTCCCAGCACCTTTACCTTGTGAACCGACAGGGTCTTAGGTGCAGCATGTGACATTAATTAGGTGGGTCAAAGGTCAACAGTTGGTCCGGTGATACTGTACCTGCACATTTGCTGTGGTATCTTAACTTAGAGTATACTTACGCTTTTGACACTCTGACTGCGTATGTCTGTTTGAACTCCTTCATAGGCAATATCCCGGGACTTTCCCATTCAAAGGTAGAAGTAGAAAAGAAAAAAAAAACACCTTATGAGAGAGTTCCTATACGATGATACTGATTAGAAAGTGTCAAAAGGAGTTTGTTTTTCTTCCTCAGACCTACCCCTAATCCTGCAACTACCCCCAAACCAAGCGCTAAATGGGAGAATCCCAAGATATTGCCTACAAAATTTGCCGAACTTCCGGGTTCACATTAAGATCAAGGCGTGCCGTGTGCAAATATGCAACCGCCTACTTACTGTGATGTCGCTACTATATTCCTATTGTTATTGAATATGGTACAATGACGGATATTGTATTGTGGCATTCTTTAGTTCTAGCACTGTTGCTCCGCTAGGTATCTGCGCAAAAGTGGGCCGAACTTGTCCACAAGCACATCAAAATGACTTCGATTAACGGTGACAAGTCACAAAAGGCAAGCAAGCCCTGCATGGATCTCCCTAAGGGCTAACGTCGGTTAGTTTGTTGTTTACTTGCCTCAAGTCTCTCTAGTACTATGCCATTTAACTGAACAGGCACACAAGAAACGCACATTATACTAGTCACACAAGAAGTAGCGAACTCACCCTTAGTAAGTAATGTAAGGCGAAAATAATTTGCCATTAAAAGTACCCTTTGTTTCCTGCACACAAAACCTCAACAAGAGCCCACAGAGCTGAAAACTGCTCTTTGAATCTGGGAAGTTTGCAAAGTTCAATTTAATCCTGTGAGTTCAGCATCCAGTGCTGATCTGGTGTAAATGTGGGGGTTCTGACACTGTACCAATGGCATAAAATGATAGCTCCTCTAGTTGGGATTATAACAAAAGCTGTTTTAAGACCGTTTAGTTGCATTTAATGAGGCTGCATATCTGTAAGGCCCGTTTTCTATTATAGATGGAGTCATTTTTAGTAAACATTTAATGGGCTGAGTGCAGGAAATGAAATAGTCCAGTTTTCACAGTTTGAAGATACAATATGGAGTAAACTCTTATCCTTGGCGCCATTCTGATTGTTTTTCACTGCTGATGATTTGCTTGTAAATATCTAGAAAGTGCTTTGAACGTGTGTGCCAGATCTGAAGCAGAATTCATGAAAAATAACACGATCATTAACGTGGTTTGGTTCCAAAACGCACATAAACGCTTCTTGCATTTAGTCCTTGCTAAGCTCCATATGCATTTCCTACCCGTCCTTTCGCCCTCTTTATCAGTTACGAACCTTTGAATATTTTGGGTGGCAAAAAAAAAAAGTTTACTTAATTTTGTAGTTTAATTTCAAAAATTCAAACTTAATGCTGCTGAAAGTTCACACACATTAGATATCTACCAGTGCAGTAAATATCAATAAAACTTCCAATAACTGTAGAAGATCTCTGCGTGTTAATATGCTTAATATTTATCCCAGTTTTCATTCGTTTTTATCTTTCTTGTCACCCAGTACATTAGTATACCAGCATATGGCGTTGTTCACACCAGGTCTTCTTTTCTCCTATGTTCATTCTAATTAAAAACGCTTAGATTATGGTTTCTTTTCAAGTCATTTGATTTCATATTATTCCATTAGTCTCGACAATTTTTTTTCTTTGATAGACTGAAGGTAAATCCATGTCCTGTTTATCGATTCGAGGAAATGAGGCAAAAGATAAATCAATATTTATTTATCCTGAGGCGAACGTTTTACAATGCTATACAATGTGATACATTTCATTCATGATAATATATACTTCTGCAACAGTGGACAAAATAAATAATAATACAACATTATCACAAACCAAATCCATATTGCAGTCATGAGGCAAAAACATGATGTTATATTTACAGTTGGCAACCCGCCAACTTCGGGGAAACTGTAGCAGTCATTCACATACTAGCAAATTCGGTTACCTGGCCTGTGTTGATATCCTCTTTTATAATTGAAAAGTTTTTTTTTCCAAAACTCGGTATATGATCTCTGAATATTTTTTTGAAATAAAGGAAAACAACATTAAGGTAACTGCTCTTCACACATATATTTTTATTTACCGTTAAAAGACGTAAAATCTGATGAAGTGCAGATTTTAAGCTGAATTAGGTTTTGAATGAATTAACAAGCACAGAGATGCATGTTTGCATACACCACCAACTCCTTTTTCAGCCAAAGTGCATTGCTGAATTTTGAAAGAAAAACGCTCTTCAATTTTACCGTTTTTCCACAATTTTACTGGGGTAAGGTATCTCTTTTGATACCGCTTGCCTGACGTCACAGGCCCACGAAGCTAACTAAAGTCTTCCCATTTTTGTTTCCAACTCTTAACGGTGGTGCTGAGAGAAATCCTAATTCCCGCTGTCAGCAGTTATACAGTATTTTTATCAGGCTGTTTATTTTAACAGAGTCTTTGACAAAAGTGGCAGTTTCTGACACAAGCTTCAGTGAGTAAATGGAGAGCCGTAAGTGGATAAGATTCCTTCGTAAATAGGTTAATTTACGCCTAATGTCCTGCAGAAATTAAAGGCTGTTTTTGACCATAACTATCATCCCTTTGAACTGCTTGCTTTCTCAATTTGGCTTCAACACCTAGACATTAATATTTATTTTTGTATATTACAGGCACATGCCAGATTTGCTTCTCCGAGAAAAAGAAACGCTGAAACTGAAAGCACAGATTTTGTTTTTTAATCTCTTTCAAAATGCCGGGTTGGTCTGTTCAAATTCTTTTGCTACCCTCAATGACAAATAGATTTGAGATACCGAATATGACCTATTCGTTCTCCATTATCTTTCTTTACCACTGGTATTGTTATCACTCATAAGGGTCCACCGAGGCCGAGGAGCGTCAAAGAGTATCATGCAAAAGAAGGGGCTTAGTATGTCCGTTAACCTCAATAGAAAGTTGCGGTGTTGGTTTATAAGATTTTGACAGTCCAAGAGAAAGGAATGATTTTATTATTAGATCCTATCGATACGGCTATCTAGACAGGCGGGCCAATCGGATAACAACAGCCACAGCATATTAGTCGTATCTTCTTAATTCCACGCAGTGAGTTGTGTGACTTTACCCGGTGGCCTTCGACATATCAATAAACTTTTGCGATCGCGAGTTGTCATTCTTAAAGAGCTGAAAGAAGCTATCCAGAGTTATCTTCCGCATTGCAAAGAATACAACCAAACAAAAATCCGGTCTTATCTTTCCCTTCTTTCACACTCGCCCTACAAATATTCCCCTTTCACTATATAGTTTCAATAACCGTAACGAGATATGGATTTATATTGATGGCTTTGCCGAGCCATAACAATAATACGGCGTGGGAACACGAACGTATGAAGTGTGAACTATGAAAGGAATTAATTCTCTGATGTTAAGCGGCCATATCTGCGTAAAGCTTTAAAATCTTCTTTAATGTAAATCTTCGGCCTAGATTAAAATCTGAAAATATTTCATCGTTTTTCAAATGACTAGAACTGTGTATAGCATGAGAAACATAATGCCCATATTGGTTCCAAGAGGAAATAAGTCTGTTTGAATAAAGCCAGTATTCCAGAATCATGAATAGATAGGTGTCATTGCTCTCTTTTTTGAAAGGGTCTCGGCTCTCTTTTGAAGCAATATTCGCATGTTTAAGCAGGCTGGTGTCAGTCCAATCACGTGTCCGGTGAATGCGTACAAATACTATTCTTATTCTTCATATAAACCTTATTCGCTGTTCAAAGCAGCACAGTCATTTGACAGATGTGTCGTTGTGAAGGTGGTTTTCGTATGAAAGTGTCTTGAGGATGACATATAAACTAGTTTAATCATATAGATTCTGGGCAGTGAACACAGTGGTCATTATGTACCTTCTTCTGTTACGGATTCATCATCAGACAGGCGCAAGCTGTCCATGAGCTATAAACACTGCATGGACAAGGATAAATTCATTGTTTATTTTCGTCACAATTTTCACTTCATGCGACATTCAAAGTTAATGAGTGCAACATCTACAGTGTTTTGCAGTGTTGCCTGACATAAACATTTGGTATTACTCCGGCTCTCTTTTGAAGCAATATTTTGATTCGACGATTTAGGTTTGCGCTCAAACCAGTCTGTAATGCAATAGAGGTCCACAGTCATTGTGAGGACAATGTATGCTCGTTAAGAAAGTAAGATCCCGATACATATATTTTGTTAATTTCCATCATTGAGGCAAATGAGCTTCGTTTATCAACACCTGGTTCATTTTCCTGAATTAATTAGGCTGTGATCCAGATGTTCTGCTACACTTTATGGGTTTCATTCTATTCTCCACTGTATGTTTTAATTATTATAACGAGTCCAGTTCAGCATATTTCTTGTAGCAAAATTCAACCTTCCCCCTCTCCTCCGGGTTCTGAATTCAGCATTCCCATGCAATATTTGGCATCTTACATCTAACGCAGAAGAAAAATGCATCTCGTCTGGAACACGGAGAAAGTTGCTACTGAAAGAGATTGCAACCGCACTTGGACTTGAAGACATAAAACAGTTTATCTAATACAATTTATCTCAAAAACTGACTATTTAACCGTAATGTTCATATTTTCTTGAACATTAAATTATTTTACTTTCAGTTTTTGCAACCAAAAGAAAATATATAAATATATACTTAGATCGGTTTGTGAGTTTCATATCCCTAATTTTGACTGGCTGTGAATGGTAATAGTGATGAGCATTGTTAGGCTAAGAATATTTTATAGAATAGTGTTGATCAAAATCATAAAAGTGAAAGTAGAATTATGTGGCTCAGTTGTTGTTAATTGGTCATCCTTGTACGGAAAACATTTAACACATATACACACATACTCTCTCTAACCACCTCACATGAAAATTTACTCGCAAATGTCTCACCAGCTCATCGTCAAACGTCTAAAACACTGCCATGTTCCAATAGCTATGACCTCATATCGAGACAGCACCAGCTTTTAAATCGTCGAACTGTATATTATACCTTTGATGGCCTAGTAGTTATATAAGTTGACTACTTCTGTCTCATCAAAAAAGCTGGCCCATTTTCAGGCAAAATTTAGTTCCTCCCAATTTCTCTAACTAGATGGGTCCGGGGGACCAAATATACATAATCACTCTCTGATATCTCTTGCTGTAAATTCCCTGACTTCCTAATTGCCCCGTAAAACAGCTAGAATTTACATGGCTTTCCCATCAACCAACCTGGCAATGCTTATCCTGTCTCCTCTCTACACTATAATTAGTCTATCCGGGGATGTGTCCGTCGCAGAATGCGTCACTTATTGGACTGGTTCTGTCGCTTCCTTTTTATTCAGTTCACACACTAATGAACTAACCTCCTTTCCATCCACGTACTGACGTCACGACAATAGCCGCGCATGTCTGTACGGCGGTGGCGAGTACTGGCAGTGGGCGGACAATCTTGTCCATCTCTTCGTCACTCCTCATGTCCCAGTGGCCGTACGCATAACCCGAACGTTAATTAGCGCACTGCGTTAACTAGACTATTACTAATGCTTTGGGAGTTTCCTTTAGTTACCGGAGAGCGTAAGCTAATTTACGGATTATGCATACGGTCATAAGTCGCAAATCTGCAAGTCTTTGGCATCTAGTGTTGTTGTTTTTTCCTTCAGTTAGTCCTATAAAATGTTCTACCGTGATATTGGATTGCTTTTCACATGTAGGTCCAAGTTTTTACTGGAAAGACAAGAGAGGTTATTGCCCAAAAATTTGTTTTTCATTTTCATGCCATGCCTCAAATAAACCCAGGTATAATTTCTTAGCATCAAGTGCTTTTGATCCTTATCTGATCTTCAGTAAAAGCCTATAAGAATCTACACCAAAGGGTCTATTCCAGTCCTCAGCACCAAACCAGCTACCGTTCCCCTCAGTTCAAAGCCACTTGGCGGTATCAAAAGTTTCAGAATGGAAATAAAATCGATCGGTAAGTTTTTATACTTAGACTTAGAGCATCAGTCTGAGAACCGCGGCATTTAGAAATTCAGGCATCGGTCCACCACTATTAATTATAGCGTTATCCCCTGAAAATTATTAATTCCCTTGACGTCTAATTTCCGAAATCTATACTTCCGGTCGCCTACCCCGTTACGGCTTTGGCAATGCTTATTGGGTCCGTATTATCCTGTCAAGACTTTCTCTACAAGTATTTCTCGGGAGGAAAAAGGGGCTGCCGGTATATGAAAATTAAAAAAGAATTTAATTCCTTAGAAACTGCCTAGATGCAATTTTCTATCGAGGGAAATTGCCGTGTTGCTGACCATGCAATCTATTAGATTATTATTCGTTTAAAACCGTGTGACCGCATACTTCTTTAAACAATTTCTCTTAATAAAATCTGCAAGCACAGCGCCGTGATTTTGTTCTTGCAATTGTTCATGATGTTTGAAAGATGTTGCATTTAACTGCGGGCCCTATCAAAGCAGCAAAATTCTTTGATCCATTTGTGATCATTACTTTGTTTGCCACAGTAGCAGCGAGGATCACCAACTCGGGAAATCATTGGCGTAGCAACATTTTGCGGAGTAGTTTTTTTTTTTTTTACATATATAACCAAGACATAATCAGACAGGAAACTCGCCACTACAAAGAGCGAACCAACAGAAGGTCGCCCGAGGAAAAAAAACACCTCTTGGCATAAAAGTCAGTCCTTGATATATTTCGTTCAATGTTCTTTCTTTGGAACCTTCCGGTCAGGTCACATGAAAGGACCCGCCTCAGTAAGGATTTTATCATAAAACTCAGGGGGGCTCTCAACCTGGGACCTGATTACCTCTTTGACGTATCCCACTTGAAGGGACTATATTAAAAGAGTACTACACGTATAGCAACAGAAATACGAGTTTATTATTATACATGTAATACTTAAGACCACGCTTTCAGACAAGGGGTCGCGGAATTACCTGAAGGTGTCACGGGTTTCGCCAACCGCGAAGGCTGAGAACCCATCAGTTAAAGGGAAGCCTTGGGTTGGGTTCAGTTTATTAGAGACTGTTACTTATATTACTAATATTAGTAAAGAATGCATTCATTTCCCAGTTGGTGATACTCTGAAATGTACAGAAATAAATCCGTTTTATACAGTTTGTAGGTTATTGTTTGATGCTCAGTAAATGTTGGGGTTTGTTGTTTTTTTTTTAATCTAATCTAGACTATATTGAAATGATAAAGAACCTTGTCCTTCATTTGAACCTGTAGTTACCCATTTAAGAAAATCTGGTCACTACAGTTCTCGAAAGCATGTTTGGACTTCCCGGAGAGCTTGTCAAATTTGTTCAACACTTCAAGCAGTATTGCTGGCCACTCACGCTAGGACTCTGTTAAATGGAAAACTGGCACAGCGGGTGTGAAAAAGATATCACTATCACCCCGTCGTTTCAGGACAGCGTCCGATAAGGCTGTGGACGTGGAAATTAATCTGTACGAAAGTGAGCACAGGAGAGAGAGATAGAGAGACAGAGACAGATACAGAGAGAGACAGAGACAGAGAGAGAGAGAGAGAGAGAAGGACGATAATCGGAGATGAAGTTCTGAAGCAATGAATAAATATATGACTGACAGAATGGTATACGCTTTCTTGTCAGCCGTGGTAATTTTTAAAAGTGAGGCATGTGATAGAAGAGGCGCTTTAAGCTTTGCCGTAATGTATTTTCAACATTGTCTCCCACATTATTTCACCTTTCCGAAAAGCCGATAACAACTTTCCATGTTGGTTAACTGTACCACTAACCCCTCACAGTTTATTTACTTTCTAGCTTTTTTTTAAAGTCGCGATCTATGTTTACTAATCACTACAACCATTAATTACTCAGTCATTGACGCTTTCGTGCCTCATTTTCAGGCCATCGCTACATAATGGTGATCCTGTGGTGATCCAAATGTCGAACCCGTCCGTCTCAAATACGTGTATGTATAATAGGTGTACGGTGAGAGAGGGAGAGAGAAAAAGAGACTGTGTGCAAGTCCAGGTATACTTGGGAGTATCTGCACGCATGAGTATTTTTCTTTATGTATTTCTGTAAACATACACATTGTAATCACTGTAACAGACACATTTCCCCTGTGGATGAATTATCTTGTCTTATCTTATCTTATCTTATAATATGATTGCCTGGTCCTGGCTGGCTGAGTGAGAAACGTGGATTACTCTGTTTGACCATCAGTTATCTCTCTTAGATCAAAGAGGCTGTAAAGCGATTTAAAGAGTTCAGTAGTTTATAGTGTATTTCCATGTAGGTCGATGACCGTTCATCCTCGTACAGATTACTGTTCACAATTTAATATTATGCGACTCCAACAGAAGGTTTACGACGATAATACATGTCATTCATTCCTGCCTAAAACGCGCGGAAAAAACTGCGAAAGTGTCAAGAAGGTCTCGAAATACAGCGTTGACCTGAAATAGTATATTGGCCCATGATTTGATAAGATATTAGGTATCCAGAATTTTTCGCAAGTTGCTCAGACTTTTTACCCTCATAAGAAGCCGACAGCGATGGCTTTGTACAAGTTATGATTGATTAGAGGTATTCTTGGATCAATAATAAGGTTCGTTATCAAATCAGTTTCCTCGGTAACAAGACTAATGTTTGGCAACTGTTGAATTCTTGTTTGAAATGAGACCACAATACTAATGATCATTAGTCTAGGAAGACCCTATGCAATGTTGCATTTCCTTTGATCAATATAATTATTATTATGTTACTTTGAAGTGACAAGATGGATTCTCATAAAGGAAAAATAGAGAGCTGTACTAATGGCATCCACAATGCCCCCATCTGAACTATACATTTTAAGTAAAATGTAGTATACATTTAAAGAAATGTAGTATGCTTTTGGTATTGCATACAGTACAAATCATAGCCTCGGGGCAATACTATTGTATCTGCGTTTTGTTTTCAAAATGAGTATCTTGGCATGATTTTATGTAGACTATTTTTTTACAAGAAGACATGATATTAAAATCTTAAAATTGCCTACCGAACAGTTTGGCGGCCACACAAACTCTGAATTTAGTATTTATGGCCATGCATTGAGATGTGAAAGAGTATCTACGCTCTCCTGTGAATTTTTAAAATTATTAGATACAGGATCACTGGAGACAGGGTTATTGCAGCTGGGTAACGATATTATCCGAAGTAATGTCTTGAAGTAAATGAGGGTTCTGCCATCTCCGGAAGTTAATTGGGACGTCATCCACGTTATATCTGCGTCGTAATATTTACATTCACGGTTCCTCTTCATGCGATGTCTATTTGAATGTAAGATTTACTTCCATCCGCAGTCGTTAGTGCAGCATCAAGGAAGCCCGTCTTTCCAGGCAAATCCGTTGACGAGTCAGGGTGTCAGATGATAAAGCCTCAGGAAGTTATCGATAGATTTTCGGTATGTTTTTTAAAATGAAGCTCCCTTTATTCCCCGAACAGTTAATAAACCATTTCTCGTCGTCCGAGGTAAACGTTTTGTTAAAGATCTAGACTAGATCAAAGCAACGTATTAATCGCTCTCCTCACACCAGCAAGCTTCCACTAGATCAAAGCTTCTGTCGGACTGAAGCAATGGGTAAATGATAATGCGTTTTTCCGGGTTGGAAAATTTGATAGCCTAGCTATCTCTCGACGGAAAGACTTTAGATGAGGTATGTTGTGTGAGTACAGTAAACACCTAAAGGAGATATACTGTCCTTTTAATTACAAACACCCATGCATTATTTGGCTCATATACTCTATATAGTCAACAAATTCATCCCCCTCGCAGAAGTTTGAATGGTTTTATATTATCATATATTTCGTCTTGTCTGAACTATGCAATTTTTTTTCTAATATAAAGCACTCGTCCTTCTGACATGGGTCCATATATCAGTAAATCAGAAGTAAGAGCACAGCTTTTGAGAGATAATGGAGATCTGCTTTAGATTTAATTTTATTCAATTTACTGAACCCCGGATGTAACAATATTATGAGCAGTCGAATATCAAAATACATGTGAGTCACAATTACATAATAATAATAATGCAGTTTATACGTCTCGTATCCAGACTAATGCCCGCTCACGCGACTTACATTATTATTACCCGAACATGCTTGATCACGTTTTCTCAGCTCCTTGGAGAACATACAGTACAATGCCGCTGCCATTTATAGGCACCGATCACTAGCATTCTGACAATATCTTCCACTGCCTATAACCAGGTACCCATTTAACAGACGGGTGGGCTGAGGAAAATGTGAATGAAATTCTTTTCCAAGGCACTTACAACATGACCGTGGCCGATAATCGAACCCACGGCCTTTCGATCTTGAGTCCAACGCCTTAACCGCTCGGCCACATGTAAATAAAATGAAAAAAATGAAGAAGTGTCAGTTATGGAAAAGTCTGACTGACAACTCAGTTAGAGTCACAGACCTGCACTCCCGGTAGTGCCATTGATTTCACTGCCAAAATGGACCTGCGTCCTTGCTGAGCTTTGCAACAATAAAATAGGCGCTGAAACCGTTAGTGTCCACCTTTTGCCGTAAGCTTTCTGGAATGTGTTAAAAAACACAGGTTATCGACCTAGACTTGCTTATCTGTACCTGCCATTCCGGTGAGAGCCAATTAATGTAGGTGTCATCGAAAATAGCGCCGTTTTGATGCGATCGTTGTCAGCAACAGATGCTGCTGAAAGGGTGAGTTTTGTCGTTTTTTTTCAAAACGATGTTCCATCAACTCTATGTTTGACTATCGGATAGTCACCCATTCAGTCTGACAGTTTCATATACTGGGAAATTACCCACCACAGCAGATGGTGCTGCTTGTAAATGCTGACTATGTCCTAGCATGTCTTGCTGGATCCTTGACCTTTATGCCTCCATCCCAGGGATTGTTTGGGTCCCCGTTCTACACTGAGTGGACACAAGTTTACTGCTGTTCAATTCTTTCCTTGCTCTGGAGATAATATATATTTTTTAAATTGTTTTGAAATTGGCAGCACGTAAAACATCACTCATTTCTAGTTTGCACGCCAAAGTTTAAGCAATCATTTTATCTGCATTTTGAATGCTTTGCTTTGATTTCGGCTGTTTGTTGATCGTATCTCTGTCTGGCAAGAGCGCCATGAAGACTTGACAAAATAGAAGTCGCCGCTGTCTTTTGGCTGTCTTTTTTAAAAGTTTGCTCCAAGGATCTGGCGTAATCGCTGCCTGTGATGTTTGCTTTCCTGACAGCCTTGGAAGTCTTTCTGCCCCTTTCGCCATCATCATGTTAGATGTTTATGAAAGAGTGATCCCGCTTCTCTTTTTGAGTGCCCCTCAACTCACCGTGGGCTTAGTCGCAAATGGCCCCTTCAAGTGACTTATTCATACTAGGAAGCATAACCAATTTAAAAAATATATATATCTCCAGAGCAAGGAAGGAATCGAACAGCAGTAAATTTCAAAAATCAAGCATCACCGAATGCCCCTGATAAAGAAGGCAAAACTTCTCATTGGCATGTATTCATTGCCAAGAAATATATTAATTTAAGTGCAAGTCGTGGGCGTTCAGATCTACAACGGCACACATTAGATCACAAAGGTTTCTCTCTGATGCTGTCAAAGAACGAGTTGGCTCTGTTACATATCTCTAGAAGGGGGAGATAATATAAAACAAAGGCTGAAAAGGTGTTATGGTAACTTGGTGACATTTTGATGATTGGTTTTCTGTTCGCAGGTCAACTGAAACTTTTCTAACTTCTAAAAGTGTGATTACCACAAATATTTTCATTCCCAGCTGTCAGAAAGCATCTGTTTGGGCTCACTCCTCTAGAGAGAGGGAAAGAGAAGGAGAGAACGAGAGAGAGCAAATAATTAAAGAGGACAGAATTGGGTGGAAGCCGTGTTCCATGGGTAATTTAAGACTCAATGAAGATCAAAATAACGTGGGGTTTTTTTTTTTTCGTTTTTTTTTTCAATCGCACAAGGTAGGACCTACACGTTGTGATTCTGTGGAATTACAGGTATCAAATCTATAAGATGTCAACATTATCAATGTTTAGGTCTCGTTAGTTTGATCTAGGTCCGGAGATCTCCAAATGATTTTTTTTCTTTGTTCCGCAATTCGATTCAGGTCATGAGATGCTCGAACAATTCTCTATTTATTTCATTAGTCACTAGTTTGTCAGCGAGCCGAGCCTATATTCTGGCCCTTCTTTATGTCCTGCTCTTCAAGTTATTACTGTAGTTATTTGTGCTAGTTGTTGTAGCTCTTGCTCTTGCAAAAAAGCAATGATGATAGGAAATGCGAAATACTGTATGTCTTGGTGTACAAAGTAAATCCACAGTGCTTCAAGCAATGTATTATTCATTCATTCATTCATTCATTCATTCATTCATTCATTCATTCATTCATTCATTCATTCATTCATTCATTCGTTCATTCATTGAACTATTAAAGCAGGACAGTGAGAGCTTGCATTCGTGCACTACAGCTACTATGACTGACCTGAGGCAGTTTTGAAAGGGTACAGCGAAAAACCCTCGTGTTTTTATAATGGGACCAATGTCAACAATTGGATAAGCATGACTGTCATAACAGATGTCATGGAGTGTTACCTCCCACACACATCATTTTAAGTATCGCTAGTACCGTCTGCTGCAATGAAATACAGACTTAAATTGTATTAGGTCCGCCTGCAGCTGACAATGCAGAGATCAGTATGAGTCTTTCGAGCCGGCTATGACTTCACCTTACTGAGGTCCGTTCCTCAATACACTAAAAAGTAACTGAATGAATCCACTAATATCGTGCTGAGAGTATATTTTTCAATAACTCGTCATTAGCGCCGGACGATGAGGCTTGCACTCGTGCACCAGTTACGAAGACTGACCTGAGGCATTATGAAGGGTACTGCGAAACACTGGCAATGATTGGAATGACTCCAACTACTACTACTGGTGCTCTACTACTACTGCTATTATTGCTGCTGCTGCTGCTGCTGCTACTGCTACTACTACTACTACTACTACTGCTTTACTACTACTGCTATTATTGCTGCTGCTGCTACTGCTACTACCACTACTACTACTGCTCTACTACTACTGCTATTATTGCTGCTGCTGCTGCTGCTGCTACTACTACAACTACTACTGGTGCTCTACTACTACTGCTATTATTGCTGCTACTGCTGCTGCTGCTGCTACTACTACTACTACTGCTGTTCTACTACTACTGCAATTATTGCTGCTGCTGCTGCTGCTGCTGCTACTGCTACTACTACTACTACTACTGCTGTTCTACTACTACTGCTATTATTGCTGCTGCTGCTGCTGCTGCTGCTGCTCTACTGCTACTACTACTGCTCCTACTGCTGCTGCTGCTGCTGCTGCTGCTGCTGCTGCTGCTGCTGCTGCTGCTGCTGCTGCAACTATTGTTTGAACTATTGTTTCAAAGGTGTGCTGAGATCTCATTTTTGACTTCGTTCGAGAAAATAATGTTCTCTATCTATTTAGTTGCGATTCGAAACTTTGCACTGTATTCCCTGAAAAAATTTGTCTACTTCAAAATTAAATCATCTTATTACGATCTACGACTTTATTCTTCAACGTTAGCACTAGGATACGTGTCATTCAGAGTAATCTTCAGAAAAATCATTACTGCGTCGATATATTACATGGGAAAGACCTCTTCTGAAATGTGCGCGGCAAACAGTGGTAACAAAAGAGTCAAGTTTCAACATTCGTGCCACCTCTGCCTGACCAGTCGTACACCTTTTTCACAGCTATCGCTAGCATATACTTTACGTCGTAACCAACATCTCACTGTAGCTCCTGATACTGTAGTACTACCTCAAAGCCACCGTAACACTATTGCCTTCTGAACACTTGACTTTCCATTACGCTCCGTCCTTCAATCAGTTGAATGACTCTGACCTCTCTCCCAGGAATTGTACATAAGTCTTCTAATTTTATGCAAGATGAACATGACTGGAGACTTGACCAGACAGTCGTCACACATCCACACTTTTCGTTGGTTATGACATCATTATAGCCATAATTTGGGAGCCCATTGTGAGTTTGGCATAGCTGGTCCCAATGGTAGACTTGACCGTTGCACTGGTTTAGCAAATAATGTACAAGTTGGTATTACGTTGAACAATGCGCGAGTAATTGGGTTATGCCAGCAGTCAATACAAGGCTCAGGTAATATGAAGAGAGATTTTGCATTATCTTCGCCACTCATAATAAGTTAGCAAATAGACACCGATATAACAGAGTGAACAGAAATGTGCTTAATTATTGCTCGTGGATTCACGGGATGCTCGCACATAAGAATTGCTTTATCACAGACGTCGTAGCTGTGATTATTTCAAGCGATCATCAAGTACCTTCACAGAGGCAATGTCATGTCAGGGGCGTTTTAGATTTTGCGTACAGTTACACAAGGTATGCGGTTCTACCGTTCAGTTGGGATTTCTGTGTAGTCACTGGCCATGCAATCGTAAGCCTGAAAGTTTCGTCCTTTTGCAATGATAATGGATTTAAGCGTATTGCTTTGCGCAGTGTTTCAGTTCCTGGACATCAAGACCAATTATTGAGGAGTTGACCGTGTGGGTCATTCACTAGAGGATACTGTGAGACGAGATAAGGACATTGTGGAAAAGAAAAAATCTATGGGAGATTGTGAAAATCAACATGGCGGCAATTGCCAATAAAATGAAAGCGAAAAACTGGTTACAGAAATAAAGATGCAAACTCCTGACAAGCAGGAAGAAGAATGGAACAATAATTTCAATGGCAACGAGGAAAAAAACATGGAATCTCAGAATAATGGAAATGGAAATTCGAAACAATCAGATGAGAAAAGAGTGGACTACTTCCAAGACAATAATTACAATGGAAATGCTGAAACTGGAGGTCAACCAACAGGTGATAAAATCGTTGGAATTTCTGAACATCTTGAAGCAAGTAGGGACCTCATTTTCTGTGTACAAGAGGAAGAATGCGAAATAATTCAAACCAGTAATGACGAAGGTCAATACATAATTGGGGAAGACAGAAATGACATGGAAAGAAACAATAAAGGTAGTTCGAATGGCAAAGATGAAAATGTGAGTGTTTGGCAGCTGGAGTACACACGCACTGAAGAAATGTCTGGCATGCCTCAAATCTGTAGTCATCTAGAAGATGGACAATATATTGATGGTGTCGCTGAAGAGCATCTCCCATCAGAGCAGAATCGATTACAAGCTGAAGATGAGTATTCCCACCCTGACATAGTGAGAAGAAGAAGAGTGGTGCGTCATCTTTCCTATCACGATTCTGACTCCGATCTAGTTGATTACGACTACGACGATGGGGGATCCATCCCAGGGGTAGATTCAGATTTTGATGACGCCGACTCATGGGACTGGACATTTCCTGATGAAAACGTAAGCGACCTTGACGTCAGAAGGGTTCCTTCGGGCACCGTTAACTCGCCGGGTCTGTCGCATATCAGCAAAAGCTCCGGTCTTAAAGCTCAAAAAGAGATGCCTAATGCCAGAGGCGATGTAGAATCGAAGGTTGTGTACCCTGACAATTCTAAAGACTTTGGTGGAACACACTATGACCATCATAGCAAGGCTGAAGTTAGTGACCACTCGGATGAAGACGAGGAGATAAACCGTCTCGGATATTCTCTTCCTGTAAGTAATGACAATGCATTCTTTGCTGAGCAACCATATATTTATCGTGCTGGTAAAGAAAAGCAGATCACGTTCGAAGAAAATGTCGTATATTTCGAGGATTCTTCGTCTTCACATCTCCTCAAAACCAGACTGAAGTATCTCTACAGCAACTCTGATATTGGTTCCGAGAGAAGCAGAGTTCTCAAAACTATTCATGGAGGCCAGTGCCATGACACCTGTGTGAGCAAAAACAGTCCAGGCATCTCCACCTATCGTGCAAAAGCAGCTAGGAAGCAGTTTGAGAGAAGAAATATTAAAAGAACAATTTCAAAACTAAACGACATAGAGGCCAGATTCTTTGCTGGTCACTCCCACTTTGAAGATGTCCCTGCGTTCTCTTCGGTACAGATCGGCCCAGAGAGTCCCGAAGATGAACATCTAGTGTCATCGTTTTTGTCCTCATCTTTATCGTTCTCATTCTCAAAACCATCGGACACTCAGCAGCTTCCACCAGTGCCCAGTGACAAGGCAAGGGTGTCACTGTCTAATAAGAGACACTCTCTCAATGACGAGCTCAGAGAGAGGTTGATAACTTGGAAACTCAGTAAAGGACGGGCCATGACCAGGCCAGACGTTTACCGGAAGAGTGTAACAAAAGAACAGATTCAAAGGGGCATGGACGATATGACTGCACTAAGGCGTCGACGGCAAATGGTTAGACTGGCTTTGTATGTATGTAGAATGACATGTATATGGGATGATAGAGGTGTGAGTTTGTGCACGATAATGAGTCTTTTGTGCAGAGCTATAATGTAAAGTCGGGATCTCTTATAACTGCTATAACAAAGGTACGCATGTGCATATGGCATTTCCTGGTATTACTGTTATATTCCAGGTTATGTCTGAAATGCGAAATTCACATACTACTTGGTAACGTGCAATATGATTATTACACTAAGAAATGTCATTATAAACATACCTGCCTCTACCATAATGGTCCGCAAGAGATCCAGATTTAAAGACAGAAGCCTTCCAATATTCGTTCGTAAAATGGATTAGTATAATGTGTAAAACACATATGCTATAAGCTTACATTTGACATGTAAAATTGCACTCTTATCGTTCTTGTCTATGTGACCCTTGCCTGAGGTTACGAGAAAGGGGATGCACTCAAATAAATCAATACCATTATTCTCTGACAGATTGTGACAGGCTAATTCGTCTAACTTAATGAGTTGGGGTCTAAGATGATAAACTAAATAATACTAGCAATGGGCATAGTTCGCATTTGATAAGGAAGGAAATATTGCCCTTGGAATTAGATAAGGAGCTCAGTCAAATGTTGTTAGTGTCAAGGTCGGATCCTTGCTCAAGTGTAGCTTACTTCGCCTAATTTACAGTGCAACGTAAATGGAGAAGTTCCCTCCAGTCTGAATCTGGAGATTTTTATGCAAGTGTGTTACCTTGAAATACCTCCAGTGTGTCTCACTTGTACATAAAGTCTGTTATTTAAATTTTTCATTGTCTTCAGTATCTCACGTGTGTTGCTTTACTGTTTTCAGACTGCCTTTGAACGATTTCGTCATGCTGGTAGGATGATCATACTCATGCTTAGAGCAGTGGGATTAAAACCGTAAGTCATTGGCATCGTCGTTATCCACCTCCTCCTTATCATCAGCATTGTTATTGTCACCATCATCCTCTTCAGCATCATCATTCGATATCATCATCATTAGTATCATCATGGTATCGCCTGCCTCGTCAACACAACCGCTTATATCCATGTCGCTTCCTGAATACATGAATTGCAATGAAATTGAGGGGATAATAGTCATCAGTATTATCACTGGCATCATCTACATATCAAACTATCATGTAAAGATAAAAATGGTTGATTTCTACCATAAGCGTAACTGTGGAATTTGTCAGTCTTTCTCACAATCTGAAGACTATCAAGTCTGAGGATTGTGGGTTCTGCTCTGATGGGGCGATTTGCGTTGTTGTGTCCTTGGAAAGAGACTCAACTACTGACTCTCAGGTAAGTATAAATTGGTACCCAGCTTTAGAACTGAGGGGACCAAAGCGATGTACCACGGCAACTAGCAATGACTTTTGCTATACATTTTAATCATAATGGTATGCATTTACATGTATGATGCTTCCTGTTCTATGTTATGTATTATGGATGAACGGTATAATATCACATGTATCTATGGCATCATAGAACAATTGCCCAACGAGGAAAAATAAACATCTTATTCTCATGTTCATCCATGCAGCCACAAGCTTAGAGAGGATAACTACAACTTTTTGTCCTGGACAGTCATGTACGACGAAGTACTCGGGATCTCAAGGCTGAACTATGACAGTGGCAATCTCACCTTTGACCCTCTGTTTTACAAAGCTAACAAGGAGGTACGGATGAATAATAGAGAGTGTTTATTGTCAAGTTTGGATCTGTTGCAGACCGTAATGGGAGAAGTAAGCATGCGCACAGGGCATTTGCTGGTGTTAAGATCACATTGCACGTTACAAACTGGATGTGAAATTCAAGTCTGATTCTGTATATTATTTTGCAACGTGAAATAAGATCATAACGCCAGGAAATGCCAGATGCATGCAATCGCTTATCTGTGCATGTTTTTTTTTTTGTAATTAGCTTTCTAAGTCTTAATAATATTTTTATTTTACTTTTTAAAAGAATCACAACAAATCTCGAGACGTATGCCATTTATACCCGGATCTTATTTGACGAAAGGAAAAAAATCCATCGTGTGAACCCACCAGGCTTTGATTTTGAGAGAATTATAGAGTATTCGAGAGAGAATGGATAAATACGACTTACTAGTTGCAGGCAGCGTGGCAGTGTGGTTTTTGAGTCGTACTCAGAAACTGAAGACTGTCAAGTCTAAGGTTCAGCTTTCAGGGCGGGCAGTTTACGTTCGAGTGTCCTCTTTCCCCATTCGACTCAAGTGTAAATGAGTGCCTGGCCTTAGAGCTTGAGGGACCAGGACGCTGCACCACGGGCGACCAGCAATGACTTTGTTATGTATTTCATTTGAAATATGATGTATCTACGTATATGATGTATATTATTCTATTGATGGGATGTATAAGATTATAAATATGACATTGTAAACCAAGTTCTCTACAGGGTAATTGAAAATCGTATTTTCTAAATTCTCTTTCTTTCTTCTGACATTAGCCTAAGGGTTTCCAGTAGCGTTGTCCACATATCTTTCCCCAGTGTACCATTCTCGAGGAGGTCAAGGACATTCTGAGGCTCCCATCAGACCAGAGAACTGACGCCCATGTCAATACCGTCTTGAAATGCTTTCAAAACGTGGTGCCATCCTTCTCAGAGTTCCCCATCAGAATACAACAGTCGATGATCAAAGTTTGTACATACGAAAGGTAAGTTGTGGACTTGACACTATACAGTACCTCTTTATAGATCAGTGTTAAAATACAGATAGTTCCTTTAATATTCATTACTTTATTGAAAGTAAGCAAATCAAGTGCTTAATATGCTGGAATCCATCTAATACGGTCCTTTGCTGTAAAGGCAGCGCGAATTTAACGGAAAGCACAAGTCTTCAACCGTAAATGGTAGTGAAATATACAGCATCTGCTTTAACGAAGCACTGCAAAAGCAAGGAGTCGTTACGAAATTCCAAGGTCTCGACCGTTTTTATAACTCTTATTTGCAAATCTTGGTCAGAAAGGATCCGGAATAGGTGTCTTAAAAGTTCGAACTTGTGCTACTGACCACAGCAGCATTGCTAACAAAAATATAGGTTATGAATTTAAAATATATTTGATGAACAAAGGTGGTTGTCTCCAATCGCGTGCCCCAAACTGACAATGTTCAATGTTGTACTCTGCAAAACTGATCAATCAAAAATTCTTACCCTGGGGGGGGGGNGGGGGGGGGGGGTCATAAACTAGTGGTGATTTCATCTTTACATCAATGTTTCCACACACAAAAAAACAACTCAATGTTTGCTGGGTTTTTGTTTTTTCTCATTGTCCGTAAACTTTCAGTTTTATATAGTTACTAAGTGAATGTTTGTTATTTCTGTTCTGTTTTTTTCTCTCAAAGATTTGAAACTGGAAGAGTCATCATACGACAAGGTCATCGGGCCGAGAATTTCTATTTTATCTTGTCTGGCTGTGGTGAGTTCACGACCTGTACTTTGATCGATCTCAGTCAAGTCATTCTGGAACGTTATTGATAATTCTCAGTGATGAAGCGTAATTTTCACATGCTTAGTTCAAATGATTATAGACCAGTCTGGTATATAGAATAATTCCCATTACACGCCTTTTCACATCAACCTAGAACAGGGGCGTAGCGAGGGTGATTTTTTGGGGTAATCTAGCACTTACATCCAACCAGTTATTTGAAGCCGTCCATGATCGACTTGGATTAAGATTTCGCATGGAAGACAAAACATTAAATATGAACAGCCATGGTACTAGATATACGTGGGTATAATGATTGTCATCAGCCTTTCTGCAAACATTAGAATCTAAGAAATGACTGTTAAACAGTTTGGGATATTCCTTTATTAGATGTTCATTGTTCCAATTACGACAGAAGTCTTGTCACTTGAAATCCCTTACAGTTTCTGAGACCTATAAATACTTCTAGCATGGAAAATCAGTTTTGATCTAAAGTTCCCGTGAACCGAAAACGAGCCAAAGAGCCAGTCAGATATTTGGGAGCCAATGACATTTAGAAACGACAAAAACAAAATCTGGTATTTGGCTTCAAAAGAGCCAAGTCTGGCAGTCCTGAGAAAACCCCGGGAAAGCGTTAAGAATAAAAGAGTCTCGCCGCTCTTGCTCAAAAAGAAAATAATAATAGTCATCACAGCGGGTAATCTAGATTCCCGTCAGATTACTGGCCACCTTTTTAAAAATAGTTTTTCTTGTAACACAGCCCTCGATACAATACACTGTGCATATGGGGGCGCTGAATCTGTGAGACAGTGTATGGGCCTTCAGATTATCGGCGAGTAAAACTAGCTAACCGTGACAAGGTCGTATTGTCAATGCTTGTAAATGGCTTGTAGGTGAAATAGTATACGTGTGATGTTTGAAAATTTTACAAAACATTTCAGATTAGTTAAATTATATTGGATAAATGCGACAGTATATCGGTAATCTCAGATTCATAGATTACATGGATGCTACGCCCCTGACCTAGAAGACAGTATTTTAACTACCTTCAGTGAAGAAAGAAATAGATACGAAACTTTAAACGTGAGCATTCAAATGAAGACTAGGTCTTCTTACTAAGGATCACACCTGGCTTCTGTAGTCACCGATGAACTGATTGGGCAGAACTGAGATCATAAAACGTAGTTCGTGAACTAAAAGTTCAGTTTTGTGATCTGAGCTTAATAGCTGTTTTAGAAGAACTGATATGGAACTGTAAGTATTTTTAGTGCTTGAATTTTCTACCTAAATTTCAATTCAGATCGCATCCGCGAAAATAGAACCTAATGCCAATTTCTAAAATCAAGAGAAGTAATCTGATCTGAAAACTACTTAATTTTAATGAACTTAGCTAAACTTGATCTTAGGACTGTTTGTCTCTTGACGAATTGAACTTGATCTAAACTGATTTTTTCAGTGAACTTGCCCAACCCTGCCGAGGGGACAGGCAAAATATGCAAGTATATCTGCTTTTTGTCTTCTTTTGGTAAATTATAGGATCACATTTCTTTACCCCTGTTACTTTAGGCGATTAGAAAAGGTACAGGATAGATTTACCAGTTCTGTATGTCCTGATAACCTCAGGTATCGTTGGTCGTCGATTTATAGATTCTTTTTTGATAAGATGCACTTGCTGAACATTAAGTATAATATGAGGTTGTGTTAATGTATCAGAAGTATGCCTTAGTTCGAAGTGGTGAATTATTTATGATGGTGCATTATTTGTCTGCACACATTTTAAAGCTAACAGCATAACAACAGCTTAGATAATAATTTCAGCTGTCGTGACTGAGATGGACAGCGATGCCAACCATGTCTACACAACGAATGTCTTGGGCAAGGGAAACAGTTTTGGGGTAAATTGCCGTGTTTATGCTCTTTGTATTGTAACTTCAAGGAAAAAAAAAACTGTAGTATCTTTTGACTTGATCATTAATGTCGTTCGTATTATTAAATTGTCAGGATTCATATGGATACTTACTTACTTTATTTATTTCTCTCTTTCTTTCTTTCTTTCTTCCTTCCTTCCTTCCTGTCTTTCTTTCTTACATCCATCCTTTCTTTCTTTCTTTCTTTTCTTTCTTTCTTTCTTTCTTAAATGTTGTTTGTTTGTTGCTTGTGCTGTCATGGCAGTTTTAGAGGACACAGCAGTTTAATTTGGGGAATTGCTGAGCATCTTAATTAATCGTATGCTTAAAGCTGAAGGGAACATACTGTCAATACATGAATCACATCTGTGAATGATTGTTTCTGCTCCAAACAGGAGCTGGCTTTCCTGAACATGGCCAAACGGTCAGCCACGGTCACTTGCCGAGAGGATGTGGAACTCATTTGTATAGAGCGGGAGGACTTCATCGACATCTTCATGCGCAAGGTCAAGGGCAAAGAGCCTGATCACATCACGTTCCTGAAGCAGCACGAGTTACTCAAGGAGTGGCCTGTGAGGCTGCTTCCACATGATAACCCTAAAATATGCGCTTTTACTTACGTCAGGTGAGGTTCCTGGTTGGTGTGTTAGTAAATAGTTCTCATACTTATATCCTTTATATCTCTTTGTCATCGCAGGAATGGATTAATCTGGGCCGAAGGAATAGGTCAACACATATCAGGAGGTCTCTCTGCTATGGGAACTTCATACAGGCCCATAGATTCTTTCGTGGTACAGCGGTGTGGGTTCTTTGAGAGGTGAAAGGCTCTGGGACTGTTGCCCCATTTGCCCCAGGATTAATCCATCTCCAGTTGTTGTCTTAGAAAAGCTGAAGATCTCCCTCTTGTTTTTTTCTAACCATCCTTATTTTTTTAATGTCCTCTCACGCAACTTAATGTCGTGAGATCTAATATGTATTTAGACTAATACCTTTCTGGATCAAGCTTTTGCAGTGCTTAGGTTTATGTTTGGTCATTGTATAACCTCTTCATGCGGCCCCCAGAATGCACGCAGTGAAGGAAGTCGACATGTCAAAATTGCCATGTAGTGAAAAGGGTGTTTGATGAGTTTCACTTTCTTAGCTACAATATACCCGACGAAAGAAAACCTGCATTATCTTTGTTATTGGGTGAGGCCCGAGTCCCTTATTTCCCAAGCCAAATTTCACTAACGATCTCCGACAGTCTACAAATTTGAAATTATGGCCTGATCTTCCTTTTGAGCTCGAGATCTTGAAATTCTGCTGTTCATGTATTTTAAGATATATCTCTATTGTTAATATAGGCGAGGGGTGATACTCTGCCACGATAGCGCTAAAAGTGATTGGATCATTGTTGTGGTATCTGGTTCTTGCAAGATCCTGAAGGCCTTAGATGACAGACCGGTCAGGGCGTACTCTGAGGACAGGAGATCTATTGTGGAAACGCAGAGTAAGATTAAGGCAGATGTTTGTCACAGTCTGTATATGTAACATGTGTATTTCAGTCCGCATACACCACAGAATAAGAAAATATACAGAAGCACTAATCCCAGTAAGTGATGTCAGTGACAGTGACGTCTTTCTCCACGTGAACCACATTATTTTTCTTTGGTGTGTCTATAGCAGCACTGCCTGAAGTCTCTCAACCATTATTGTATGTTTCAGACCAGTTTCCCAAAACCCATTGCTGTCTGCCATCACCCTATCTGTCTTATTGGTCTTCTCGTCAATATGTTTCCCTATCTGTCTATCATTCCATCTTACTGGATATATTACTGTATCTTTGCCTGTCCATGAGTTCACTAGTCTGTCTGATATTATTATCCAATACAAATCTACAAACGATGTTTTACATTGTAACTGATGTAAAGTTTTTCGTTCATCTTTAAAAGATACAACTTCCAATAAGCATTCCTCTTCTTCCATCCAGTTTTAATAGAAGAAACAGGGAAGCATATTATATTTGTTTGCCTGCTTTTTTTTAAGAAACCATGTCGACATCCAAATGCATAATCCCAATATTTCCATTGCAGAAATCAAGCTGGCAGCACCGACATCTAACTTCCCTAAAGTATACACTACCACAACCAACATGACCAACAGCGGCAATACCACACCCAGCACCAGCAATGGCAGCAACAACAACGCAGGAAGTCCTTCGCAACACCAAGACCAACAACAGCATCAAAAGCGCGTCCGACGTTTAGGAGCGGACCACTCAGGCATCGCCATATCTATAAGCCCTGTTTATTCAGATGGAGACAGGAATGAGCAAGACCGTAAGATCATTTTGCTGTAGTGACGAGCGATATCATATTTCCATGTATCGATATCGAGACGTGTATAACTGTATTCGATACCAATATTCAGATCCTTACATCTGTTTTTACTAAATGGTAGGAATCACTCAACATGTCACTCATAGAGTGATCCCGGAATATTCCATGATTGATCTCAAAATTAGAGAGCTTTTATTTTTAAATCTCGGTCTCTTTGTGGACCATTATGGCAAAAATATACATACGCATATGCCATTTCTTGATTTTGCGATTATGTTGCACATTACAGATTAGACTAAGATGTGAATTTCACAACTAGTCCATTAAGTGCAATATTATGATTGTAACACCAGGAAATGTCCTGTGCGCATGCCTGTCTCTGCCGCACTGGTCGCTAAGAGATCCGATCTTGAAAATAAAAGTTCATAACTGTGCTTCTCTGATTTAGTCTTAGATCTTTCCTGAGGTGATGTAAACAACTCATTATGCGTTTCAAAACTACATCTTCCATCAGTTATTTATGAATAAAATAATATGGTGATTTGTCTGCATCACTTCAAACAATCAAAGCCCCCCCCCCCCTA